>CM027587.2:5893318-6493318 GCA_015852605.2 Populus deltoides
GAAAAAAAAAGAATCACTTAATCAAATCTATTTAACACCTATTTGAGGGCAATCTTAAAGGAACATCCTTTAATCATATTTTAAATATATGTAACATTGATTTGAGGGCTATTTGGTTTGTATGGTAAATACAATTAACACAACTTACCATAATAATATTATGGTAGTCAGCAAAACAATACAAATCATAGCCAATCAAATTTAAATGAGCTAAGAAAGAGTCAATTGGACACATTGTTTATCTAGTCACCTAAGATTAAGTCTTAGGATATTGTGCAATAATAAGCACTCTAATAGGAATATTTAAAAATTCTCAAACTCATTCTGAATATTACATTCCCACACACTAGGCACCACAACAAGCTTAACCCAATTTAGGCATGATTACTTATGAAGTATGACCTACCCTCCAAGCTACATCGTCTATGAATTTTATCTATAGCCACCACAACCTTTAAAAAAGTTGTTTAATCCCCTTTGAGCTACCTTTTACTAAGGTAAACTCAATACTCATATAATCATTTCATATTCTAAATAGATTGATAGATTGCATCCAATTTATAGAAAATCAAGATAACTAATTTTAAATAGTTTTTTAAAAAGCATAACCAGCCAAAAAAAAACATATCGCCAAACTCACTAATCAGTAAAATGATGCTGCTAATCCTTTTGTGAAACTATCTCTCATTAGTTCTCTACACTTCCATCTAACTCCATGAATAAACAAGAAGAGGTGGGGGAGCATTTTCATGAGCCCCTTTATAGAAAAAAAAAAAAAAAAGTAATACTAACTAGTTTGGCTAGGATAGTCAAAGATCTTGGGCAGTGCATGGAAGTTATGACCTTCATTTTAAGACTTTGTAAACAAAATGCATAATAACCATAACAAAACAACAAGAAAATTTTAAGTTAATTTTGAAAGTGACACATTTGAACTTTAGAGAACATTTTTAAAATCAAGTATTCAGATATTTACATTATTATTATAGATGATTTTACTTGATATAAACAAAAAAAAAAAGCCACATAAAAGGATATACCTACCTAGTTGGCTATTTGAAGAAAGTGTAATCGCCTATTCAATTACCAATTCTAATTTTGAAGAGAAGTTTGAAAAAATAAAACGACAATAACTTATATTTGTCATAGAACTAAAAAAGGAAAAATGGTTTAAAATTACCACATCAAGAAAGCTAAAAAGGGCTCGTAAGCAACAATAATTTTTTGTGATACCAAAATTTTTTTTTTTTTTGCTTGCAGGTTTTACACAAACCCGTAAGAGCTGTTGCGAGGTAGAACCTGGTTCAGTCCCATGTAAATCTCTCTCCTTCCCATGTAGCAACAGGAGTGACTATGTGTACTGGGATGGAGCCCATTTTACTGAAGCTAAAGCTTGAGCCTTTGGAAAAAGAGCATATAAACGTCAGTCACCAAAGGACGCCTATCCATATGATATCAGCGAACTCGTTAAGCTGAAGCTTGATGATTCTGTTGCTTACGATATCAACCATGCCGAGCTCTGATGGAGAAGACGGTTGTCTTATAAGCAGTCAGAGAATAAGATAGTGTGACTGTAAGAACAATTGAAAGACATATTTACTGTCTTTCAATAGCCTTGCACAATATAATTCCAATAAAATTTGCATTTACGCATTCCGAAAGTTGTTACGGTTTTAATTAATGAATTCATAATGATGCCTGCTAGAAGGGAATTCGCCTCAAGAAGACAATAACAATCAATCATTTTTTTAATTTCCCCTGGTTCTGCAGGAGGAATGTTATCGATGAATTCTTAGAGTTTTTTGTTTTTTACACAATTTATCTTTATAGTTTAGATTTTACATTTTAGTTTCAAACTTTATTTTTTTTACGTTTCAATCCCTAAATGTTGAAAAAAAAAAGAATTGTTGAAAAAGAAAAGGAGAGAAAAACAATAGTATCAACTAGATTCTAGCCATAAAAACTATCATCGATCTTGGTTTCAATGAGTTTATCTTGAAGATATTTTGGAAAAGAATCCTAGCTAAATAGAAAGTCCACATGTCAAAAAGAAGCAAATAACAAAATTCATACAATCTCTGTTCATCTGTATTGCGGTGCCTTCCCGAATTCCGATTGACCTGAACTTTTAACCCAAGATAGGACAACATGACAGGAGACTCTATGTAAAGTTTCAACCCGATCCAATGATCTGATTACGAATTATGAATGTTGCTGTAAAATTAGATAGTTGTACATTTTACATCAAAATCCGAATTTGACCTTGCGTAAATCATATCAAAATAAGAGTTTAATAGAGGTGGTTTTATCTTTTAATCATGTCGAGAAAAGTAAATCATGACCCATAAAGCTTGTTTAGATTTGATTTGATTTTTAGAGTGATTAGATAGTATCACGAGGAAGAAACTTAATTTTTTTTATCTCAAAATTTAATTTTAATTTGAAAAAAAAAAAAAATCCAAGAAACTTCAACAACTCTATTGCTTTTTGTAGTCGTCCGATTGATGTAAAAGAAAAAATGTCACCCTCGCAAACTTAACCTCGTAGGCCAAGAAACGCTTTTTTAAAATTTTAAAAAATTGCTTTAAATTATTATTCACAATGATATTTAAAAATATTGTTTGATTATGTCATGTTTTTTTAAATTTAAAAAAGTTGTTTGATTATGCCCATGTTTCACTAATATGTAAAAACCACAACCACATGAGAAAAGTCACTCATTCTTACTTTGTGTTTAGAAATGTGATAATAATTATTTTTTAAAATATTTTTTATTTAGGAATATATTAAAATAATATATTTTTTTTATTTTAAAAAAAATATTTTTAGCATCAATACATCAAAATAATATGAAAACATCAAAAAATATTAATTTGAAATAAAAATAATAAAAAAATAAAATTTTTTAAGAAAGTAATATAAATGTTTGCATAAACACATGGTAATCATGACTCTTCATTCCATACAATATGTCACCCTCCAAATTCACAAATCTAGATATTTTCAAAGCATATCCATCAGGAAAATGCATTTTCTTAAGCCATTAATAGACAAGTAAGTGTCTTTTTATCTACGGCGAAGTTGACTTTGGGTTTTGACCCGTGACCCATCATAAACCAACATCATCTTTTTACTGTGACAAAAGAAAGGTATATCCATTTTAGTTTTCATGTTGTCCTTTGTCTTCCCTTTCATGTCCATCACCATGGTAAAAATATTTCAAACATGTTCTTTTTTATATGCATAACATCCAAATTATGGAAAAAAAGATTAGTTTTCAAAGCTCCAAAAAATACTTTGCTTTACCCAATTATTGGTCATACCAAAACCAGGAAACTTGTTCTTACTAGAATGAAAACCAAACACAATACCCTCCTATTGCAAGATCATATCATATAATTCTTCACTCGACGGTACTAGCGATGCAATATCCTTTCAACTCTACATACAAAAAGTCCTTTTTATTCTTTCTTTTATAGAGTTTTTTTTGTCATTTAGATCTTGCATTGAAGGTTTCAAGTATTGTAGAGCACTTATTAGTGTTGACGACAATATTTGTAGGGGCAATATGATGAGAAGTTATTACCTGTAGTTGCTTTTGATACAAATAATAGGATATTCCCATTGGCTTTTACAACTGTTAAAGAAAATAATTCTAATTAGAATTGTTTTTTCTTTGTTTACATAGACATGTTACTAGTGATAGAACATATATTTGCATAATATTAAATAAACATTCAGCAATAAAGAATGAAGTAGAAGAAATTTAGTATGAATTTATAGGATACCATTGATCTTGTACTCGATATTTTGTTAGCAACTTTAAACATAAATTTAAAGAATTATTTAATTATATTTTAAAAGGTGTTTATACAATACTTGTTTCTGTTCTAGTACAATTGACATTATATAGTTGTAATAGTTATGAAGTCAAGTAGAGATATAAAAGAAATAACTTAATATCGCGGTTCAACAACAAAACATTGATTATATCGGTTTAGAATCGTGATATAAAATATATGTTATATTTTTAAACAGTAATATTTAAGATTACATTATTTCATCAAAAACTTTTTAATACCATGTTAATTCATCATTTCTTTTTAATTTGTTTGCCAAATTATCTCTTTTCTTCGAATGTTTTTCACACCAATGATGAAATTGAGACACATGGTGTTTTTCCTGGTACGGCTCTTACCCCGACCAGCAAGTAATTATGGTAGATGAAGAAATAAAAGCGAATGACTTCATTCTGCGCAAGAATCCAAAACAATTCAATCGTTTCAATTCAGAAAGTGCCATGATGTAGCACTTATTATTTTTCCAACTGGCAACCAGAATATTAAATGGTTGTGTGCCCCCATTCCCTTTGGTTTTCAGTTTTATAGTATTATAATAAACTAGCTATTTTACTCTTACTCTACTCGTGTTTTGATACAAATGGGATAACTTTTTTAGTAAAAAAAGTAATATATAAATTTTTTAAATGTGTTTCTCTATAAAATTTTTTAATTATAAATCAAAATGTTCATATATATATTTAATTAAATAAATCAAAAACTATTTATATTAATAAATACAAAATTAAAAAATATTAACACTTCGATTAAACTACATATAATAAAATATTAACATTGCTAATAAATTTTTTTTAAATGCAAATGAATTAATGTACATGTATTATTAACGTGTTTTCTGATAATTAACAAAAAAATTTTGATACTTACATATAATTTATAAAATATAATGAAAATCACATGTATTAATAAAGATTTGTAAGATCTCAAGCTCATTTTTAACATAATAAAAAAATAAAATAATATTGTAATTTCTACATTGAAAAATGATTTCCTTTTTGTATAATAACTTTTTTTTAAAAAAATATAAAGTAGAAAAAAGAGAAAAATTATAAAAAAAATTATAAAAGAATGAAGATAATAATAATAAAAAAATAGCATAAATAGGCAAAGTGTAAAATAATAAATATTTCAATTGTAAAGAGTGAAAAAAATAATATTTTTTTCAAAAAAAAATGTAAAGAAAAAAAACTAAAAAGATATTTAAAAAAGTGAAGATAAAAAAAAATATGATGATAAATATGTCAAGTATAAAATGATAAAAACAACTAATGAAAATTTTTTTTAAAAAAATTTATTTTCTTAGAAAAATTCAAATTTATCACCATTTCATTACAGTACCCACTACAGTGAAAAGTAAAAAAAAAATCAGCTATGTCATTTCTACAGTAAATACTATTTACTTTTAGTATATGTATAATTATCAAAATGATGTATTCCTTCACATGGCTAGTTCTTGAAATAATACTTTTAGTATGTGATAAGTATTTACAATATTCATATAATTATTTACAGTTAATAGGACTAGTTATTCTTTTTCAAAAAAATATAATAATTTTATTAATATTAAATTGATACAAAATAAATTACTATTTTTACAATAGTTAAACAAAAATATAATTTATTTGTTACAAGAGAATAGTTATAGCAAAATATTTAATTTTATTGATAAAATATTATAAAAATACTTTTTTTATCAGTATTGTTTAAAAGAAGATTTTCTTTCAAATCAAACACAAATGAGTTTCTCATTACCATAAAATATGATAATTAACAAAACAAGAACGTTTTAAGTTAATTTTGAAAATGATATATTTGAATCTTAGAAAATATTTTTAAAATCAAGTATTCAGATATTTATATTATTATAGATGATTTTACCTGATATAAAAATATTTTTACAAAATAAACAAAAAAAAAAGCCACATAAAAGGATATACCTAGTTGGCTATTTGAAGAAAGTGTAATCGCCTATTCAATTACCGATTCTAATTTTGAAGAGAAGTTTGAAAAAAAAAAAACGACAATAACTTATATTTGTCGTAGAACTAAAAAAGGAAAATGGTTTAAAATGACTACATTAAGAAAGCTAAAAAGGGCTCGTAAGCGTACTATGGAAGAAGCGAAAATTATCAAAGCAAGTACAGAGAATAAAGAGTACTCATTTAAATATTAAATAAAGAGATATTTGATCAATTTGAAGGAGAAAGCAAACTCCCAAAAACAAAGGGAAAGAAATACTGTAAGTGACTATCAGATCTATAGGGCATTGTAAACTAATTAGATTGAAAAAAACAGGTGGCTTACAACAGAACACGCTTACAAGATGCACTGGTTAGCTAGATCTCCACTCTATAAAAAGGCCTGGTTCGTTCTACTTCAAAGCACTCGATCTTCCCTAGCTACGCACTTCTTCCTTCTTTCTATATTTACTGTTTTTGCTTCCTTCTTTCATTTTATTTGTCAATGGAAAGTGGGCTCAAGGCATTGTGGGTGTTGTCTGTGGTGTTGCTGGTGTCAAACTGGCAACACTGGACTTATGGAAAGGCCGTACCTCAAGTTCCTTGCTACTTCGTCTTTGGAGATTCCCTCTTTGATAACGGAAACAATAACTACCTTAGCACTCCAGCTAAAGTTAATTACCTTCCTTATGGGATCGACTTTGATACTGGGGCTTCAGGAAGGTGCAGCAACGGTCTGAACATAGCTGACACCATTGGTCTGCAGTTTGCTCTCCTCCCTTATATTACAAATTAAATATAGTGTTTTAGTGTTCTTTAATGGAAAATAAAAGATAGCTGTGACCGTTATATTAAATTACAAATAGATAGCTGTGATCATTGTTATTGTTTTTATACTCTATTATGAAAATCTTAATTATTATTATTTTTTGTTTCAGCTGAACAATTAGGTTTCGACAGTTACATTTCGGACTTTGGTATCGGAAGTTGCACCAATTTTCTAGATGGTGTAAATTATGGATCGAATGGAGCTGGCATCCTTGATTTAACTGGCTATCTTACGGTGATTGCTGATCATATGCCTCTCATAACTAAAACCTTATACTATCCAGTTCTAAGAATCTTGTATGCTTTGGCAACGCTAACTATTCATATGATTCTTTTGTGTATGTGAAGGGAGAACTATTTACCATGAATATTCAGTTATATAATCACAATATCACGGTTTCACGAATTGCCAAGATCTTGGGAAGCGAGGAAGTTGCTAGGAAGTACTTAAGCCAATGCATCTATGTGTCTGATATGGGTCATAACGACTACCTCAACAATTATTTCTTGGACGACTACAATAGCAGCAAGCTATATACACCTGAAGAATATGCTCAACTTCTCATTGAAACTTATGAAACTCAGCTGGAGGTCAGCCCTACTTAATGTCTCTTGTAAAACAACAATTAATGTTTGACGTGATTGGAGACTAACAAATTAAGAGCCCCACGTTTTTTTTCCCTTGCTGCCAGAAACTGTATTGCTCAGGAGCAAGAAAGATAGCTGTGTTCGGACTTATTCGGGTAGGATGTATGCCGTCCAACATACAAAAAAATCCCAATGAACTAGATGCATCTTCATGTGCATACAAGCTCAATGATGATGTTCAAATTTTCAACGACAAGCTTCAAAAACTGCTCAGAAAACTTAATAATAGGCATTCTGATGCTGTGTTTACCTACATAAACTCTTACGAAATTGATTCTGATGATCAGACAAATACAGGTACGAATCCCCTCCCTCCCTTGCTCTCTTTCTCTCACGGTTGAAGACGACTTTTTTGTGATACCAAAATTATTTTTTCTTGCTTGCAGGTTTTACATATACCCGTAAGAGCTGTTGCGAGGTAGAACCTGGTTCAGTCCCATGTAAATCTCTCTCCTTCCCATGTAGCAACAGGAGTGACTATGTGTACTGGGATGGAGCCCATTTTACTGAAGCTAAAGCTTGGGCCTTTGGAAAAAGAGCATATAAACGTCAGTCACCAAAGGACGCTTATCCATATGATATCAGCGAACTAGTTAAGCTGAAGCTTGATGATTCTGATGCTTACGATATCAACCATGCCGAGCTCTGATGGAGAAGACGGTTGTCTAATAAGCAGTCAGAGAATAAGATATTGTGACTGTAAGAACAATTGAAAGACATATTTAATGTCTTTTCGTAGCCTTTCACAATATAATTCCAATAAAATTTGCATTTACGCATTCCGAAAGTTGTTATGATTTTAATTAATGAATTCATAATGATGCCTGCTAGAAGGGAATTCGCCTCAAGAAGACAATAACAATTACTTAATTCCTTAATCATGTGGATATCATACGTAAAATGCATTCATAGAGAGATTTATTCTTAATGTATGGAAGTCTATTCGGAGATACTCTTGCCATTGAAATCAAAAGAAGGATACATATGAAAGTACATAACCAAAAGAACTTTACTTTTATATTTATATCTGCGAAGTCCCATATGTGAACATGGTAGGCTTATCTTTCTTTGACTCACTTCGGCTTTTTCCCTCTCTACATTACCAATTAAGGTCTCAACAATTTTCTATACTGATTGCGTGTTGCATGACTTGATTATATTGGGAGTGAGACAAGAGGATTCCAATCCTAACATACATACCCAAATGTATAGATTAAAACTTCTTTCTTTTCATATTTAGTATTTAGTTTAGAATTCTTTTAGCTTTATTTATGATGTCTTTATATTATATATGCAACCAAAGAGTCATGTAATATTCAGTATTAATTATACATAAATTGAGTAATAAAAATAAAAATTAAGGTTCTTATGATTAAGATTTTTTGTCAATAAAAATTAAAATTAAAATCTTATAATATTTGATTCCAATATCGTCTACTAATCGAACGATTGTGCTAGAAATGTCTTTTGATTGCAAGAACTTTCACTTCATTTGAACATATATGAGAAGTGAGTACTGGTGTTGTATCTCAAAACTCCACCAATCCCTGAACTATTAGTTTTTCAAATGAATAACCTTTCCATTTCTTAACTAAGTTCTCTTCATATCATATTTATTAAACCTGGCTCATGGATTGACTTAATTAAAAGGATAGATTTCAAGTCACATGGGTTGATTCAGTCAATTGAGAAAAAAAATTAAAAAACATTTTGAAGTTTTAATATTCCACATAAAAAAAATTAAAAAATATTTTATATGAATATAAGTTATATATAGCTATTCCATGTGGAAAAGTTAAGAAACACTTCATGTATATGTAGTCTATATATATAGCTATTCTGTAAAAAAAATTTAATAAAGAATATATATATCTTAACTTTCTATGTGGATGTAGGCTATAAATATAATTAATTATCCCACATGAAAAATAGAAAAATTAAGAAATATTTCATGGGAATGTATGTTGTAAAAAAATATATAAGGCTAACCATTCACAAATTAATTTTATATTTTTTAGGTTTATTAAAAAAATATAAAAAAAGAGGTCAGGTCTCATTTTGGTTATGTCGGGTCACCCGGATTTCAAGTTGACTCGGTAGGTTATCCAAGTTTGACCAAGTTAATTGCAAGCATGAGTTTTGACCATTTAAAATCTAGTCAAGGCTCCGAGTCATCCAAGTCTCGAGTTAATCAACTGGGTCGTGCTGAGTTTTATATTTATGCTCCAACCCAATGAAGTCAGATTCATAAATGAAAAAAAATTTATTTATTTATTACGAAAGTAAAGATGCATTGAAGATGTACAATAACCAGTAAGATGGTGGCTAGGACTGCAAATAGAAAAGATAATTTATGATTAGTTTATAATCAGAATTTGGACCAGTTAAGGAAAATAAACCTTTATTACTAATATAAATCAAGTATGACATTCTTTAAAATTCTATAAAAGAATCCATGACAATATAAAATGATATATGAAATCTACTGCCAAAAAAGGTTATATTTTGTCAAATCAAAGAAAGTAAAAAACTTATAAAATAAAAATAAAATAAAATTAATGTATCCTTATATGATTACTATTTTTTTAATCTCTTGCTCTGTATTTGTTGTTTATGTAATCAAAATCAGTTATGATTTGCCATTTGAAGTACCTTTATGAATTCAATCTTCAATCTGTTTTACAAACATAATGGATTGTTATTCTTTCTGTAAAAGGATCTTTGTGTTTTTTTATGTATAAAGTGCCTTTGTTATTTACTTTTGTTTTGGTATAATTGATTTATGTTTTGTTTTAAAAAAATATAACCACAAAAAACCAGAGAAATTTTTCTTTTAAAAAAGGAATATCGAATATGAGATTATGACAGCTTATAAACTTTTTTTTTATAACAAATAAACAAAAAAAAAGTTGATGGGAAAAATTAAAAAAATTAAATTAAAAAAGAAAAAAAGTAAAATGGAATTAACATGATAAACCGAAGATCCAAGTCCTACATCCCCATTAGATTTTAGAATTGTTTTTTTTTTTAATTTTAAAGGATAATTTTCATCTAAACACATAATTTTTTTTCCAAAAAAAACTTTATTTTTTTTTAAATTTTCCCGAGTTAATCCGGCCATCTCCTTACCCGATTTCTGGTGTGGTTAATTTTTGTGTTTCTTGCAGGGGCTTGGAGTTGTTTTCATCTTGGATTGGTTTTCTTAATTTGATGTCACGAAAAAATAATAACATAGAGTAAGTTTTACAACATTTCATAGTTTGGTTCATAGTTATTAAACCCGGCCCGAGGGTTGACCCGATCAAGGGGCCGGATCCTGGGTTTCATGGGTCAACTCGGGTCAACTCGAGTCGACCCGGATCAACCCGAAAAAATTTTAAAAAATAAATTTTAAATATTTCATATGAAAAAATCCATGTAAATATAGGTTATACATATTGTAAAAAATGAAGTTCAAAAGAATATTTTAAAAAGTTTTTTTATCCCACATTAAAAAGATATTATATTAAGCTTTTAAGTTGAAGTATTTAAACCAAAAAAGTTTTTATCCCACATTGAAAAAACATAACTTTTTTCTTGGGAACATAGAATATATATACTAATAAATTTCAAATTTCACATTGAAAAAACATAAATTCTTTCATGGGAGCATAGAGTATATATACGAAAGGACTTCAAATCTCACATTGAGAAGATATTATGTTATTCTTTTAAGTTGAAGTATTTAAACCAAAAGGTTTTTTTATCCCACATTGAAAAAATATGATTTTTTTCTTGGGAACATAGAGTATATATACTAATGGGCTTCAAATCCCACATTTAAAAAAAAAAACAAAAAAACTGGGTCTCGTCCGGGTTTGGCCGGGTTGTTGCCACAGCCGGCCTTTTATTAAACCTGGACCGGTCCAGCCACTAGGTAGACCGGGTCCCGGGTCGACCCGCTGGGCCAGACCGAGTTTAATAACACTGGTTTGGTTAACTATTTTATGTCTTTCTTTGACAAAAAAAAATAAAAAAACAATCTTAAAAAATAACAGAAAGTGAAAAGAAACTAGATGCTAGGCTGAATAAACATAGCCACGTGCATCATATTTTAGATTTTAGTTTGTATTTTCCTTTAACTATCCAGAAATGGAAAACTACAAGACAAATGGGATAAGAAATCAAGCAGTGACAAAAGAGATAAAGAAGAGCAATGAAGCAGTGACAAACCATTTCTTTTTACATGTGGGTTTTCTAACTATTTTATGTCTTTCTTTGATTGACCACCATGATTACAGGCAAAAAAACACCATCTGAAAAAAATGATAGAAAGTGAAAAGAAACTGGATTGGTGGAATCAGATTCTTCAATTGTTGTGGGATGGCTGAGCCATGCATGGAAATATGCTCACGAGTTCTTCTCTATTTCAACTCTCTTTAAGCTCTTCTTTCATGTTATGTGTCAGCTTTGGGAGGGGATGAGGCTCTGTAGAAGGAGCTGCTATGGAAAGAATATGGTGTGGCTGCATCTATTGTTTTTAGTTTTAATTTTTGTTTTCTCTTTGAATAACGAAAGTCAATTTCTAAACCTTTATTTAAATGACATAATCTCCTAGATTTGGAGTCAAAGTGCCTGTATTGCAAAATAATTTTTCTTTTACTTTTTCAGTTTTTTTTTCCAATAAAAAGTCAAAAAACATTGTTCATCTCTAAGGTTTTAAAACATTTTTCCAACCCAGGAAACTAAAAAATATTGTACAAATCGTCCAGTTTTCTATGATATTCTTAATATTTTAACATACACTATTTTTTTATCATTAATTTGAGAAACATCACCTAATTAAATTGTACACCTATTTTTCCACTCGAACATTTTCAATTTGTTGTTATTAATTCAAAGGCCTCTCTACCAAAGTAAATGGAGCAAAAGTTAAATGGAACATTATTATTAATTCATTTACGAACTCTTCATGAAAAAATAGATGGTACTCAGTGTTGTAATCTATTTTTGGGTCCTCACACAAAATACAAAAAAAAATCAAAAACTATTATAAAAAATAATAGCAATGAAAAAAGGATGTCGAGGTGTCCAGAAAATGGTCAAAAATTGGTTGAGGAGGTTCAAAATACAAGGATTGAAATTTGACAGTATGTCATTTGACCGGTGAAAGCCCTATTGATAAAGAAAATTTTATTTGAGGAAATAAATGTACAAAATCAGATGTTTATGGACTCGATTAAATTTTATTGAAGGTTTAATTGAATTTATGGAGGGTTTGATAGCAAGAAAAATTGATTTTTAAGTCAATTTGGGTTTTAATTGGAACAAATTAAAGTTCTGGGTCAAATAATAATTTTTTAGATTTGATTTGGTCAAATCAGGGGTTTAATTGCATATATATTGAAGTCTGGTGGCCAATTAGGGACTCAATTGAAGAAATCGAAAACCAAGGACCATAGTGAAAACGCGCGCAAATTGAAGGGCTGATCTGAAATTGGACCCATTTTGGCTCAAGTTTTCGTTTAAATGAAACAGCAAGTTTTGGTCAAAATCGCGTCGTTTCATGAGTTTCACTGCACACCAAAAAAAAATGCCCTGCAGAGGTAGGGGCGGCTGTGCAGTAGCCGCCCCCATGCATGCCCTCATGCCCTGCACCATGAGAGGACAGGACAGGGTGGCCCTCTCTCCCTCTGCCTATAAATACAGAGGGAGTGCAGAGGGAAAGAAAAAAAAAAGGAGGAGGAGGGGAGCTGGAACGTTTTCTTTTGAAAGAGAAAGTGAGGGAGACCGAGAGAGAGACCGACAGTTACTAGAGGGAAAGAGAGGTGAGACCGAAGGAGTGAAACACCATGAAAGAGCAAGGGACCGAAAGTAGAAACTAGAGGGAAGAAAAAAACAGAGGAGACGTTGAGAGGGAAGAAAGTTTTAGAGAGAAACAAACGCCACCACCAGCAAACTTAAACAGAAAAAAAAACGAAAAGGAAGCACGGAAGAATAGAGGAAGGAAGGGAAGGAGAAGAGGGGAGCTGAAAAGTTGACGGGGAAAACTGAGACCAGAAGAGGAAGACACAGACGTTAGTGTCGCTGCACCGTGGAGAAGAAGCACAGCCGCAGTCATCGGGCTTCCCAGTAGCTGCCACCGCCATCCTGCCACCATCAACGCCAGCAGAACTGAAGAGGAAGAAGAGGAGCAGAACAGAGAGAGGGAACAACGAAAGACAGAGAAGGGATTGAGAAGAGAAACAGAGGAGAGGAGAGAAGGAAGGAAAACGCCGCCGCTGTCACCGCCGCCTTCCACCACCGCTGACGACCACAACCGTGCTTTCCCGCTCCAGGTAACTTTCTCCCCTCCCCTGTCGTTTTTAGCTGTTCATCTTCATTTTGCATGCAGAACGTGAGCAATTCACGTTCTGCAGCAAAATGAAGATTAATTAGCTAGTTACTGTGCCCAGCACAGTAACTAGCCACAGTAACCAGCCCTTTTATTGCTTATGGGCTGGAACATCAGCCCAGCCCACGCGGCTGGGCTGAGTCCAGCCCACAGTATATGGGCCAGGTCAGGCCCAGCCCCAGGATGGTTGGGCCAGATCGGGCCCAGTTTTTTTATTTTACTTTTTTTTTGTTAAAAGAAAAATTCAAAAATATTTGTTTCCCGCGTATTTTTATGTCATTTTGATTAATATTAAGCAATATTTTTCATGTTGCTAAAAATACAAAATCCGATATTAAAATACCTGGTTTTCGTCAAAACTTCCAAAAAAAACTTGTTTTGAAAAAAGAAAAATGTTTTTGTGCATACGGCTAAGTATCTCCAAGCTAAAAAATCATATGGTGTTTTTCATAAAAAAAAAAACAATGTTTTAGCATGCATTTTGGCTTTGATAACCAGTTTATTAGAGTTAAGAGAACATTGGCCAAAATTTCAAAAACAACAAAAATTTTGTTTGTCTTTTCGTATCCGGGGTACGATATTACACATAATACATATTCCGGATATTAAATGTTTTTCCAATGTTAGAACTGTTAGGTTCTACCCAATTAAAGATAAAAACCTTCTTATTGAGGAGGGCTTTTCTTGAGTTTTAGATAGACAGGACCAACAAGTAGAAAACATGACCAAACCTTAGATTTCGATCAGACAAATAAAACAATGCAGCTTACCTTAGGTAGGGCGTATTTGGGGTGCTAATACCTTCCCTTTACGCAACCAGTCTCCGTACTTGATTTCTAAGACCACTTAGGGTTCTTAGTGACCATAATATTAGATGACGACTTCCATTTCTTTTTTTTCATCGCTAAGAGACAAAGAATTCCTTGTCTCACCACACTTACTAGATATATATCAATACCATAAGGGTGGGCGATCGCCGCGACGCCGCACACATGCGACACTCAGAATACTGAAATGTTGGGTCAGTGCCTGCACTTTCGACCACTTTAGAAAAGTCATTTTTATTTATGAAGGTTTTTTAAAATATTTTTATTTAAAAATATATTAAAATAATATTATTTTTATTTTTAAAAATTATTTTTTATATTTATACATCAAAATAATGATTTGAAAATACTTAAAAAATACTAATTTAAAATAAAAAAAATAAAAATTTTTAAAAATATTTTTAAAGCATAAAATATGTGATATATCATACTACCCAGTAAAGTTTCTTCCGTCTGAAAACTCACAGTAATTATCTTCATCACACATGAAATCAATGTCAGAAAATCCACAAGGGTAGTCTTCCTCGTTAACAATAAACTTAGGAACTCGTGAATCAAATTCAATGGAAAAAGAGTAGGAGAAGCGCCTTTTCCATGGTGTCTTCAGTAGGTGGAAATTTGGAGTAAAAAGAGTGAATTTGAACACAAACTCTATTTTTCATGTTTTCTTTTTTATTTTATTTTTATAAAAATAGAGTAATACTCCATTATTGAACACATCCAAAACTCCTGAGTTACAAATCTCCAATAAAAAAGAAAAATCATACCTACAAATTAGATTTTAAAAGATCAAATTTCTAGTAGAGTTTTTTAAATTCGAGTCTAGGTCTTTGTCTTTTGGATTTTTATAAGCATACTATCCTCCACTGAGTTAATGCATTTTAATAAAAATATTTCTTGTTGTCTCTTATCGGTCAAACTAGTTAGCTATTTGTCTTTAAATCTCCATTATTTGAAAAGAAAAATAATACCACTTTTATAATTAGGTCTTAAACATATATATTATTGACATATAAACTAATTCATTTTCAAAAAATTACTTTCTTGTTTCTATAAATTTCTTGTGTCAATTATTTAAGATAAAAAAAACAAAAGAAGTTAAGCATTTAAAAATAATACCGACTGAATTACGGATGGAAAAGTTTCCGAATTAAAAAAAAGGAGGGTCGCTGATGTGGAGGTTTTGGCGGGTCATTTTTTTTCGACGACATCACCGACAGATTCAAAAACGACAACCCGTACAGTGACGTGACCAGTGCACCGTTTACATTACCGACGAACTCACCAAGGGATTTGAAATGACAGATCCGTACGGTGACGTGTCTATGTTTCCGTCAGAATCACAGACGTTATCACCGACTGATTCACCGATGGAATATCCGTCGGTGAAACCGTCGGTAAAAGTTAATATATGTCAGCTCTGCTGACCCTCTCCTCCCCTATTTCTCCTTCTTCTTCGTAATCCCAACTCTCCCCATCTGCAAACAACCAGCCCCCCCTCCCCCCTAAAAAAAAGTCTTCCTCATATCAGCACAACAAGTTATATTTCTTGAAGTTTTGTGGTCACAGCATCCGTGTTCTGATTTACCGAAGGATTTTATCAATTTTTGTAAGTAATTCTTTCTTTTTAAATTTTAATATTTAATTAAATGTCAATTTTATCGTTTTTTTAGTATATGTATTTTGTTAGCAAATGTACATGTTTTATTGTTATTTCTCAAACAAACTTGTAGTATATGAATGTATAATTCTATACCTGTTATGGTTTGTTTTAGATTTTGTAAGATTGTATTTGTTTGTAAACTGTTAAAACTTTATGGAACTACCGAAGTACATGTGCTGTTTTGAAATAATTAATAGCTTACTTAATGGGTCCGTTTAAAGTTTTGTCAATGGTATTACGGAGTGGTAATTTCTGTAAATTTATATATTTTAATTTGTATGGACGTTGATAAATGATAATGAATATTTAATATTTATGAGAAGTTGTGATTGGTTTGTTGGATAATCTCGAGGTAAAGTAATATTTTTGCAAGTTTATTTACCTAACTTAGTTAATTAATACATTATGTCATCATAATTTTATAGAGGTTTGATATAAATCATGGATGATCGTTCATGTATGTATCGAGATTCACCCCAAGGATTGCGGAGGATGGATTATTGTAATGGGGTTTAGGGTTTTATTAATTTCGCAACATCTATTCCTAGAAATTTTCTTGGAGGCGGTATTAGGTGTCCATGCGGGAAGTGTGAAAATAAAAAGTATCCGCATCAAGATGTTGTAATGATGCATCTTCTACACAAAGGGTTTATGGAGAATTACCGTGTTGGTATGCACATGGAGAAGTATTTGTTAGCGAGTGAGAGGAGAATGGAAGAAACGGTGGTTGGGTCTACTTCTAGTGCTAGCAACGACGCGTGCATGAAGCGGCAAATGACAACACTAATCCTTACAGAAATATGGTTATGGATGCAATGAGAATGAATCAAGGTAATGGCAGTCAATGTCCAATCATAGAAGAAGAACCTAATGCAGATGCAGCTAGGTTTTTTGATTTGTTGAAAGATTCTGACGAACCATTATGGGATGGCTGCATGAACCACGAGAAATTATTGGCCGTAGAGTACGTGTTCACCATCAAGTCAGATCACGGGTTGAGTGAGGCCGGGTATGACAAGATTATTGAATGGGCAAGAAGCATTTTACCTGAAGGGAACAAGCTGAAAGAGAACTTCTATGCTGCGAAGTCCATGATGAAACCCCTCGGTTTAGGATACCAAAAAATTGACATGTGCCCTAACTTCTGCATGTTATACTATCTTGAAAATGCTGAGATGACCGAGTGCATGACATGCGGGCATTCCCGTTACAAACCTAGAACTGGCAGGGGAAAGACTCTAGTGGCATATAAAAAAATTAGATACTTCCCGATCACACCTAGACTGCAGAGGTTATTCATGTCACCAAGGACTGCTGAGCACATGACATGGCACCAAGCACACCATGCTGTTGATGGAGCGATGGTTCATCCTTCTGACGGCGAAGTGTGGAAATGCTTTAACAGTGTTCATCCTCACTTTTCAGCTGAATCAAGGAATGTGCGTCTTGGGTTGTGTACAGACGGATTCAACCTATTTGGGTCATTTGCTGCTCCTTATTCTTATTGACTGGTCATACTCACAGTTTATAACTTGCCACCGGGAATGTGTATGAGGCCGGAGTTCATGTTTTTATCTACTGTCATACCCGGTCCAAGAAGCCCGGGCGAATATAGATGTTTGTCTTCGACCGTTGATTGATGAGTTGGCGCGATTGTGGTCCTCCGAGCTCGACTTATGATATATCGAGGAAACAAAATTTCCTTATGAGGGCGGCATTGATGTGGACTATCAATGATTTTCCAGCTTATGGAATGCTTTCGGTTGAGATCGCATGGGAAACTCGCATGTTCATACTGCATGGAAAACAACAAGGCATTCACGCTAGCAAATAGAGGTAAAGCTTCTTTTTTTTACTGTCACCGTCGCTTCTTACCACTTAATCACAGGTACAGAAAGAACATAAAAGATTTCTTTGTTGGCAGAGTTGAAAAAGATGTTGCATCCCCGTGTCTTTCTGGTGAAGAATTGCCTGATGTTGTCTCAGAGTACGGTGACATTGTGTTTGGCCTTCAATCAGGTAAGCAAAAGTTTCCTGGTTTTGGTTTGACCCATAATTGGGTAAAGCGAAGTATCTTTTTTGAGCTTCCTTATTGAAAGACCAATCTGCTCCGCCATAACCTTGACGTCATGCACATCGAAAAGAACATGTTTGAGAATATTTTCAACACCGTCATGGATGTGAAGGGGAAGACAAAGGACAACATCAAGGCTAGATTGGATATAGCTTTATCATCAGAAACGTAAAAATATGGAGTTGGTTTATGATGAGTCACGGTCGCAAAACCAAGAGCAAGCTTCGTGTTAGAGAAAAACGCACAACTGCTAGTCTACAAATGGCTTAAGAGTCTGCGTTTTCCGGATGGACATGTGTTGTAACCCATTTTTGGGTCCCCGCACAAAATACAAAAAAAAAATCAAAATATTATAAAAAATAATAGCAGTGAAAAGAGGATGTCAAAGAGCCCAGAAAATGGTCAAAAATTAGTTGAGGAGGTTCAAAAATACAAAGATTGAAATTTGACAGTATATCATTGACCGGTGAGAGTCCTATTGATAAAGAAAATTTTATTTGAGGAAGAAATGTACAAAATCAGATGTTTATGGACTCAATTAAATTTTATTGAAGGTTTAATTGAATTTATGGAGGGTTTGATCGCAAGAAAATTGATTTTTAAGTCAATTTGGGTTTTATTTGGAAGAAATTAAAGTTCTGGGGTCAAATTATAATTTTTGAGAGTTGATTTGGTCAAATCAGGGGCTTAATTGCATATATATTAAAGTCTGGTGGCCAATTAGGGACTCGATTGAAGAAATCCAAAACCAAGGACCATAGTGAAAAAGCGCGCAAAGTGAAGGGCTGATCTGAAATTGAACTCTTTTTGGCGCCAGTCTTTGTTTAAATGAAACGGCGCGTTTTGGTCAAAACAGCGCCGTTTCATGCGTTTCACTGCAAAAAAAAAAAAAAAGCAAACGGTGCCGTTTTGAACGGCACCATAAGCTTTCTTCTTCCCCTGGACACGCAGAGAACAGGGGAAGAAGAAGCATTTTCCCTCCCATTTTTTTATCCTTTCTCTCTCTCCCAAAACCCAAAAAACCAACGCCCCGACTTGTCCCTTCACTGACACCACCACGCCCTCACGCCAAAAGGGCCATACCATGCAGAGTGCAGAGGCAGGGGCTGTCGAAGCCGCCCCATCTTTGCCACCATGCCCTGCCATGAGAGGGCAGGGCAGGGTGGCCCTCACTCCCTCTGCCTATAAATACAGAGGGAGTGCAGGACAGAAAGGGGGGGAGAAAAAGAAGGAGAGTGATTAGTACTTAAAAGTGCATTTTTATCAAGGTTTTATATCATTATTTTGCACTTGAAGTATCAATAACTCCTTAACTAAAGCATGTTTTATAATAACATATCTAATAATATAAGATACCTTTAATTTATGGTAAATGTTCATCTTAAATGCAGGCCTATCACATAAATGAAAGAATTGATTGATGAGTTGAAGTACTGAAATTGAAAGGACAAAGAGATGGCCAAACTTAGAAAAGAGATGTTGGTGCAGTCCAAACTTGAACACTGTTCGGTAATCGGGTGATATCTGGAGCTGCAGATCTTGGATTTAGGTCCATTTTATATGGATGGAAAGATAAGACATAGGCCTACAACTTTCATGTGGAGCCCAAGATTTAAAAAGGCCGTTTTCAAGTCCAAATTGCAGCAACAACAAAGAAGTCCGAATCTGTCCTGCAGCCCAGACACTGTTTAGTGTTCAGCCCATATCTCGCGTTCTAGAAGTCCAAATGATCTCAAATTGTTACCCTGGACAGATGAGACAATTCTCTAGAACTTTCATGATTTAAGTTTGTTCAAATTATGACGTCATCAATGACCTTTTTGGCAGACAAGAAGATAAGGATTGTCACCAAGTCAAGATGTGGCCACCCACTCATCAATTAGTCAACAAATCAATAGTTCTGAATTTTGGCCTATAAAAGGAGGCATTTGCCATGTATTTAGGCATCTTGGTGTTCAGATCAAGATCATGCTCTTGCTCTTTCTTTATGTTTTGTAATGCTTAAGTTTTGCTTATATTAATTTCTTGCTTATGCTTTTCATTTCCTTCCCTTGTTTATTTATGTTTCTTTCTTTCATTATGTGTTGCTAAGTTAATTATGTCAAGGTGAAAAGGGTACACTAATGGTGTAAGAATAAGTATAATATAAACTTAACATGGTCCTTAATGTTGGATACTAACATGCTTTATATTTGTTATCTTGTTCACTTTTAATACTTTGCTTGTGAAATGGTTAATCTAGATTTATGTTGTATAACACTTGGTACAACAAATACTTGGCACTTTCATAGCCCATACTGTATGGTATAACCGATACCTGAGCTATGAAAGGAACTTGATTTGTTGTTAACATAAGTTATAATCATGAATGCCTGACAACATTTACAAGTATTAGCATTATTCGAATAAGATAACTAATGTAATCATGTTAACAATTTATAATCCGATTGGAACCTCCTTTGTGTGTAGTTTCCAGTTGATTAGTAAGAGTTTATACTATACTTGTTTGACGTACCATTAGTGGATCCTCTAACCTTGACATTTGTTGTTATCATTTTTTAATCCTTACGTTAATCTTGCAACTCAAAGTTCTCATCAACTTCTTCTTCTTTATTATTATTATTATTATTATTATTATTATTATTACTACTACTACTATTATTGTTGTTGTTAACTATAATTTATACAATAAACCTCCCTGTGGTTCGACCCCGGTCTTGCCGGGTTATTTATTACTTCGATACTCCTGCACTTGAGAGAAGACATCAATCTTTTGGTCGTGTCAGAGAGCTGGAAGGATTTTGTTTTGAAAAAGAAAGAGGAGGGAAACCGAGAGAGAGAGAGTCCGACAGTTTTTTTTTGAGAGAGAAAGGAGAGACCGAAAGGAGAGAAGCAGCAGTTTTTCTGAGAGAAACAAAAAGAGGGAAGAGAAGGGACCGAAACCGTAGAAACTAAAAAACCGGGGAGATATATTGACAGGGAGGCCGAGAGAAAGAGGAGACAGGATCATCAACAGAGGAGAAACCCAAAACAAAACAGAAAAATAGAAGAACAACACCCGCAGCCAGCCACCGTGCCTGCTCTCCACCACACAAAGACACTGACACACTGGCCGCCACGGCAAGCAACGGGAGAGGGGCTGAGAAGAGAACAGAGGGAGAGAAGGAAGGAAAAAAGGAAGGAGCGAGAAAGTTGACGGGGAAAACAGAGACCGGAAGAGGAGATAGGCGTAGGGAAGGGAAAATAGGAAGAGCAAACCGACCGAGAGGAATAGAAGACACGACGCTGGTGTCCATTGCGCCACGGAGAAGAAGCACACCCCCTGTCACCGCCACCTTCCACCACCGCTAATGACCACAACCGTGCTTCCCCGCTCCGGTAACTTTCTCCCCTCCTCCTATCATTTTTTAAGTCGTTCATCTTCATTTTGCATGCGAACGTGAGCAATTCACGTTCGCAAAAAATGAAGATATTAGCTTCGTCTTCGGGCACGATGAACTAGCTAATTATTATTTTTTTTTGGTTCTTTGGCGCAAGACAAGAACCAGACCTTTATTGCTTATGGGCTAGAACATCACCGACCCACGCGGTCAATGAGTCCACCCATGATATATAGGTCGGGTCGCCCAAATTGCCAGAGATGGTTGGGCTAGATCCGGCCCAGTTTTTTTTTTTGTTAAAAGAAAAATTCAAAAATATTTGTTTGTAATTTTACTAGTTTCCCGCGTATTTTTTTATGTTATTTTGATTAATATCAAGCAATATTTTTTATGTTGCTAAAAATACAAAATTCGATATTAAAATACCCGGTTTTGTCAAAACTTCTAAAAAATACAAAAAAATTAAAAAAGAAAAAATGTTTTTGTGCATACGGCCAAGTGTCTCAAAGTTAAAAAAAAAAATCATATCGTTTTTTTATATAAAAAAAATGTTTTAGCATGCATTTTGGCTTTAATAACTAGTTTATTAAAGTCAAGAGAACATTGGCCAAAATTTCGAAAACAACAAAAATTTTATTTTGTTTGTCTTTTTAGTATCCAGGATACGATATTACATGTAATACGTATTCTTGATCTTAAAACAATAGTGCTTTTATAGATATTAGAACGGTTAGGTTTTACCCCTTAAAGATAAGAACCTCCTTATCGAGGAGGGCTTTTCTTGAGTCTTAGATAGATAGGACCAACAAGTAGAAAACACGACCAAACCTTAGATTTTGATTAGACAAATAAAACAATGCAGCTTACCTTAGGTAGGGCGTATTTGGGGTGCTAATACCTTCCCTTTACGCAACCAGTCTCCGTACCTGATCTCTGAGACCAGTTAGGGTTCCTAGTGACCATAATACTAGGTGGCGACTCCTATTCTATTTTTTTACCGCTAAGAGACAAAGATTTCTTTGTCTCCCCACATTTACCAGATATATATCTACATTTGAGGGTGGACGATCGCCGCGACGCCGCACACGTGCGACAGAATGGCGACTCCACTGGGGACCTTGTGGACTAAGCATTGTTTTGTTTGATTTTGTTGTTGGTTTTGTCTGTATGTTGTCTTTAAGATGCTTATTTTATTTACACGCTTTAATTTTTGTATATATTTGTTCATACATTGTATAGAACTGTTTCACGCATCATTCTTTTTATGTGAGAGTTTATATGAGAAAAACTTTAGGTTAAGTGGGGGACTAGCAGCTTACCTTATGACTTTTAGTCAAGGTTTAAGTTTGTGTAAACCCCAACTCTTTGCCGAGTGCTTAGACTGGTAATGATTGGTCCATATGCCATCCCATTACCTACTGAGCCCCCATATTGCCTTCATGAGGGCGATCACTGGGACAGCAAGAGACCCTTTTAGAGACGGAATAGCCAACCTACCCTTGTCAAGCATAAAAGAATTAGAACCGACCTTTAGGGTGTATGCTCCACTGTACATGTTTTGCATAATAAATTAAACCTAACCATAAAGCATATTGGTTTTCAGGTCTTTTTAACAATAAGATGGCCATCATTACCAAATTTACTACTGTGAAATATGGGCAAAATTCTGAATTGTCACAACTATCAGAGGGAGACGGCTCTAGATGTAATACAAGGAGGCTTCCAGTAGTCAAAGACCTAAATTGCATGGTAAATGAGATGAAGAGAATATTGGTTCATAGTCAGAACATTGATGAGGCGGCATTTTCCATGAAGTATGGGCGACTGTTGGAAATTACGAAGATAGAAGTATTGAACCCAAAGAATCAAAGCCCTGATTAACTTTTGGGATCCGGATTACAGATGTTTTTCCTTTGGAAATGTGGATTTGTGTCCTACTATAGAAGAGTATGGAATGTTGATGGAGTTTCCCAAACACCTGCACAAGGTTTATTTCCCTTTGAGAAGTGACAAGGTAATTCCCGAATTGTCAAAATTGCTGAAAATTCCACATCTGAGCAGATTTTTAGAGAAGAATGCCAGCGGTTTAAAGTGGAAATTTCTGGAGGTTGAACTAGAAAAGAAAAAATTGCAATATGGATCGATGCTAGAAAGAGACAGGTTAATCGCTCTGGGGATATATGGTCTCGTATTATTTCCAAGCTTAACAGGGGTTATAAGCCTAGAAGCTGCTGCTGCGTTTGTGGAATATGAAAATACTCATGTCAACCCTATAACTGCCATATTAGCTGAGACCTTCCTGACCCTCAACCATTTCAGGAAGACTGGGAAAGGCGCAATGAGATGTTGTACTCAGTTATTATACATCTGGATGGTAAGCCATATTGAAACCAAAAAGCCGATCTTTAATAATTTTTGGTGGTTTAATCAAAAACCTTTGAAGTTAGTAGAAGAAGAAGAATGGGGAAGCTTGGGCGATCAGGGTTGGATGAAAAAACTGCAAGAGTTACTTAGTAGCAACTTTAGTTGGAAAGCCCCTTGGGTCAAATCGGTTGATGTCCTAGTAAGTTGTGGACAAAAATGTTGGGTACCTTTAATTGGGATAACAGGTTGTGTCAGCTATGCTCCGGCCCTGGTGATAAGACAATTAGGCGGCACACAACACATCCCAAGAACTGTGGGACTCGCTGAATTTTCCGGGTTTTTCAAGGATCAATCCGCGCTAGAAGTTCTTGAAACTATCAAACAAGATTGGAGCCACTTGACTTTAATTCAAAAGGAGTCTGAAAGGTTGAGAGACCCCAGCTCAAGTGAAGGATATGAAAAGTGGAGGAATTTTACCCCGACTGCCGCTCCTAGAATGCCATGTTCTGAAGACGGGCCTTCACAAATTATAGGAGGGTCATTGAAAAGAAAAAAGGTCAGTAATGAGGAGGACCTTATGGGGCAATTAGAAAGGCTCCAAATAGAATTGGGAAAGAGTAAGGCAGATAAAACAACATTAGAAATGATGATGATGGAAGGAGACAAAAGCAGAGTATTTCTAAACGAACAACTCGAATCTAGAGATGCAAAAATAATGATGTTAGAGCCGAACCGAGCAAAGGAAAGGCTGTAATGGAAGAGTCCGAGAAAGAGAGGGGAACACTGATTTTGGATTGGATGCAGAGCAGCTCTGAATTGGAAGCATTAAAGGCCGACTTCAATGACTATCAAGAAAATGCTGAATACAATCAGGATAAATTCTTGCACGTTCAAGCAGAGTTGATGGACCGAATCAAGAAGTATGATGAATTAAAGAAGAAATGTGTGATGGTAGAAAGTCGGCTAGCTGAATTGCAAGAGTTCGAAAGAAAGGGGAAGGAAGAGGAGGTTGTTAAAGCAGATTTGGCAACTAAGAAAAATGAAATTAGGATGCTGAAAGCGAAACTTGACAGAGAGCGGGAAAAGGTAAAACAGTTGACCGAAAAGTTGGAAGCTTCAGAAAAACATAAGAACAGATCGACACCAACAACAATACCTTGAACCGGAACAACATGTTGCTTATAGAGAAGATGGCCAAAGTAGATGAGCAAATGGATGAAGCTGTCATTCATGCACGGATTATTAGAGCCAATGCCCGAAGGGTGGGGAGGGACATCTTTCGTTATCGACAAAGCTTGGCTGAGACTGATGTCTTCTTAGAGAAGATTGAGAATCGAGGCCTTGCTTTCCTACCAGTGGCTAGAAATATGGATGAAGAGGAAGATTGATGTATTTTTTTTCTTCTGTATCCTCTTTTCTTTTTGTATCCTCTTTTCAAGAGATGCATTAGCCAATATTATTAATGAAAAGGGGCCTTGACCCATCTTTTGTGAAATATCTCTTATAGAGTAGGGTTAAGTCTACCAAAGCAACAACTGGAGCAAAAACTACTCCTGATAAGGAACGTGACAAAGGAATCCATACCCATTACGCAAGCAAAATGTTGGCCATCGATCGTTTTTGAAAAACAAAGCTCACATTGCATATGCATCATGCATTGTTCTTTATCATACATTCATTTACATTTTTCTCGCCCCAGATCGTGAAACATAGGTCCCCCATCCAAGGTCCACTATACTAGGCTAAGATCAAGAATGAAGAACGAAGAGAGGGCTGTCCTAGAATCCCGCTACCAAAGTGAATTAGAATCCGTGAGAAATGAAGTTTCCCGGATGACCAATCTGCTTGAGCAACTTCTAAGAGCCAAGAACGGGGAGGGAACGTCTACCCAACCACCAATAGGAGCACCGCCAGCTCATGTCCCTGTGGTATCTCAGAACTTGGGGGGTCGATTAGAACAAGCAAAGACTTTACACCTGCCATTCCCATCCAGCCTACTCAAGCTCACATCACCGTAGATTTAACAGCGGATGGGCCTTCCGATAATAGGTCCACTGGTTTTATGAACGACGACAAGATATCCGCTTTGGAAGAAAGGTTAAGAGCAGTTGAGGGAAATGATTGGTTTGACCCCATGCGAGCTTCTGAAGTATGCTTGGTACCTAACATCATGGTACCAAAAGATTTTAGGATACCGGAGTTCATAAAGTACACTGGGTTGGAATGCCCAAACACTCACCTTCGATCCTATTGCAACAAGATGGCTGAGGTGATCAATGACGATAAGTTGCTGATCTATTTTTTCCAAGACAGTCTAGCGGGGTCTGCACTAAGCTGGTACATGAGGTTGGATAATGCCAAAATCAAGAAATGGAAGGATTTGGTGGAAGCTTTCCTTAAGCAGTACAAGTTCAACTTGGAAATTGCTCCGGATCTAACGAGCCTTATATCAATGGAAAAGAGAAGCCAAGAGTCAATAAGGGCTTATGCGCAAAGATGGAGGGATGAGGCAACACATGTGCAACCCCCTTTGATAGAGACGGAGATGGTGACTTTATTTGCCAATACCTTCAAGACACCTTACTACGAGCATTTAATGGGTAGCTCATCTCAGCATTTCTATGATGCTGTACGCGTGGCAGAAAGAATAGAACAAGGGATTAAAGCTGGGCGCATAACGGAGCCTTTAGAGAAGAAAGGTTTCATAGGAAGGAAAAGGGAAGGAGACGTTAACAACTTGGAAGGCGGATATAAAGGCAAAAAAGTAAATTACCAAAACCCACAAATGCCTACCCATCAATTCACCAACATGAACTTTACCAAACCTTTTAACACCAATCGAACAAATCCCCAGCCAAACAACCAAAACAACCACCAAAGGCCATATGCAGGATACACTTCGGAGCAGCTGCCTCCATTACCCATGCCTTTAAAGGACTTGTACGCTAAATTACTGAGCATTGGGCACATAGCTCCGATCCTTCTACCGCCAATCCAACCGCTTTTTCCCATATGGTACAAACCAGATTTAACTTGTGAATACCATGCTGGTAATCCGGGGCAAGGAATTGAAACCTGTTACGCCTTTAAAAGGAGGTTGTTAGAGCTTATCAAAAGGGGGTGGGTATCTTTCGAAGACATGCCCAACATCAATTCAAATCCATTGCCTAATCATGCCACAAGTAATAGTGGAGTGGGCATGATAGAAGTTGGGAATCAAGGCAAGGCGTTGAAGGTATCCATGAAGAAGTTGTACGACATGTTGGTACAATCAGGATTTTTAGAGATAAAGGTTGAAGGCCAGTTGGAGGGATGTGACTATTGTGAGTCCCATGATAGAGAGGGACATCATATTGAGGATTGCATCGAGTTTCGCGAGAGGATTGCAAAAATGATGATAAGGGGAGAGTTGAGGATCGAACCCCTAGAAGGCAGTCGTGACGTGAGTATGATGGAAGGTCAAGATAAAACGTCAGGAGTATGTAGGGTCCAATCAACAGTTAATGGGCCTCCAAAGTTAATCTTGGCTAAACCTTCCTACACAAAAGGAAATCACAATGCCATGTCTTATAATTATGGTTATGCCTCCAACATTCCAGCCCCTCTTCCTTTGTTCCAAAATAAGATCAGTGGGTTAACTCGGAGTGGCCGGTGCTTCACGCCCGAGGAGTTGAGGAAAGCAAAAGGCAAAGAAGTGGTAGATCTTGACAAAGCACTAGAAGTTAATAAGCCGGTAACTGAAGAAGAGTCAAATGAATTTTTGAAGTTGATAAAGCATAGCGAATATTGCATAGTAGATCAACTAAAAAAGACTCCAGCAAGAATTTCCCTTATGTCCTTGATACTCAGCTCTGAGCCGCATCGAAACGCTTTGCAAAAGGTATTGAACGAGGCGTATATGCCCCAAGACATTGAACAGAAAACCATGGAGCATCTAGTGGGAAGAATCCATGCAACTAATTATTTGTACTTCATAGCTGATGAGCTTGATGCTGAAGGTACCGGACATAACAAGCCTTTATACATTACTGTTAGGTGCAAAGACTACCTCATAGGAAAGGTACTCGTTGATAATGGCTCAGCTCTTAACGTGTTGCCAAAACACATGCTGGAAGAGATGCCAATTGATGAATCTCATATGAAGCCGAGTACAATGATGGCCAGAGCATATGACGGCTCACCTAGGCCAATAATTGGGACTTTAGAAGTAGAGCTATATGTGGGGCCACAAATTTTCTTAGTGACCTTTCAAGTTATGGATATCCACCCTTCCTATAGTATGTTGTTAGGAAGACCTTGGATTCATGCGGCTGGGGTGGTAACTTCATCATTACACCAATGCTTGAAGTATATCATGAATGGGATGTTGGTAACTGTCAAAGCTGAGGAGACAGTATCCCTGATGAAGAATGTGGCCATACCTTTCATCGAGGCGGAGGATCGCGAGGATAACAATATCCACGCTTTTGAGATTGTGAACACTGATTGGGTACCTGAGAACACAGTACTAAGAAGGCCAAGGATCTCAGAAGCAGCAAGGATGGCAGCTCAATACTTCTTAGAACGTGGGATCCCAATTCATTATAACCCTATCACTGGGGTACCAGAAAGGGTTAATTCGATAAAGATGAAAGGTGTTGATCAAAGATTTGGGCTGGGGTATAAACCTAAAAAGGTGGATCATCGATGGGCTGCTGGTCGAAGAAGGGAAAGAAGAATTGCTAGGATTGAAGGAAGAGATCCTAAAGAAGAAAAGCTGGAAATCCCTCCCCTTAGAGTATCGTTCCCAAGAGCTGCATATGTAATGCAACCCGATGAAAGAGCAGAAAGCCTTGGTCAAGAACTGTCAAATATGAGCATAAACACCTTGGAGGAGAATAAGGTGGAAGGAGGTGGCATGAAGACGGTAGCGGGAAAGAAAGATGAAGCACTACCACAACTAACTATCCACACTTTGGAAGAAGTCTCTGCTAAGACCTTTGTGCAAAAGCTGGCTGAAGGCGAGAAGTTTCAAAACTGGGTGACTCAAGAAGCCCCAGTAGTATTTAAAATGTAAACCAACTTTGTTCGCCTTAACATGCTTTTGTCATTGCTTTTGTTTGCTTTATTTTCCTGGTTGACAATCGAGGCTCATGATGTCAATCAGATTTTGTCGTTGTCATTGAGCCCACCTTTGATTTAAATAATGAGATCATGTGTTTTCCAAATTTATCTCTTTATTCGTGCATTTACACCAAACACTTTCCGCTTTCAAGAACTCTGAAAGTGGATCTTCCACAACATCACATACACTTAGCATCAAGAATGAATGGCCAAACTTTAACGAATATGTGATCACTATGGAAGAAGAAGAATGGGATGAAAGCAATATTAGGGAATTTATAGAGTTAGTAGAGCTACATGAACAAACTTGGGAACCAGCTACGGAAGAACTAGAAACCATAAACGTGGGTAGCGATCAGATTAAAAGAGAGTTGAAAAATAGGGACCTTAATCACTCCTGAGGAAAGAGCAGAGGTAATTGCCCTATTACAAGAATATACAGATGTTTTTGCTTGGTCTTACGAGGATATGCCTGGTTTGGATAGAAATATTGTCGTACATAAGATACCGCTAGAGGAAGGTTGTAAACCAGTCAAACAGAAGTTGAGGAGAGCCCACCCGGATATTTGGATCAAAGTTAAGGCAGAACTTGAAAAACAGTGGAATGCAGGTTTTCTAGAAGTAGTTAAATACCCACAATGGGTATCCAACATTGTTGTCGTGCCAAAGAAAGAAGGAAAGATTAGAGTTTGTGTGAACTTCTGAAATTTGAACAAAGCTAGCCCCAAAGATGATTTTCCTCTGCCACATATAGATGTTCTGGTCGACAATGCTGCACGTAGTTCCACATATTCCTTTATGGATGGTTTCTCGGGATACAACCAGATAAAGATGGCTCTAGAAGATAAAGCAAAAACAACTTTTGTTACACCATGGGGAACCTATTGCTACAAGGTTATGCCATTTGGTCTGAAGAATGCAGGAGCCACCTATCAGAGGGCCATGGTAACTCTGTTCCATGATATGATGCATAAGGAAATTGAGGTGTATGTAGATGATATGATTGCTAAGTCCAAGAAGGGAGAAGATCATGTAAAGGTTCTGAGGAAGTTATTTGAGCGTTTGAGGAAGTACGAACTAAAGCTCAACCCGGCAAAATGTTCGTTTGGAGTTAAGTCTGGAAAGCTGCTAGGATTTGTGGTAAGTGACAAAGGTATAGAGGTGGATCCTGATAAAGTGAAGGCCATCCAATCCATGCCATCCCCAAAGACAGAGAAAGAGGTGAGGGGATTCTTGGGAAGATTAAACTATATTGCCAGATTTATAGCTCAACTAACCACAACATGTGAACCTGTCTTCCGGCTATTGAGGAAAAAGAATCCTGGGATTTGGAATGAGGAGTGTGAGGAGGCATTCAATAAAATCAAGCAATATTTACAAAGTCCGCCCTTGCTTGTTCCTCCTATATCAGGAAGGCCTTTAATATTGTATCTGACAGTAACTGAAACAGCTATGGGATGTATATTGGGTCAGCATGATGAAACCGAAAGGAAGGAAAGGGCTATTTATTACCTGAGTAAGAAGTTCACCGAATGTGAGTCTAGATACACGATGATAGAAAAACTCATTGTGCATTGGTATGGGCGACAAAAAGATTACGACATTACATGTTGTATCACACCACTTTGTTGATTTCAAAAGTGGATCCACTAAGGTACATTTGTGACAAGCCCTATCTCTCAAGCCGAATTGCAAGGTGGCAGGTTTTGTTGTCAGAATATGACATAGTATATATGACAAAGAAAGCCGTGAAGGGGAGCGTGATTGCCGACCACCTGGCTGATAATGCTGTTGAAGATTATGAGCCATTGGATTTTGATTTCCCTGATGAAAATGTATTATCAATAGTTGGAGAAGAAGAGAAGACAGACTGGTGGACCATGTTTTTTGATGGAGCAGTAAATGTTTATGGTAATGGGGCCGGCGCGGTAATAATCTCTCCTGACCAGAAGCAGTATCCGGTTTCAGTTAAATTGTATTTTGAATGCACCAATAATACAGCTGAATATGAGGCTTGTATCCTGGGTTTAGAAGCTGCGTTAGAGCTGAAGATCAGAAAGATAGATGTATATGGTGACTCAATGTTGATTATCTGTCAGGTGAAAGGAGAATGGCAAACCAAGGAAGAAAAGTTGAGGCCGCATTGGGGGAATATTTATCCGCCGCGGAAGAATTCGAAGAGATAAGATTCACCCATCTAGGAAGAGAAGGGAACCATTTTGCGGATGCTTTGGCCACGTTAGCGCTTATGGCTACAATTGATCTCGGGCATAAGGTACATCCTGTACACATAGACATCAGAAATAACCCATCTTACTGTTGCTCGATTGAAGGAGAGGTAGATGGAAAGCCTTGGTACTACGATATCAAGAATTTTGTGCAAAATCAGGAATATCCAGTAGGAGCTTCGAAGATGGATACGAAAACCCTAAGAAGGTTGGCCATGGATTTCTACCTCGATGGAGAGATTCTGTATAAAAGATCATTTGACGGAACCTTGCTAAGGTGTTTGAATGAGACAGAGGCTAAAAATGCTTTACGGGAGGTACATGAAGGAGTTTGCTCAACTCATGCTAACGGGCATATGGTAGCAAGAAAAATACAAAGGGCTGGTTATTTCTGGATGACACTAGAGAAAGACTGCATCGACTATGTCAGGAAATGTCACAAATGTCAAGTGCATAGTGATATAGTCAATGCACCCCCGACTCCTTTGATTAATCTAGCATTTCCCTGGCCATTTGCAATGTGGGGGATTGATGTGATTGGACCTGTTAACCCAAGAGCTAGCAACGGGCATAGATTCATACTCGTAGCTATTGACTACTTCACGAAATGGGTAGAAGCCAGTTCATACGCCCATGTAACACAGAAAGTGGTGAAGAGGTTTATAGAAAAAGACTTGATTTGTCGTTATGGTCCACCAGAAAAGATAGTGACCGATAATGCACAGAATTTCAACGGCAAAATGATCATGGAGCTCTGTACCAAATGGAAAATCAAGCATTCAAATTCCTCACCATATAGGCCCAAGATGAATGGTGCCATAGAAGCAGCCAACAAAAACATCAAGAAAATTATCCAGAAAATGGTAGTCACTTACAAGGATTGGCATGAGATGTTGCCGTTTGCTCTCCACGCATATCGCACTGCAGTAAGGACCTCAACAGGAACTACTCCATATGCTCTGGTATATGGAATGGAGGCGGTGATGCCTTTGGAAGTAGAAATCCCTTCGTTAAGGGTGTTGATGGATTCAGAATTAGAAGAGACTGAATGGGCCAAAGTAAGATATGAACAATTGAACCTAATCAGTGAAAAGAGGTTGGCTGCAATCTGTCATCATCAACTCTACCAGAAAAGGATGGTCAAGACATATGACAAAAAGGTTAGACCTCGCATGTTCCAAGAAGGAGATCTAGTGCTGAAGAAACTATTGTCTTTACCAGGAGAAGATCAAAGTAAATGGGCCCCAAATTATGAAGGTCCTTATGTAGTGAAGAAGGCTTTCTCAGGAGGAGCTCTGAAGTTGTCTAGAATGGATGGAGAAGATCTAGCTAGACACCGTGAATTCGACTCGTAAAAGAAATATTATGTCTAATGTGTTCAGTTTCCTCCCAAAATAAATAAAGTGAAGTTTGGCCATGATTTCTTTGTGTAAAGAACCTTTTTTTCTCATTGCATTGATCTCACAGCACTTAATTCGTTTATTTTCAAAAAATCTTGGAAGATTTGGCTTTGTGCATGATTACAAGGAATGCATCATAAAATGCTCAAAGATGAAGTTTAAGCATTTCCCGTTGAGAGGTGACCAAACCAAACAAACCCCAAAGCAAACCCTGAGATAAAACCTTGTCCCTGATAGCATTTTGAATTGTATGGATAAACGGTTAGGTGATCATCTTTGTAATCACTCGTATGTTTTCCTTTCGAGATAAGAACAAGGTTTATCAATCCTAATAATGTGCGTCTTGAAATGAGGAAAGGCCATCTTTGTCATCCTTTCACTTTCTAAAGATTTCATCCTTTGTAGTCCCCATTTGAGCCGGATTGAGTTTCTTCTTTATGAAAACCTGACTAAGACCACACCCCTCACTGGGGGTAATGAGAGATCTTTTGTTAGAAAGATGAAGACAATTATGGGAAAAAGAAAGGGATAAAGAATGGAAGCCCAACATTGGAGAAGAGAATAAGAAGAAAAGGGAGAAGGAATTTGAGCAAATTACAAAAAAAATATATATATAGAAAAAAAAAAAAGGCTTGGATTTTTGAAAGTCAGAACCCAACCCTTGGGGGCATCACACACAAAAAAAAAAGAGAGAGAAAAGGGGAAAAAAGAAATAAAGAAAGAAGATGATGGTTTGATAATGCTTTGAGACTGAGATGAGGATCCTTAAACAAGCTTCTCCAAACGTAACCTATGAGACAGTTTCACAAAGAACAAAAGATAGAAGAAGAGTGGTCCTAAGTCTTTAAACCTCCAAACATCCTTTTCTTTCATAACCCATAGACGTAGCCTACATTACAAGCCTTTAGAAGTCCTTTCTGATCAAGCGCACATAACCTGGGTTAATAAACGATGGTCTTATAACTCACAGGATTTAACAAATGAGTGATAATCTGTTTTTGTCCATGCAAGAAAAAGGCTAATATGAGACATTTCCCTTTTCTACACAGCCTTTACAAATAATTAATCAAAACCTGTTGAAAAGATTAAACAGGAGGTCACCTTTGAAAAAAAAAAAAAAACCAACCAACCTAAAGACAAACCGCATTCCTGAAACCAATAAAACCCTCAATGGGAATTGCTTAAAAGAGTTTTCGATGTGTATGTTGAAAGTTTCAGTTGTCATGAACAAATTCAAGTCGTTTATAGATTCTTTTCTGGGAAAGATTCTTTTTTTGTGCTGGAACAAAAAAAAAAAAACCAAAAAGCCCTTAATTTGAGAAAGCCAAATTAAAGCATTGACAAGAGCATGATAAGAGGGGCAATGGCAAATCATGCATTTTTGGAAAAGGGTCACCTAACGGAAAAGGTCAGGGATTTCTTCCCTAAAAAGTGATGGGTAGAAGAGACATCATGGGAAATGGATCCAGCATGCCATTTCGAGCACGATCGTATTAAGAGAGAGTTTCAGAAAATTAAAGGAAGTGATGGGACCTATGTTTCCAAACCAGGTAAGGATGCATACATAAGCATTGCATCAAACATTTTTGTTGATTTGTTACAGGAAAAATCCTCAATGTAGTCCAACAAGATTGAGGACAAAGAAATGATCATTGAGTTGGTGAACGACAAAGCATCATGGTTTTGACCCTGGAACGGGAGGAAGATGAGATAAATCCTAACATTAGGGAAATCTCAAAGAAATAAGAAGATCAATGAAGAAGAGTCTTCAATTCGAACCCTATCATCGTGAAGAAGAAACATTTTTGGTTAAAGGGGATTGCCAGAAGGGATCTCAGTTTAACCACCACATGAAGATTTTAGCTTTGGTTGAAGGAAGTCGCCAGGTGGGATTCTAGGTTGACCTAGCAACACTCAGATTTTGGTTCTGGTTGAAGGGGATCGGCGAAGGGATCTCAGTTCAGCTTAACCACACAAATTTTGGTTCTAGTTAAAGGGGATCGGCGAAGGGATCTCAGTTTAGCTTAACCACACAGGTTCTGGGTGAAGGGGATCGGCGAAGGGATCTCAGTTCAGCCCAAACCGCAAAGATTTTGGTTCTGGTTGAAGGGGATCGGCAAAGGGATCTCAGTTCAGCTTAACCCCACAAATTTTGGTTCTAGTTAAAGGGGATCGGCGAAGGGATCTCAGTTTAGCTTAACCACACAGGTTCTGGGTGAAGGGGATCGGCGAAGGGATCTCAGTTCAGCTCAACCATAAAGATTTTGGCTCTGGTTAAAGGGGATCGGCGAAGGGATCTCAGTTTAGCCTAGCCACAAAGAGACTTTGGTTATGGTTAAAGGGGATCGGCGAAGGGATCTCAGTTTAGCCTAACTGCAAAGGATTTTGGTTCTGGTTAGAGGGGATTAGCGAAAGGAATCTCAGTCTATCCTAACCACACAGGTTCTAGTTGAAGGGGATCGGCGAAGGGATCTCAGTTCAGCCCAAACCGCAAAGATGTTGGCTCTGGTTGAAGGGGATCGGCGAAGGGATCTCAGTTCAGCTCAACCACAAAGATTTTGGCTCTGGTTAAAGGGGATCGGCGAAGGGATCTTAGTTTAGCCTAGCCACAAAGAGACTTTGGTTATGGTTAAAGGGGATCGGCGAAGGGATCCCAGTTTAACCTAACTGCAAAGGATTTTGGTTCTAGTTGAAGGGGATCGACGAAGGGGTCTCAGTTCAGCCCAACCGCACAGATTTTGGTTCTAGTTAGAGGGGATTGGCGAAAGGAATCTCAGTCTATCCTAACCATACAGGAGTTTCGGTTCTGGTTAGAGGGGATTGGCGAAAGGAATCTCAGTCTATCCTAACCGCACACAGGAGTTTTGGTTCTAGTTAGAGGGGATTGGCGAAAGGAATCTCAGTCTATCCTAACCACACAGGTTTTTTGGTTCTGGTTAGAGGGGATCGGCGAAGGGATCTCAGTTTAGCCCAACCACACACAAGACTTAGGGTCCGGTTGAAATTTTAGGTCAACTAAATTTCGAGAAGACCAGTTTCGGAAGACCAATTTTGTTTATCTTTACAACACTTACTACGCAAAATCTTTGCTTTGTAAGCATTGTAAAGAGGGGGCAACTGTTGTAACCCATTTTTGGGTCCCCGCACAAAATACAAAAAAAAAATCAAAATATTATCAAAAATAATAGCAGTGAAAAGAGAATGTCAAAGAGCCCAGAAAATGGTCAAAAATTAGTTGAGGAGGTTCAAAAATACAAAGATTGAAATTTGACATTATATCATTGACCGGTGAGAGTCCTATTGATAAAGAAAATTTTATTTGAGGAAGAAATGTACAAAATCAGATGTTTATGGACTCAATTAAATTTTATTGAAGGTTTAATTGAATTTATGGAGGGTTTGATCGCAAGAAAATTGATTTTTAAGTCAATTTGGGTTTTATTTGGAAGAAATTAAAGTTCTGGGGTCAAATTATAATTTTTGAGAGTTGATTTGGTCAAATCAGGGGCTTAATTGCATATATATTGAAGTCTGGTGGCCAATTAGGGACTCGATTGAAGAAATCCAAAACCAAGGACCATAGTGAAAAAGCGCGCAAAGTGAAGGGCTGATCTGAAATTGAACTCTTTTTGGCGCCAGTTTTTGTTTAAATGAAACGGCGCGTTTTGGTCAAAACGGCGCCGTTTCATGCGTTTCACTACAAAAAAAAAAAAAGAGAAGCAAACGGTGCCGTTTTGAACGGCACCATAAGCCTTCTTCTTCCCCTGGACACGCAGAGAACAGGGGAAGAAGAAGCATTTTCCCTTCCATTTTTTTATCCTTTCTCTCTCTCCCAAAACCCAAAAAACCAACGCCCTGACTTGTCCCTTCACTGACACCACCACGCCCTCACGCCAAAAGGGCCATACCATGCAGAGTGCAGAGGCAGGGGCGGCTGTGCAGTAGCCGCCCCCATGCTGCCACCATACCCTGCCATGAGAGGGCAGGGCAGGGTGGCCCTTACTCCCTCTGCCTATAAATACAGAGGGAGTGCAGGACAGAAAGGGGGGGGAGAAAAAGAAGGAGAGCTGGAAGGATTTTGTTTTGAAAAAGAAAGAGGAGGGAAACCGAGAGAGAGAGAGTCCGACAGTTTTTTTTTTGAGAGAGAAAGGAGAGACCGAAAGGAGAGAAGCAGCAGTTTTTCTGAGAGAAACAAAAAGAGGGAAGAGAAGGGACCGAAACCGTAGAAACTAAAAAACCGGGGAGATATATTGACAGGGAGGCCGAGAGAAAGAGGAGACAGGATCATCAACAGAGGAGAAACCCAAAACAAAACAGAAAAATAGAAGAACAACACCCGCAGCCAGCCACCGTGCCTGCTCTCCACCGTCACAGCACACCTGACCGCCGCTGACTGCCACGAAGCAACAGGGGAGAGGGCTGAGAAGAGAACAGAGGGAGAGAAGGAAGGAAAAAAAGAAGGAGCAGAAAGTTGACGGGGAAAACAGAGACCAGAAGAGGAGATAGGCGTAGGGAAGGGAAAATAGGAAGAGCAAACTGACTGAGAGGAATAGAAGACACAGACGCTGGTGTCGCTGCGCCGCGGAGAAGAAGCACAGCCGCTGTCACCGCCACCTTCCACCACCGCTAATGACCACAACCGTGCTTCCCCGCTCCAGGTAACTTTCTCCCCTCCTCCTATCATTTTTTTAGCTGTTCATCTTCATTTTGCATGCAGAACGTGAGCAATTCACGTTCTGCAGCAAAATGAAGATTAATTAGCTAGTTACTGTGCTTGGCACAGTAACTAGCTAATTATTATTTTTTTTTTTGCTGGTTACTGTGCGCAGCACAGTAACCAGCCCTTTTATTGCTTATGGGTTGGAATATCAGCCCAGTCCACCCGGCTGGGCTGAGTCCAGCCCACAGTATATGGGCCGGGTCAGGCCCAGCCCAGGATGGGTAGGCCAGATCCGACCCAGTTTTGTTTTTTTTGTTAAAAGAAAAATTCAAAAATATTTGTTTGTAATTTTACTAGTTTCCCGCGTATTTTTTTATGTTATTTTGATTAATATCAAGCAATATTTTTTATGTTGCTAAAAATACAAAATTCGATATTAAAATACCCGGTTTTTGTCAAAACTTCTAAAAAATACAAAAAAATTAAAAAAGAAAAAATGTTTTTGTGCATACGGCCAAGTGTCTCAAAGTTAAAAAAAAAATCATATCGTTTTTTTATAAAAAAAAAAAAATGTTTTAGCATGCATTTTGGCTTTAATAACTAGTTTATTAAAGTCAAGAGAACATTGGCCAAAATTTCAAAAACAACAAAAATTTTATTTTGTTTGTCTTTTAGTATCCGGGATACGATATTACATGTAATACGTATTCTTGATCTTAAAACAATAGTGCTTTTATAGATATTAGAACGGTTAGGTTTTACCCATTAAAGATAAGAACCTCCTTATCGAGGAGGGCTTTTCTTGAGTCTTAGATAGATAGGACCAACAAGTAGAAAACACGACCAAACCTTAGATTTTGATTAGACAAATAAAACAATGCAGCTTACCTTAGGTAGGGCGTATTTGGGGTGCTAATACCTTCCCTTTACGCAACCAGTCTCCGTACCTGATCTCTGAGACCAGTTAGGGTTCCTAGTGACCATAATACTAGGTGGCGACTCCTATTCTATTTTTTTACCGCTAAGAGACAAAGATTTCTTTGTCTCCCCACATTTACCAGATATATATCTACATTTGAGGGTGGACGATCGCCGCGACGCCGCACACGTGCGACAACATGCATCGAACATATCAAGGCTGGTTAATATAAAGGACTGCAGATTGTATGGAATGAAAAGTCATGACTGCCACGTGTTTATGCAAACACTCATCCCATTAGCTTTTCGTGATTTGTTGCCAAAGGGAATATGGGATGCACTCACGGAGATCAGTCATTTCTTCAGAGATATATGCTCTAGCAAGTTGAATGTTGATCACATTGAGAGGCTTCAAACGAATATCATCGAGACACTATGCAAACTTGAGATGATATTCCCTCCATCATTTTTTGACTCAATGGAGCATCTCCCTATACATCTACCGTTCGAGGCAAAAGCTGGAGGACCGGTCCAATATAGATGGATGTACCCATTCGAACGGTTAGATATTACAGTTGCAATGTAATTCATATATAAAAGTATTTTATATGTTTTTCTTAATTGAAAATACTTGATTAATATTTCAATGCAGGTACTTGTTTAATGTCAAGAAAAAGGTTAAAAACAAGGCGCATGTTGAGGCTTTGATATGTGAGGCCTATATTGTTGAGGAGATCTCAACATTTATCTCGTACTATTTCGAACCTCATCTGAGAACGAGAATCAATCGCGTTCCACGACATGATGATGGCGGTGAAGTGTCTTCCAGTGGGAACTTGTCAATATTCTCCAATACTGGACAACCCACACCTAAAAATGTCGTAAGAGGAAGATATTTGTCGGAAATAGAGTTCAAACAAGCACACAACTATGTTCTATTTAACTGTGATGAGCTGAGACCTTTTATTCAGTAAGTTTATACTAATTAGACTTTGTTAGTAATATACTGTTAATTATATATTGTAATATCATACAATCATTATCACTTGCAGGCAACATCGACAATATTTGCTCTCCAATAACTCACAGCTGACCGAATCCCAGATCTTTTAATTATAAGATGAGCAGTTTGCCACGTGGTTCAGAACACATGTAAGCACTATCACAAACTCATTCTAACTTGCAAAATTACTGTATGTATGCATGTCATTATGAGATTCTCGTTCATTTACTGTTTATTGATGTACATTACATACAAGGTTTATCAAATGGGAAGGAGTGCGCCTAAGTCATTGTCTTCACTAAGCCTGGGGCCTGAAAGAAAATGTAAGTGCTACAACGGGTATTTTATCAATGGATGTTTTCCATACTGAAGAATACAGGCAAGGAAGAAAGACATACAACAGCGGTGTTTGTGTTAAGGGATCCACTAGTAGTGAGTTAGAAGTTGACTACTATGGTAGATTAGAAGAGGTCGTCAAACTGCAATATCATACCGAGCAGCATATAGTGTTTTTATTCAAATGCTATTGGTATGACACGACTGACAGAGGAATCAGAGTTGATCCGCACTATGGTCTGGTCGAAATCAACTCAAAAGCTAGACTCCGCAACATAAACGATGTCTTTGTTTTCGCAAAGCAATGTCAACAAGTTTATTACACATACACCCCTTCATTTAGAAAGGATCGATCAAGAGTGGATTGGTTGTCTGTTTTAAAAACAAAACCCCGGGGTCGTGTCGAGATTGTTCAGGATGAAAACGAAGACACAAGTGTGCGAGATGAAGTCTTTCAAGTTAGTGAGGTGGTTGAACCATATCGAGTTACTCCTTCGATTGAATTGGAAGAAAATTCAAATTTTTCATGTTTTCGATGATAGTCTTGTTGATGTTGACGCAGAGGAGTTGAATTTTATTTTGAACTCTAGCGGACAAGCAAATATCGATGAAGAAGATGATATTCATATTGAAGATTGCGATGAAGGTGATGACAATTCAATTGATGACGAAGAAGAAGAAAATTCTGACTAACTACCAAAATGAAACCCTATGTAAAACCCTTTTTTTCATGTAATTTAGATTATGGATGATATATTTTGAAACATAAAATATTTATTACTTGAAATAATTAGTTGAAATGCCATAATTACTAAATAATTACTTGAAATAATTATTGATCATCGATGATATATTTTGTAAAATGAAATAATTACTTGAAATGTCACCATATCACCGACGCACTTAAGTCCGTCGGCATTTCACAGAGAGTTTGCAAATAATTACTTGAAATGCCATCATATCACCGACGGACTTAAGTCCGTCGGCATTTCACAGAGAGTTCGCAAATAATTACTTGAAATGCCACCATATCACCGACGAACACACCGGACTTTAGTCCGTCGGTATTTCACAGAGAGTTCACAAATAATTACTTGAAATGCCACCATATCACCGACGGACACACCGACGGACTTAAATCCGTTGGCATTTCACAGAGAGTTCGCAAATAATTACTTGAAATGCCACCATATCACCGACGGACACACCGACGACATTATATCCGTCGGTATATTGTCGGCGGGTCAATTTTACCGATGGACTGCGCGAATTTCAAAGGGTTGCGCATTAAATGCATCTCTGACCGCGTCATATTGCCGACGGATTTACCGACGGACCACGAAAAATATGTAGGGTCATTGAAAAAATTGGTGCGAAATTCAAAATTTACCGATGGATTTTTAACACATCACCGACGGAATAAATTAAAATAATAATTAATTTTATATCCGTCGGTGTATCCGTCGGTAAAACTGCCATATAAGTTCAACTGACCGCCCGTTCAGTTCATTTTTTCTTCTTCTTCGTTTCTCACCTTAAGATTTCGATTTTTTTCCTCTCAATTCTTCAAAGCTTTCACCTCCAATCTCTAGCAAGTTTTCTTCATCATCTTCATCAGTTTAAAAGGTTAGTGTTTCTTCTATTTTATTTTACTTTAATGGTATTTTTTTGCTTTTTTTTTTTGTTTTGGTGTATTTTTTGTAATATAGATAAAGTCTATAGTTTTTTTTTTGCATAATTCATTGCTAATGTCTATAGTTTTTTTTTTTTGAATTTATTGAATAATTTTTATTGTTGTATTGGCATAATTATTAGTAGTTAATTTGTTGAATATTTATTGTTAATGTTGAATTTACCATAGAATTAGTAATTGAATATGTTGGAATAATTATTAGTTTTACTATATTATTGCATGATTTGTGTTTAATTGTTTCCATTTATTTTGATTGTTATTCTAGAGTTTTTTTTTTAATTTATTGTTTTGTTGTATTGGCATAATTATTGAATAATTACTTGAATTGTAATTCTTAATGTTGAATTTACCTTAGGATTAGTAATTGAATATGTTGGAATAAGTAGTGTAGATTGGGTAAATTGGTTGTGGCTATTGTTAATATGTGCAGGTTTGTGGATTTGGGTAGTATCCGGTATAGGGGAGGTGCTGTCGAATTTTTTTTTGACATTTGAATTTAATTATATAAGTATTTGTATAAAATTGTGTAGATCGTAGAACAAAAAACAGAGCTGGTCGCTCAAGTAGGGTCGCGACTAGTTAGCCTAACAAGGGGATGATATTTCCTTAGGTGCCTCTCAAGAAGAGGCACCTACACCACCCTGCGGCTCAACCCGATGCGCCTCTTCCAACCGGTACTTCACAGGTAGAGGCGGCGTGCCTTCGCAGCGAATCAATTTACCCGCAAGTGCGAGGCACGCGTGGAAGGACGACCTTTCAATGTAAGTTTGTTAAGGTTTTAGTTTTTTTTTAAATTACAACATAATTTATGAAGTAATCACTATTGAATTTATTTCATTTATTTTCAGGTTCACAAACATTGAAGCCGCCCGAGTAATATCATCGGCGTTTAAATCGTCGATGGAGATTTCATTGTTTCAATGGAGTCGGAATATCCAAGCATCCTTGAATGGATGCCTCAAATCAATGCATGGTTTGGCAGATTTCAGGTTGGTGTTAATTTATAATTTTCAGCTTATTTCTAATAAATTATTAATATAATTGTAAATAAATTATTGTTTTTATTTAAACTTGTTTATTTATACACAACACAAATTCTGCTGGGACAATGAGCATAACACTGTTGTGAGGAGGGTGTGGGAAAATCACGCGGCAACTAGGTAAGATCGAAAACAATACAGGATTTTTTTAGACAAAAATTTATGTTTCGAAATGTAATTTTTGGTTGCATGATTTTTGGTATGAAGCACAAAAAAAGGCAAAAAAAACGGCGAGGGATAGGGGTTTCGAAGGCTGGAACGATGTTGCGGTTTGGAGGGATTTCAAACCGATATACATCCCGGAAGATATATGGCCGCACTATCTTGAGCACGTGACGTCTGAGCGGTTCACACGACGCTCACGGTTTAGTGCTGGCAACCGGAATCGGCCAATTCATGGTGGGGTGACAACGCATACTGGCGGCTCCGTTCCGTTTGCTGCACATGCGAAACGGATGGTAAGATTAATTTAAATGAAATATATCGTTAAATTCAGTTGTTATTAATATATCTTTTTTCATTATAGGCTGCATCTCTTGGACGTGAGCCGAGCCCGATGGAGCTGTTTGTGGAGACGTATGTGCGGAGTCAAGACCGCCAGAAAGGAGCGCAACAGTTCGTTGATAACCGTGCTCATCATTTCATGGTATGTTTGTTCAACATTTTATTTTGTAAGTTATTATGTTTATTGTATTGAATATGATGATTACTTTTTTATTTTATTTTCAGGAGACGTATAATAATCGGTTGAGGGAGAGATACGGGGACGATACTTTGACACATCCAGAATTCGATCCGGATTTGTGGATGGAGGTTGGCTCGTCAGGTGGACCCGATAAAAATCGGGTTTACGGGCTCTCCAACACTACGGCCGACAACTTGCGGTCGACCCGTAGTGTTTCAACCGTTGGGAGCTCCTAATCAATATTGAGCTCCCAATCTAAGGAGTTCGTGGCCTTGCAGCAACACACTGCTCAGCTCACCGAGAAATACGATAACCTAAAAGCGGAGTATGCACAATTTAGAGCGGAACAAAGAGCGGAGTCTGAGCAACTCAAAGCGTCTCAAGCACAACAAAAAGCGGAGTATGAAGCAACTCATGAACAATAAAAAACGGCTTATGAACAGCTTCGCGAAATAATCATGAACATGTCAAATAGTGGAACATGTGCGCCTAATATTTTTTGGCCGTATAACCACCAGCCTCCTCCAGGATCTCCTCCTCCTCCTCCAGCTCCACCTTTATATTAATTTGTAATCAACATTATTTACCTTTAAAACTTCATTTAATATTTTTCTTGAAACATTTTAGTTTGTAATGAATATTATTTAACTTTTTTTTTTTTTTTTTTATGTTTAATAAAAATTTTATTTGCATAATTGGTTTGTATAACAATTAATTTATATAGTTTTATATTATATATCCTAAATAATTTTTAAAAAAAATTAAGAAAAAAACTATTACCAATGATTTTACCGACGGATTAATTCGGTCGGTATTTTCAACATTCACCGACAGACTTACCGACGGAATTAATCCGTCGGCATTTGACAGTAGCTTCCACCAGATGCAAGCCAATTTACTGAGACGGACATATTCGGTCGGTATTTCATACATTCACCGACCGATGTACCGACGGATATTTTCCGTCGGTAATTACAATGTCACCGACGGAATAAAAATCTATCGGTATATTTCAAGCGAGAATCTTTTTTTTTGGCGCGCACGTTCCGTCTGTAAAATTATCGGTAAATGATTTTTTTGTTTTTCCGACCGATATAACGACGGAATGGGGAATCACCGATGAAGGTAAAGCCGACGGACGTATTCCGTCGGTGATGACGTCGGTAAAAAAATCACCGACGAACTTCTAATCATACACCGACAGAATTGTTCTGTCGGTAAAACTGTGAAATCTTGTAGTGTCGAGTCTAGGTCTTTGTCTTTTGGATTTTTATAAGCATACTATCCTCTACTGAGTTAATGCATTTTTAATAAAAATATTTCTTTTTGTCTCTTATCGGTCAAACTAGTTAGCTATTTGTCTTTAAATCTCCATTATTTGAAAAGAAAAATAATACCACTTTTATAATTAGGTCTTAAACATATATATTATTGACATATAAACTAATTCATTTTCAAAAAATTACTTTCTTGTTTCTATAAATTTCTTGTGTCAATTATTTAAGATAAAAAGACGAAAGAAGGTAAGCATTTAATTTCAAATTTTATGTATTTAGTATTATTGGCATACTATTTTAAAAAAATGATATGATTTTAGAGGTGCATTTATAGAAAATCGAAACATTTACAAGAATAATTTAAATTAAGATATAAGAAAAAAGAAGGGTTAATTTTTGAAAACTGGATCCATAATTCTTGAAAGTATGGAGACTGGACGTACAGGCCCTAAAACAAAGGATTGATCTTTCGCTTTTAGGACTTCAAAGCACTACAGCCTAAAACAAAGGTTGCTGAACAATTGAGTTCAACTGTGTGGCCTTTCTTGGGAAAATTAATGTCATCAACATGGAATGAGAAATGGAAAACTGCGAGGCAATGGGATAAGAAATCAAGCAGTGACAAAAGAGATAAAGAAGAGCAATGAAGCAGTGACATACCATTTATTTTTACATGTGGGTTTTCTAATTTTTTATTCCTTTATGTGCACATGAGGCAAAATTCATACAAGATATTGTGAAAATTAAGGTTCTGGAAAAGCTGAACCGCACAATGCTCAAGACAGGCCTGAAGAATAAAATAGCAAGTAATTGCCAAGATTGTTGGAGCTTTCTAAAAAGATGTCAGAGATACAAATATGTGTCCGTCAATTCGTTTCCACGTCATAAATGTGGGCACCGGCGCCTTATCGCGCTATATGTGATTGATAAACGCCACCTATAATTATGCGTATACAGCCAATGAATAAAATTTCTTTTAAAAAATAAAAAAAAATATTACATTCCATAGCCCTTTTTCCCTTTTATTGAACACCTTATATTATTTTTTTTCGAATTATAATTTTAGTAGTGTGTTTGCAGCGTAGCAAGACGTCGCAGCTCTGATATAAGGATAATATATAATTAATATAATTTGTGATTTCTTTCTTTTTTATCTAAGTTAATATCAATAATTATTAATTAATGAAGCATTACAGCTGTATTACCATGCTGATTTGAACTGATGAAGTTATTTGATCTTTTCTTATACTAATAAGATATTATTTGAACTGATGAAGTTATATTTTATATGTTTTTTTGATCTTTTTCTGAAGTTGTTAGATTTTAAAAACTAAAACTTTTAATAGAAATTAGATTTTAGCAACTAATAAATCTGAACTTTAGTTGGACTGCTTTATTTATAACTCATGCCAAATATCAATTGCAAATTGAATGCAAAATCTCTCCCAGAGAAATTGTGAAACCATCATCCAAAATATAAGATACAATAATTTTTTTTAATCATTAATTTGAGAAACATTTTCCACCTAATTAAATAGTACACCTAATTTTCCACTCGAACATTTTCAATTTGTTGTTATTAATCCAAAGGTCCACTCTACCGTCAATGGAACCAAAGTAAAAGGAAAAAAAGTTAATGGAACATTATTATTAATTCATTTACAAACTCTTCACGAAAAACTAGTTATGTTGGGTTAGTGCCTGAACTTTCATTAGCTTGGTTTCACTAATCTGCAGAGACCTCAGCTACTTCAGAAAAGTCACCCATCTTCTACATCATAAGCCTTGGTAAAATTAGTGCCATCTGAAAACTCATAGTAGTTATCGTCATCACACATGAAATCAATGCCAGAACTAGTAAGCTATTTGTCTTTAAATCGATATCATTTGAAAAAAAAAATACCACTTTTATAATTAGGTTTTAAACATATTATTGACATCTAAACTAATTCGTTTTTAAAAAATTACTTTCTTGTTTCTATAAATTTCTTGTGACAATTATTTAAGATAAAAAAATGAAAGAAGTTAAGCATTTAATTTCAAATTTTATGTATTTAGTATTATTGGCATACTATTTTAAAAAAATGATATGATTTTAGAGGTGCATTTATAGAAAATCGAAACATTTACAAGAATAATTTAAATTAAGATATAAGAAAAAAGAAGGGTTAAAAAGATACATTAAATAGTGATATAGCGACAATTGAAAAATATGTGGGGTACAATAATGATTAAATATTAAAAAAAATATTATTTAACCCTCTATCAACAACATTCTCAAGACATATTCATGAAATTCTGCACACAAAAATCGACGACCCTTCATGTGGGCGTCAAATCCTTTTCGCGTTATAAATGATTGATAAGTTCGTTCCAAGAGATTTTAGCATGGTGTGTTTCATGTGGGCCCCGACGCCTTGTAAATGATTGATAAACGCCACTTATAATTATGCGCCTACAGCCAATGAATAAAATTTCTCTTAAGAAATAATAATAAAAATATCAAATTCCATGGCCCTTTCTCCTTTGTATTGATCGCTTTATATTTTATATTTTTATTTTTTTCGAATTATGATTTTGGTTGTGATAGTAGTGTACCAAGACGTCGACGTCGTAGCTCTAATATAAGGATAATATACAATTGACAGGGTTGACGTTACAAGTTACAAAAGTTACAGGAAATATTATAGGATAATTATTTCTAGAAATTCTTGTATATCATTTACAGTGTCTTTTACGATCTTTTCTTTATTTAAGATTGCATTAATTTTTTCTTTAATGGATCTCTTCAGGGGGTGTGAATCTCTTCCTGAATAAATATCTACATAAAGTCCCCTATGGGTGTTGATAGGGAACCCTTCGAAGATCAACTCAGTATTAGAAATATTTGTGTAAAAAACAACATTAATAAGAATATTAATAGGCTTTTATGAAGACAGAGAAGAGGAAGGGGAAGAATATGTAGAATTAAAGAAGAAGAAGCAGAGAAGGTGTTTTTGTCTCAGAGTATAAGGTTTTCGAACCCTTTTCTGCATATTCCTGCCCTCTTTTATATTACCTGACTTACCTTGTTTCATGCAACGTAGGAGGGGTAAAAAAGTAATCTCGTATTAGTAAGATAATATTATCTTATTGCTCGTACCATTATATCTAATTAATATAAGCATGAATTGCTCGTTCGTATTTAATAGGATTATGATGGACATCATAATTATTTTTTAGATTGATATTTATATAAATTAATTAATATCGAGTTATTAATTGTAAATACATAACATAACCAAGAAATATTGATAATATCTTGAAAGAAAAAAAATAAATTTACTAAATACTAATTGTAGTTTGTAATGGCGACTGTGGTCACCATGCATGTATGCAAACCATTTTATCACATTATAAAATGCACTAATGAGAGTTTATAATTATATCACATAACAACCATTTTAAAAAAATCATGTTTTTACCTGTCTCTTTTATTTGCTTAAATCGTACATTAAGTTTTGGAAGATGAATTTTATAAAAAAAATAATTTTCAAGAAAATAAATTACTTTTTAATATTTAAATATATCATAAAAAAATAAATTGAAAATCATTTTTTAATGTTTGATTGGGCCGGTAATAAAACTAAACAAGAAAATAAAAGATTCTAGCTATGAATTTTTTTAAAACAAAATATTTTTTTGTTGAAAACTTTATTTCAGCTATTATTTATTCATGAAAAATATATTATTTTTTAGAATTGCAATGAAAAATTAATTGAAAATATATTTTTTAATGTTTTGCTACACATTCATTACCAGATAATAACAAAACAACAACGAAATATTCTATTGGTATTTAAAGCTTGATTCCGTATAATTGTTTTTTTCATTAAAATACACAAACATTTTTATTTGGGACGTGTTCATATTCACGTACAAAAACACATTTTTGTATTTTTATTTTTTATAACATTAATTTTATAATTTTTTTTGTATAAAAAGACCAGCATAAAGGCCTAAACCATAAACCCATCAGACCTTTTTTATTGTCAATATAGGAACTTAATCATTATATTATGACCTATTAATTTAAAAGAAACTGGAATTGAATGCCATATAGTTTTGTTGAATTCAATCTACACTTTAACTATATAATAAATCTTATTTCTTGCTTGGTTAATCAAAAGGATACTCAGGATCCACACACAGCAATAATAAAAACTAAAACTTTTAATAGAAATTAGATTTTAGCAACTAATAAATTTGAAATTTAGCTGGACTGCTTTATTTATAACTCATGCCAAATATCTATTGCAAATTGAATGCTAAATCTCTCCAAAAGAAATTGTGAAACCATCATCCAAATTATCAGATACAATAAAAAAAATCATCATTAATTTGAGAAACATTTTCCACGTAATTAAATAGTACACCTAATTTTCCACTCAAACATTTTCAATTTGTTGTTATTAATCCAAAGGTCCTCCCTACCGTCAATGGAACCAAAGTAAATGGAACAGAAGTTAATTGAGCGTTATTATTAATTCATTTACAAACTCTTCATGAAAAAACTAGCTGGTACTCGGAACACTGAAATGTTGGGTCAGTGCATGCACTTTCATTAGCTTGGTTACATTGATCTCGAGAGACATCAGCTCCTTCAGAAAAGCTACTATCTTCTTTTAAAAAATAATACAAATCATATTTGATAAAAATTAAGTACAAGATAATGTGAGTCTGTGCAAGTTTCAAGTCCAAATAATAATATAAATTATATCCTGTAACCTCACCTAACAGCTTAAATTATTGAGTTGAATTGATAAAAATTAAGTACAAGGTAATGTAAGTCTGTACAAGTTTCAAGTTCAAAGAATAATATAAATTATATAATGTAACATCACCTAACAGCTTAAATTATTGAGTTAAATTAATTCTTTAACATCTTCTACATCATAAACCTCGGTAAAATTACTGTCATATGAAAACTCATGATAGTTATCATCATCACATATGCAATTAATGTTAGAAGTAGTATGCTATTTGTCTTTAATTAGATCTACATTATTTGAAAGAAAAAAAATAATACCACTTTTATAATTAGGTTTTAAACATATTATTGACATCTAAACTAATTGGTTTTTTTAAAAATTACTCTCTTGTTTCTTTAAATTTCCTGTGTCAATTATTTAAGATAAAAAAGGAAAGAATTTAAGGTTTCCTTTCTTGTGTCCAAAGAGATAAAGAAGAGCAATGAAGCAGTGACAAACCATTTCTTTTTACATGTGGGTTTTCTAATTGTATTTTTTTTTTCCTTTCTGTGGACATGAGGCAAAATTCATACAAGATATTGTGAAAATTAAGGTTCTGGAAAAGCTGAACCGCACAATGCTGCATGTGGCCTCCTATTTAGGTGGAGTTGATGCTCAGGGAAAAGACATTAACAGCTGGATACAAGACAGGCCTGAAGATGTTAAAATAGCAGTAATTGCCAAGTTTGTCAAACCTCAATTTTCGTTTCCACGTGATAAATGATCGATAAGTTCGTTCCAAGATATTTTAATACGCGAATATTCTAAAATATGGAGATTCTAATATGCGGGGACCGGCGACTTATCGCGCTATATGTGATTGATAAACGCACAGCCAATGAATAAAACAATAAGGAAATGAAAGTTACTTGAGTTTGTGGGCTAGCGAGAATTTTTTATTTTTATATTTAGGTTTGATTTTTTATATGCAAGTATATTATCCTCATGATATCTTATTTGTTTATTAGATTTACAGGATATTTAATGAATTTAAAAATTAATTATGGTACATGTAAATTGGTTCAGATACCCCGAGTTATAAAAAAAAAATAAAAGTTTTTCCCCAATAAATAAAGTTTTCCCTTCTTAAAATATTGAGATTGTTATGAATATTTATTTTAATTACTTTGATTTTTTATTAAAAAATAATATCATTAATAAAAAAGATCTTTTTCATTAAAAAAAAGGTTATAAATAAGGAATAGGGACTTCAATTTAAAATATATATTTTCTTCTTCAAAATCTAAATCTCTTAAAAAATTATTTTTAATTACGTATAATTAAATAAAAATTAGTTTTAGAATTTGTATTGTGAAATAACTATTTTCAATCATGGTCAGAGTAATGTATTCGAATCAAGCTGAATTGGTTGCAAATAGAAAAGCTGTTGGTGTTTTAATTTTGGTTCTCTCTCTTCATGAATTTTATCAATTTTTTTTTTTTACGTGTGCACTGTTTTCATCTTGTTACTGCTATTCTGGCAACTTGGTGTTTTAATTTATTTGAATTATATATGAAAAAAATCATTTATCCAAGTAGTTAATATAAATAAAATTTGCAATAGTTGGAGTTGCATTGATCATGGCTAGGGTAAAAGGTTGGTAGAGGTCAGATGATAATAATAGCAGTATTGGATGATATTGATAATAAATTATTATCTATAAAATATTTAAAAAAAGCTCACGAGCTGAAAATATTTACAATATATGAATTAAATTTAAAGCTAACCATGAAATATTTTATGAAAAATAATTATTGGAAAACCAGGAAAATATTTTTTTATATAAAATATTATGCAAAATAAACACCCAGTAAGAGTGTTCAATTTTATAACAAAAGAATAAATACCTGTTCATTATTTAGTAAAAACATATATTTTTTAATTTTATAAATTCATCGGTTGTTCATTTACTAGACTTTCCCAAAAAAAAAAAAAAACATTATGGTTTTTATTTTATTCAACTATTGGAATCCATTAAATGTGATTTTAAGTTAAAAGTACTGATGATATTTTATCCAACTTTAAGTTATTATATCAAGTTACCCTGACCAATATTACATTAAGCAATATTAAGTTTTTTCTTTGAAAAATCTCAAAGCATCTCTCATATTAATCTAATGTATTTGATGAATAAATTTTTCTTGATGCTAGTCTAAGATCTCAGCTTATAAAACCACTAAACCAACTCTCTAAAATTAAGTAATTAATTTCACATTAAGTCTGTGATTAAGATAATTAAGCTAATTCAGAATGCTTGAATATGTAAGGGAAATAATACTTGAAATGTGAAAAACATGCAGGGAAATAAAATTGACGAATTAATTTTCCACGTGATATATAAATGATCGATAAGTTCGTTCCAATATATTTTAATACGCAAATATTTTAAAATATGAAGATTCTAATGAATATTTTGATACATTATTTTGATAAAAAAAACAATATTAATATTCATGGAAAATCCACAAATGCAAGAAAACACAAATCTATGTTTTGTATTTTTGAAACTAATGAAAAATTATTTTTTTATTTTTTTTTTTGTTAGAAATGCACTAACATTTTTATTTTGGATGTATATGCACATACAAAACCACATTTTTGTTTTTTTTTAATTTTTAATTTATTATGTTTTTTATAAATTTTTTTGTATAAAAGGGCAAGCATAAAAAAATATCCCATAAAAAAAGTTCTAAACAAGGTGTAAAGGCCTAAACCAGAAGCCTAGCTGACTTTTTTTTTTTTATTGTTAATATAGGAACTTAATCATTATATTATGAATTATTAATTTAAATGAAGCTGGAATTGAAATGTCATATGGTTCTGTTGAATTTAATCTGTATTTTAATTATATAATAAATCTCATTCCTTGCTTGGTTAATCAAAAGAACACTTTAGATCCGCACACAACAATAATAAGAAATGAAACTTCTAATAGAAATTAGATTTTAAAAACTAACAAATTTAAACTTTAGGTCGACTGCTTTATTTATAACTCATGTTAAATATCAGTTGCAAAGTGAATGCTAGCTAAATCTCTCCAAAATAAAATTATAAAACCATCATCCAAAATATTAGACTAACAAACAAAATATTTAAACCAACATCATAAAAAAAAAATCCTCGATGTGCTCACTCGATATAACTTGTATATCCTCAATATGCGAGGTTAAGAATATGATAGTGTTAACAATATGTATGGTATATGAAACAAACTACAAGCTCTAATTCTTAAAAATTATCCATATATATATATATATATTATTATTATGTTCACTCATCTAACTCCATCAATAAACAAGAAGAGATGCAACGCTATTTTCATGAGTCTTTTTTATAGAATAGAACTAGAAATAACATTGACTAGCTTGGTTAGGATAATCCAAGATTTAGAGGAATGCATAGAAATTATGACTTTCATTTTAAGACTTTGTAAATAAAGTGCATTATAACCATAACAGAACAAGAATGTATGATGTTAATTTTGAAAGTGATACATTGAAATCTTAGAGAATCAAGTATTCAAATATTTACATCATTTATTTAGATGATGTTACTCGAGATAAAAATATTTTTGAAAAAAAAAAAAAAAAAACTATTTAAAAGGAATATAGCAACTTGGTTATTTGAACAAATATGATCCCCTATTCAATTACTGATCTTGATTCTGAAGAGAAGTTTGAAAAAGTAAAACAACAACAACTTATATTTATCATGGAACTCAAAAAAGAAAAAATCGTTCAAAATTATTGCATTAAGAAAGCTAAAAAAGGCTAGTAAGATAGCCTTCTAGGAAAGAAGCAAAAATGATTAAAGTGAGTAGAGAGAATAAAAGGTACTCATTTGACATCAAGAGAATGTATGGAATGTATGAGATAATTGATGTTAGAAGGAGAAAGGAAACTCCTAAGAAACCACACAATTCTAAGAAATACTACAAGTGACAAGATTTAAGGATACTTACTGTTACATTGTAAACTAATTAGATTGAAAAAAACAGGTGGCTTACAACAGAACACGCTTACAAGATGCACTGGTTAGCTAGATCTCCACTCTATAAATAGGCCTGGTTCGTTCTACTTCAAAGCACTCTTCCCTAGCTACGCACTTCTTCCTTCTTTCTATATTTACTGTTTTTGTTTCCTTCTTTCATTTTATTTGTCAATGGAAAGTGGGCTTAAGGCATTGTGGGTGTTGTCTGTGGTGTTGCTGGTGTCAAACTGGCAACACTGGACTTATGGAAAACGCGTACCTCAAGTTCCTTGCTACTTCGTCTTTGGAGATTCTCTCTTTGATAACGGAAACAATAACTACCTTGACAAAGCAGCTAAAGCTAATTACCTACCTTATGGGATAGACTTTGATACCGGGGCTTCAGGAAGGTGCAGCAATGGTCTCAACATAGCTGACACCATTGGTCTGCAGTTTTCTCTCCTCTCTTATAATACAAAATACAGTGTGTTAGTTTTCTTTAATGGAAAATAAATATGTTCTCACTAGATAGTTGTGACCGTTGTATTAAATTAAAATTAGAAATCTTGCTAAGTACTCTGGTACTACTGTTTTTGTTGCTGAAATTTAAATAATTTAGTCGAAGAAGGATGATTAGGTTTATTCTTTTGTTTCTTTTATAACTTGAAACGTAAATTTAGAACGGTCTCAACATAACCGAGTTTAGTAATGTGGGCAGTTATGATCTTAATTATCATTTTTTTTTTGTTTCAGCTGAACAATTAGGTTTCGACAGTTACATTACGGAATTTGGTGTCGGAGGTTGCACTAATTTTCTAGATGGTGTAAATTATGGATCTAGTGGAGCTGGCATCCTTGATTCTAGCGGCTCTCTTACGGTGATTGCTGATCATATGCCTCTCATAACTAAAACCTTATACTATCCAGTTCTATGAATCTTGTATGCTTTGGCAACGCTAACTATTCATATGATTCTTTTGTGTATGTGAAGGGAGAAATATTTACAATGGATGCTCAGTTATTTAATCACAATATCACGGTTTCACGAATTGCCAAGATCTTAGGAAGCGAGGAAGTTGCTAGGAAGTACTTGAGCCAATGCATCTATGTGTCTGATATGGGTCATAACGACTACCTCAACAATTATTTCAAGGAAGAGTACAATAGCAGCAAGCAATATACTCCTGAAGAATATGCTCAACATCTCATTGAAATTTATGAAACTCAGCTGGAGGTCAGCCCTACTTAATGTCTCTTGTAAAACAACAATTAATGTTTGACGTGATTGGAGACTAACAAATTAAGAGCCCCACGTTTTTTTTCCCTTGCTGCCAGAAATTGTATTGCTCAGGAGCAAGAAAGATAGCTGTGTTCGGACTTATTCGGGTAGGATGTATGCCGCACATCATACAAAACCACCACAATGACGTAAACGCATCTTCTTTATGTGTAGAAAAGTTCAACAGTGATGTTCAATTTTTCAACGCCGAGCTTCTTAAACTGCTAAATAGACTTAATACTAAGCATTCTGATGCTGTGTTTACCTACATAAACTCTTATGAAATTGATTCTGATGATCAGACAAATACAGGTAAGAACCATCCCCCCCCCCCCCCCCCCGGTTGAAGACGACTTTTTTTGTTACGCCTCTGATACCAATATTACTTTTTCTTGCTCGCAGGTTTTACATATACCCGTGAGAGCTGTTGCCAGGTAGAATCTGGTTCAGTCCCATGTAAATCTCTCTCCGCCCCATGTAGCAACAGGAGTGACTATGTGTACTGGGACGGAGCCCATTTTACTGAAGCTAAAGCTTGGGCCTTTGGAAAAAGAGCATATAAACGTCAGTCACCAAAGGACGCTTGTCCATATGATATCAGCGAACTAGTTAAGCTGAAGCTTGATGATTCTGATGCTTACAATATCAACCATGCCCAGCTCTGATGGAGAAGATGATTGTCCAATAAGTTCTTAGAGAATAAAATATTGTGACTGTAAGAACAATGGAAAGACATATCTACTGTCTTTTCATAGCCTTCACAATATAATTCCAATAAAATTTGCTTTTAGGCATTAGTCTCAAGAAGCAATAATAATTACCTAATCCTTAATCATTTGGATATCATACTTAAACTCCATTCATAGAAGGATTTATTCTTAAAGTATAGAAGTCTATTCGGAGATACTCTTGCCATTAAAATTGAAAGAAGGATGCATACGTACTTACATAAACCAAAACAACTTCAATTTTATATTTATATCTGTGAAATCTCGTATGTACGGACATGATAGGTTTAAAGACATGGCTTCTGCTGCTAGCTTTAATTAATGTCTCAACAAATTTCTTTACTGATAACACAAAATCAAGGTCTCCAACATGATGTGAAGTCTACCTCAACAAATTTCTAAACTGATTGTGTGCTGCATGACTTTGATATATTTTAAGCTCTTCTTAACTCCTTTTCCTCATGATTTTTTTAATGAACTATACTCGATTATACTGGGAGTGAGACGAGAGGATTTCAAACCTAACACACATATCCAAGTGTATAAATTAAAAGTACTTCTTTCTTTTTGTATTTAATTTAGAACTCTTTTAGCTTTGTTTGTGATGTTTTTACTATTATATATACAACCAAAGAGAGTTGCGATATTTACTATTGATTATCAAAATACTGAGTAATAAAAAATAAAATTAGGTTTCTTATGGTAAAGATTTATTTTTTTAATATAAAATTCTATATATATATATATATATATATATACATATATGATTGCTATGTTTTTTTTTGTTTGCGTCAACTTCTTACCATTATGGGATATAATATATTTTGGAGGTGCAAAATAAAACTATACCATGATAAACATCAATGTTTAAATAGTAATTTACCACTAAAAATTACTCCACTATGATACTATATGTAACGTATAAAAAAAAACATTAATGATAAATTAATTTATAATTAATAAAATGGGAAAAATAGCCAGCAAGGAAGTGGCTTGAGATTACACAGTCTGCTAAATCAAGATGACAGCCAAGCCAAAAATTTCATTTCCCTATCTAGACCATGCTATGTTTAGAAGGTCAGCCCTTCTCTATGTACATGATTTAAGGTATCGGATTTATAAGCCATAGTTATACAGTAGATTGCATTAAACTCACTGCATAACGTCCATGGCCGGTTACCAGCTGGATCCCTTTCAAGCCAATGAACGTATTTGCTGAATATGACTCCAAATATAATATCCTTACTGAAAGTTTGCGCTAGAGATGCTTATCTCCAAATTAAGTTCTTTTGATAAAGATGAAAAAAATATATGAGAAGTGAATAGCATTGTCTCTCAAAAACCCACCAATCCCTGATCTATTAGTTTTTCAAATGAAGCCGAATTCATTAATGAATCAAACTTTATTTATTTTTATTTTTTTACGAAGTCGAGATTTACTAAAGATGAGCAGCAGCCAGTAAGATGGTGGCCAAGACTGCAAATGGAAAAGCAATCCATGGTCAATTTATATAATCAGAATCTCTACCTGTTAGAAAATACACCAACAACTATATATATATATATGTTTTTTTTTTACACTATACTTTTTAATGTTTCTTGAGCTTATTTAAACTTATTTTTATGATTTTAGTATATCTAAAAAAACTTTATGAATTAAATACTTCAAAAATAAAAATTTCAAAATTTTATGTTTTTAACCTTACCTCTACAAAATATTTTTATCAAGTTGGAGTTCCATAATATTGAGCCAAAGTTGAGTGATTTGACAGAGTTAATGTGAAAGGGGTTATTGAAAATTCCCATTCTTCTTTCTTATTTCCTATAGTACAATTATTTGAACTTTTAATTATGAGTTTCTTTAAGTGGAATTTCGAGGGAGCTGGTCATAAATTATTTATGTCTGCGCGCGTAACAATTTCTAATCTAAGTACATAAGCCTACATCTTTATGTTGAAGTGATGTTTTTGAGATTTAGTTTTTTTCGAGAACTTTAGTAATTGATGTAATAAATTAACTTTCATAATAATATTTTTTAAATTAATGGCATTAAAGTTCTATTAATAGAAGTTTAACGAAACTCTTATTCTCTTGTATTTCTCTTTGGCTATTCATTTTATGGCCTTTTCAATATACTCTCGATGATTATAAAAAAAAAAACGAAACTCTTATTATACAAATACAGATTTTTAAGTCCTTAAAAAATAAACTATTAAATTTGAGTGTCATAGCTTAGAGTACCAAAACCTTAAAAAAATTTCATGAGTGTTTTTCATTAATGGCAAGAGATATATTTTGATATATTTATTTTTCTGCATCATTTAAATGCAAATTGTTTTAAAAATATGTTTAAATCTATCAAATCTAATAGTTGATATCAGAGCCACAAATGATAACACCTTTTTCTTGATATCGATGTTGATATATTTGTTTAAGAATTCTTTTTCTCAAATAAATTAATTAATCTGTTTAATTATATTTGTCATAGAATTTTTTAATGGTCAATTAATTTTTTAATTCTATCATATTTTATTGACCTGAAGATTTTAGGAACAACCTTGGTTTCCAAATTAAATTAATGATTATCTTGACTTTATTTATAGCTTAAAATTTTAGTTTATGATGGAATGAGCTGCTATAATTTCCATAAGAATGCCCATTAGCATAGGAATAAATTGAAAAACATTTGTTTCAAAAATAAACATTTGGGATTTTTTATTTTATAGGAAATAACTCAATTTTGAATTTTCTAAAATATTTTTTTATAAAAATACATATTTTTTTATTAAAAAATCAAAAATTTTAAATCCAAAAAAATCTTCGGCACACGAGGAGATAAGCCTTCGAGATGCAAAAAACCAATATACCAGAAGAATAGCCAAATTAAGATATATTTTGAGAAGATGAGATGAAGAGAGAAAGAAAAGTGAGGAATAAAACATGAAGAATTAATTAAGTTTAAGCACTTAATTAAACTTCTAACAAGTTTAATTTATTTATTTAATGACTTAATTGAAGAAAAAATAAGTCTGAAAGTCAATTAGGCAAAAATTAAAAGAATTAATTAAGTTAAATGACTTAATTAAACATCTAATGGGTTTTATGGATTCAATTAAGGACTTAATTGAAGAAAAGATACAATTGAAACTTTGAAAGTGCTATCAGGGATTTAATTGAAAGATATATGAAAATTGAAGGCTAATTGAGGGTCAAGTTGAGGAATTTTAAAACTAAGAATCAAAGGGCAAAAAGTGTCTAAGTTCAAGGACTGAAATTAATCAAATCAAGGGCTAATTTGAGAAAAACTGAAAGTTTGTTAGTTGATAGGAGTTAAATTGTTTAATGTGAAATTAAGCATCAAACTACAAAAGACGCTCAAATCGCTTTTTTTTCCCTTGCTGCCAGAAATTGTATTGCTCAGAGCAAGAAAGATAGCTGTGTTCGGACTTGTTCGGGTAGGATGTATGCCGTCCAACATACAAAAAAATCCCAATGAACTAGATGCATCTTCATGTGCTTACAAGCTCAATGATTATGTTCAAATTTTCAACGACAAGCTTCAAGAACTGCTCAGAAAACTTAATGATAGGCATACTGATGCTGTGTTTACCTACATAAACTCTTACGAAATTGATTCTGATTATCAGACGAATACAGGTACGAATCCCCTCCCTCCCTTGCTCTCTTTCTCTCACGGTTGAAGGCGACTTTTTTGTTACGCCTCTGATGCCCATGTTATTTTTTCTTGTTGCAGGTTTTACACAAACCCGTAAGAGCTGTTGCGAGGTAGAATCTGGTTCAGTCCCATGTAAATCTCTCTCCTTCCCATGTGGCAACAGGAGTGACTGTGTGTAATGGGATGGAGCCCATTTTACTGAAGCTAAAGCTTGGGCCTTTGGAAAAAGAGCATATAAACGTCAGTCACCAAAGGACGCTTATCCATATGATATCAGCGAACTAGCTAAGCTATTCTATATCCAAAAAATATATTTTTGAATCAAGTATTTTATATACAATGTATTCCAAACATATAAACATGTCCATACTTTATAGTCAAATATTTCTGAGATCTATATTCTTTTTTTTTAAAAAAAAACTAACCCAAAAATATACATCAAAATATTTTAACAACTAACAAACCACTATCCAACCTCACATACAAACCATAAATCCTTTTCCATCCTCGCCTATCATCCATAAACCATCAATTAAGTTAATTTAAAAAAAATAAAAAAAAAAAGATATCAAAAATCCATTGTATTCTTACGCTTCTTCTCTTTCTTTCTCAAATCTAGGGTGGCTATCTCTCACTCGCTGGGTATCACTTTGCATCAGTTTTATTCGGTTTCATTATTGAAATGCCTTAGCAGTGATGGCTTGGTTGGGCTTAGCTGGGAGCCAGTGGTCATTTGGTCGTGCATCTTGGCATAAGATTGAGCTTCTTTGCAAGATTTAATGAGCCTTTTTTTGGATTGGTTAGCTGGGAGCCAGTGGTCATTCAATGCACACCCCACTTGCCATCTCCTTGCCCGGTTTCTGGTGTGGTTAATTTTTGTTTTTCTTGCAGGGGCTTGGAGTTGTTTTCATCTTGGATTGGTTATCTTTGATGTCACGAAAAAATAATAACATAGAGGAAGTTTTACAGCATTTCATAGTTTGGTTAACTATTTTATGTCTTCCTTTTATTAGCAATAATACAGCAGCATCATCACAGGATCAGCAACAGCTGCAGCATCACCGAAGCAGCAGCAGCAGCTGAATCACAGCATCCCCTGAAGCACCATCACAGGAGCAACAACATCACCGAAGCAGGAGCAGCAGCAGCATCACAGCATCTCCTGACCAAATCTTGATCAACTCCTGTCACGCCAACATCCTAGATTGCAGGGAAAATATTCCAACGACTACTACACTCCAGAAGGGCAACAAGTCAGAGACAAATCAACCTTCATAATCAGGAAATCCTGTAACTATAGAAACAACTGTAACTATAGAAACAAATACAATTATGAAAAGTCAATAGTTACTCTGTTTCTTATTTATATATATTTACATCCTGCACATATGTATGCAGTGTGTGCTTACGCCTTGTTTTGTAATACTAATAAAAAGCAGAAGAGAATTAATTCAGAGATCATATCTGCTGCTTGTTCTCTTTCTCTGCCATATTTTTCTCTCCTTTGACAAAAAAACACAATCTTAAAAAATGACAGAAAGTGAAAAGAAACTAGATGCTAGGCTGAATAAACATAGCCACGTGTATCATATTTTAGATTTTAATAAAAACTATCCTTTTTAGTTTGTACTTTCCTTTAACTATCCAGAAATGGAAAACCGCAAGACAAATGGGATAAGAAATCAAGTAGTGACAAAAGAGATAAAGAAGAGCAATGAAGCAGTGACAAACCATTTCTTTTTACAAGTGGGTTTTCTAATTGTATTTTTTTTTCCCTTTCTGTGGACATGAGGCAAAATTCATACAAGATATTGTGAGAATTAAGGTTCTGGAAAAGCTGAACCGCACAATGCTGCATGGGCCCTCCTATTTAGGTGGAGTTGATGCTCAGGGAAAAGACAATAACAGCAGGATACAAGACAGGCCTGAAGATGTTAAAATAGCAAGTAATTGCCAAGATTGTTGGAGCTTTCTAAAAAGATGTCAGAGATACAAAAATGTGGCCGTCAATTCGTTTCCACGTCATAAATGTGGGCACCGGCGGCGCCTTATCGCGCTATATGTGATTGATAAACGCCACTTATAATTATGCGTATACAGCCAATGAATAAAATTTCTTTTAAAAAATAAAAATAAAATATTACATTCCATAGCCCTTTTTCCTTTGTATTGAACACCTTATATTATTTTTTTTCGAATTATAATTTTAGTAGTGTGTTTGCAGCGTAGCAAGACGTCGTAGCTCTGATATAAGGATAATATATAATTAATATACTTCGTGATTTCTTTCTTTTTTTATCTAAGTTAATATCAATAATTATTAATTAATGAAGCATTACAGCTGTATTACCATGCTGATTTGAACTAATGAAGTTATTTCATCTTTTCTTATACTAATAAGATATTATTTGAACGGATGAAGTTATATTTTATATTTTTTTATATTATTTTATCTTTTCCTGAAGATGTTAAAAAGGATTTGATCTTTTCAAAGTATAAAAACTAAGTATTGCTATGCAAGAGATCTACTGGTTAATAGATTGAAATTTATATAAATTAACTAATATTATTAATTATGAATACATAATATATAACCAAGAAATATTGATAATATCTTGAAAGAAAAAAATAAATTTATTAAATACTAATAGTAGTTTGTATAATGGCGACTGTGGTCACCATGCATGTATGCAAACCATTTTATCACATTATAAAATGCACTAATGAGAGTTTATAATTATATCACATAACAACCATTTTAAAAAAAAATCATGTTTTTACCTGTCTCTTTTATTTGCTTAAGTCGTACATTAAGTTTTGGAAGATGAATTTTATAAAAAAAAAAAATGATTTTCAAGAAAATAAATTACTTTTTAATATTTAAATATATCATAAAATTTTAAAAATCATTTTTTAACATTTGATTGGGTAATAAAAATAAGCAAGAAAATAGAATATGAATTTTTTTAAAACGAAATATTTTTTTGTTGTCAACTTTATTTCAGCTATTATTTATTCATGAAAAATATATTATTTTTGGGTATTTGCAATGAAAAATTAATTAAAATAATTTTTTTTATATAATGTTTTGCTGCACATTCATCAACAGAAAATAGCAAAAATAACGACGGAATATTCTATTAGTATTTAAACCTTAATTCTGTATAATTGTTTTTTTTTATTAAAAATACACAAACATTTTTATTTGGGATGCGTTCATATGCCCATACAAAAACAAATTTTTATATTTTTATTTTTTATAACATTTTTATAATTTTTTGTATAAAAGGGCAAGCATAAAAAATATCCCATAAAAAAAAGAGTGGAAACAAGGTATAAAGGCCTAAACCATAAACCCATCTGACCTTTTTTTATTGTCAATATAGGAACTTAATCATTATATTATGACTTATTAATTTAAAAGAAGCTGGATCGAATTGAATGCCATATAGTTTTGTTGAATTCAATCTACACTTTAACTATATAATAAATCTTATTTCTTGCTTGGTTAATCAAAAGGATACTCAGGATCCACACACAGCAATAATAAAAACTAAAACTTTTAATAGAAATTAGATTTTAGCAACTAATAAATCTGAACTTAATTTAGCTGGACTGCTTTATTTATAACTCATGCCAAATATCTATTGCAAATTGAATGCTAAATCTCTCCAAAAGAAATTGTGAAACCACCATCCAAATTATCAGATACAATAAAAAAAAAATCATCATTAATTTGAGAAACATTTTCCACGTAATTAAATAGTACACCTAATTTTCCACTCAAACATTTTCAATTTGTTGTTATTAATCCAAAGGTCCACTCTACCGTCAATGGAACCAAAGTAAAAGGAAAAAAAAGTTAATGGAACATTATTATTAATTCATTTACAAACTCTTCACGAAAAACTAGTTAATGGAACTTTTATTAGCTTGGTTTCACTAATCTGCAGAGACCTCAGCTACTTCAGAAAAGCCACCCATCTTCTACATCATAATAATTTAAATTAAGATATAAGAAAAAAGAAGGGTTAAAAAGATGCATTAAATAGTGATATAGCAACAATTGAAAAATATGTGGGGTACAATAATGATTAAATATTAAAAAAAATATTATTTAACCCTCTATCAACAACATTCTCAAGACATATTCATGAAATTCTGCACACAAAAATCGACGACCCTTCATGTGGGCGTCAAATCCTTTTCGCGTTATAAATGATTGATAAGTTCGTTCCAAGAGATTTTAGCATGGTGTGTTTCATGTGGGCCCCGACGCCTTGTAAATGATTGATAAACGCCACTTATAATTATGCGCCTACAGCCAATGAATAAAATTTCTCTTAAGAAATAATAATAAAAATATCAAATTCCATGGCCCTTTCTCCTTTGTATTGATCGCTTTATATTTTATATTTTTATTTTTTTCGAATTATGATTTTGGTTGTGATAGTAGTGTAGCAAGACGTCGACGTCGTAGCTCTAATATAAGGATAATATACAATTGACAGGGTTGACGTTACAAGTTACAAAAGTTACAGGAAATATTATAGGATAATTATTTCTAGAAATTCTTGTATATCATTCACAGTGTGTTTTACGATCTATTTTTTATTTAAGACTGCATTGATTTTTTCTTTAATGGATCTCTTCAGGGGTGTGAATCTCTTCCTGAATAAATGTCTACATAAAGTCCCCTATGGGTGTTGATAGGGAACCCTTCAAAGATCAACTCAGTATTAGGAATATTTGTGTAAAAAACAACATTAATAAGGATATTAATGGGTTTTTATGAAGACAGAGAAGAGGACGGGGAAGAATATGTAGAATTAAAGAAGAAGCAGAGAAGGTGTTTTTGTCTCAGAGTATAAGGTTTTCGAACCCTTTTCTGCATATTCCTGCCCTCTTTTATATTACCTGACTTACCTTGTTTCATGCAACGTAGGAGGGGTAAAAAAGTAATCTCGTATGAGTAAGATAATATTATCTTATTGCTCGTACCATTACATCTAATTAATGTAAGCATGGATTGCTCGTTCGTATTTAATAGGATTATGATGGACATCATAACTATTAACCCAGACTCAGGGTATGGGAGGTTTAGTGTGGAATGACCCTTCGGTCGCGCACTCAACCTGAGGGACTTTGGGTTAAACTTACACCCGGAGCCCAAGAGGAGTCGGGTTCAGCTTGTGACTGCACCCAAGAATGGTCGTGGATGTCCGTGCCACAGCCCAACGTGGAGTTGGGCGTGGTCGCGTCCTTAACCCAACATGGGTTTGGGCGCGGACACGTCTAGGCTCAATATGGAATTAGGCGTGGGTGCGTCCCTTGCCCCACGTGGGGTTGGGCAAGGGCGCGTCCCTAGCCCAACATGGAGTGGGGTGCAGGCGCAGACGCATCCAAGCCCAACATAAAGTTGGGCGCAAACGCGTCCCTGGCCTAACATGAGGTTGGGTGCGGACATGCCTTTACCCAACTTAGAGTTGGACGAAGAGAAAGACATAATATCATTTTGGGTTGTGACTTTTGTGTGTTGGCTTTTAAATGGGGTCGGTTTATAGAAATCATGACCCATCAGTAGCCCCCTAAGTCTGCTCATTTTTGGAGAAATGGGGAGACTTAAGGCTAAAGAGATTTTTTACTAACCTTAGTTGAGTCGCAATCCTGATTAAGATGTCCTTTATACTCCCCCTTTCACGACATTACTAGTAGGGATTGTGTTCTCGGAGAGTTTGTTGTTTGAATCTTCAAGATGTATTCCCAATCCTTTTTTTTAAAGCATTGGACAATCACTACTGCCCTGGAGAACTAGGTCCTAGACACCACGGGGTGTATAACCTTGTTTGGACCAAGGGAGGTGTCTTATAAAGAGAGCTAGTTTTAGCACTACTTGATGTCGTAGAAGTTGGTACCTATACTATCCGGAGAGATGTAAATCCTAGACTGCACATAGGGTGTGTAACCTGGAGTGGATAGACGGTGTAAGCCTGATAAGGTCGTCCCAACATTCTTAAATGTCATATAGACTGGTCTCATGTTGTCTATAAGAGATATGTAGCTTCGTTTGGGACGAGACGGATGGACTCGATAAGGCCACTCTAGTGCGTTTACTTCTAACTAAAATGGCTAGACAGAAGGAATGAAGGGGGTGTTAAAAGCTGTCCTGAAGAGTGAAGAATTGATCCCTTATTACTGCCTCGGAAAAGTGGGTCCCAGACGCCACAGGGGTGTGTAACCCTGATTGGTGACAGTAGAGGTTGATGCTTGCTTAGGACTTCACTACCGTCCTGGAGAAGTGGGTCCTGAATGCCACAAAGGTGTGTAACCCCGATTGGATTGGTAAGAAGTATTCCTAAGAAAGGAACGTAAAAATTAAGTGAAAATATAAGTGATAAAAATATGCATTATATATTTATGTATTCAACAAGGATATAGCTTAAAGTGGTCTGAGTGCCACGTATGAGGAAGATCAGAGCCTTATAGGTCTTGTAGGTGATCGACCAGTAGGGCCTTCTTGCCCTTTAGAGAGGTGTTTGCACATTTTCTTGAGGCTTCCTGGTTCCCCCTCACTGCAGCTACCCCTTTGACTGTTGGGAACTTCATGGTCAAATACTTGGTGCTGACCACTGCACTGATATGATAGAGCAATGGCCTCCCGATGATGGCATTGTATGGGAGATGGGTGTTAATGACTGTTACACCCGGACATCGCGGCGATCGATTAAAAATTTTTCACGAGATTGGAAAACGAAGAAATATCTGACATCTTGTTCTTTTAAAGGAAAAGGTCCGCCACCTAGTATTATGATCACTAAGAACCCTGACTGGTCAACAGAGATTCTATGGTACGGGACTGGTTACGCGAAAGGGAAAATATTATCAACCCTTAAGCGTCCTACCTGACGCAAGCTGCATTGCTGGTTTTATCTTAAATTGTGAAAGGTTTGTTTGTGTTCCATTCTTATGGTCATCGTATAATATTCCCGACTCTGGCGTCAGTGAATATTCACCTATGAATATTTCTAACTCTGACGTTGGTAAATATTGTGCAATCCACAAAGTATGGTATTCCTGATTCTTGCGCCGATGAATAAATCCGTAAAATTTATATTACAAGAAAAAAAAACTATTATATATATATATATATATATGTTTTTTTTTTTTTGTGGTCCAACAAAAAAAGGAAAAAAAGCATTGTGGTATGTATGCGTGAGTAATTCACGCATGCATGTAACAAAGATAACAAACTAATTAATCTAGCAAAACGAAAGAAGAAGAAGTTACCGGTTGTCGTGTAAGCCGAGGCGATGGTGATCTAGGCGTGAGGGTTCACTGGCCGAAAAGAACTCTTTCCTCTGTTTCTTCTCATCTTGTGCCACCCCTACTCTCCTTTGCGTTTTTGTGTACTTTTCCTCTCTCTACTAAAAAGAGAAGGTTGCTGCTGCTAAGGTTGGAGCATGCTCACGGTGCACAGTGTTGGCTGTTGGATGTTGATGGACCTAGAGGAGGCGCGCAGTGCTGTTTGCTGGATTGCTGCTGGAGTTAGTGATGACGCAGTGACAGTAAGGGAGCTGCTATTTTCAGCCCGGATGATAAAGACTCCGTCATTCCCGTGACTGTAAGTAACCAAACCTTATTGTTGCTACTGAAAGGGGCTATTGTTGTTGCCGGTTTGGTTGGTCTTTAGTGAGGTTGCTGGACTATGGTGGAAGAGAATGTTAGGATACTGGCATGCAAACCCGACAAGATAAAAGGCAAGGGACAAGATAAAATGAGAAATTAGACACACAAGAATTTACGTGGTTCACCCAATTTGGCTACATCCACGGGCAAGTATAGAAGGATTTTACCAAATAATGTGGGAATTACAACCTCTCTCTACTAATAGGAGAACAACTGAAATCTCTCTACTAATAGGAGAAAACTCCTCACTTACTCTCTCACAAATACCTCACAATTTTGTGGGATTACTTTCCCTCTCTCACTCTTCTCTTCCTCTCTTGTGATGTGCAAAATAAGCTTGGATGCACTGCCTATTTATAGGCAAGCATCCAAGCAAAGGACAAAGGGGCACCAATTGGTGCTGCAAGTGGCACCGAATTGGTGCCCAACATTGTTGAATTTGCAGCACCAATTTGGTGCCTAAAATTGTTGACTTTGCCAACAATGCAGCTGGCTTCACAGAGAAGAATGAGAGGCCATGGGGGGCAATGTGTGGAGGTCGAGAAGGGAGAGTGAGGGAGGTTTGCCTTCTTGTTTACGAGCGCTGCCGGAGGCGAAGGCTGAAAGTGACACCGATTGTGGACAACGCCCTTTTGTTCCTGCTCCTCTTTCTCTTTTTTTTTTACTTGATCTTTCTCTCGTCTTCCTCTGCTTTGTTTTTTCTTTTTTGGTTCTATCTCCAAGTTAATTATCTCTTATATTCTCTTTTCTTTATTGCTCTCCTTTTTTAGGTTTTCCTCTCCTCTTTTTTTACATACACTGAGATCTATATTTATAGTGCAAGAGTCTCATCGCGTGTAGAAACAAAGTTTCAATAAAACTCATTCTCTTCTTTGAAGTTTGAATTTGATTAAGAATCAAATTTGAAAGCGGATAATTATCATTATCTTGAAGATAGGGATTATCTTAAAGATAGGGATAGAATGAAAAAAGCACATTGCAGTCCCTAGTTTTCATGTAAGATGACAAATCACACTTTTTATCGAAATAAATCTCTGATCTTTTAATTTTACATTTTAAACCCTGTAAAATTAAATCAAAAGCCAACGGGCTATAATGGGGTTACAACAATGACCATAAAGGTCTGTTGGATAGTAACACAATGAAGTGCAGTCCCCACAATAACAGTCAACTCTACTGCCCCCTTCACAGGCACTGCTGATCTTTCTATCCTGATGAGGGGTGTTGGCACTAAAGCTATTCTAGAGGCGTCTATGCCTATATTTGTCATAGTCTTTGTTGATAGGATGTTCACTGAGCTACCATCATCTATTAGGATCCTATGGACCTTATAACCCTTCACGACCATGTAAATCACCAAGGCATCTTTATGCGGGTGTTTAATCTCTTGTCCATCAGCAAGGGTAAAGGTGATGGGTTCATGCCAAGAACTTTCTTGACCCATTGTAACTAGAATTTGATCTCCCAACCTTATCCTTTTATTGCTGATGACGCCTACATTGGTTGATAAGCCCCTAGTATGATAAGGACCTTTGGGATTGTTGGTCCCTGTTGTCTCACTTCAACTCCCTTCCTGTCCAGAGATGGATCCTTTTTTAAGAACTGTCTGAGGTATCTTTATGCCAAGAGTCTCTTTACCTCTTTTTTTAGAGCATAACAATCCTCGGTGTCATGTCCCTTCTCCCTATGAAACTGGCAGTACTTCTTGGAGAACTTTAAGCTAGGGTTAGGCTTTAAGGGAGGAGGATACTGAAGCAAGTTTTGACCTCTTGAAGCAATGTAGATCTCCATGTAACTGGTATTTACAGGGGGTATAGACCCTTTCGGGCCTGCTGGGATGTTCCCTGAAGGGTTCTTTCTTCTTAACCTCATATTGTCTGACATGGGAACGGTTCCTGCTAGAGGGTTTGTTACTGATCCCTCCTCTATAGACCCGAGTGGAGCTTCTACGAGCAGTCAAGGCTTCCTTTACTCTTATGTGACTCTCAATCATATGCTTCACCCTAAAGAGAGTTTTGTTCTGTAGCTGGTGGAGTTATTTCCACAATTCTGCACTTCTGACCCCTTTGATCAAAGCCTCATAACCTATGGGCTCTAGTAGGTCTTCCACTCAAAGCATTTCGTTATTAAATCTCCTCAGATATACCTCACTGGACTTTTTTTCGCCTTGGATAATTCCAAATAGTTCAATGGAGCTTTTCTTCGTGGGGATGCTAGTGCTGAAACGTGTTACCAGCTTAGTATATAGATCCTGAAAGCTTAGGATCGACCCCGACTTCAAGTTGTTGTATCATGTCCTCATGTTTCCTCTGAAGGTAGTGGACAATATCTTGCACATGACATCATTGTTATGGATGACCCACTCAAGGCTCCCCCTTATATCCTGGATATGCTTTCGAGGATCTGTAAGTCCATCGTAGCTATCCAGGTTCATCTTCGCTGATAGATATTCCTTAGGCACCTTGGCTTCTAGAACTCTTTTGGACTTGGGAAGCCTTCCACCTAATACTGGTGGGCAAGTTGGTGATGCCGTGAGTTCTCCTCAGCCTTTCTTCTAGGTCGTTCCCAGTGTGAGCCAGATGAACTGGATGAATTTAGCATGGAACAACAAGAGTGATGACTCTCTTCTCTCCCACGGTGGCTAGTTTGAATTTTACAGGAATGTTCACTTCTCATTGCTACTGTGGGATGATGTGAACATTCTCGAGTTGGGCTACGAGAACAACATCTGGGTGGTTCCTCCTCATTCTGCGCATATCCCTCTGCATAACTGAGGCGTCTCCAGGCTACAGGGGTTCTTTGTGGCTGAGGTTCTAAGACATGTGTTCGGACATCATGAGCTGGTTGAGGATGAATCGTGAGTTGTCCTCTCAATCTGATGACCTCTTTAGAGAGCAAACATATCTGCTCAACCATCTTATCAATCTGAGGTTGGGCAGACATGCCAGCAGCAATGGTGGCTTTTATGATACGCCCTGATTGTATGGATCTGCCATGGTGGTGTAATATATGGAATCGTACGCCAAAGCTTAGTTTCTTGCTGGAAAAGTAATTAGCTTTTGGTAAGGGTCCCACAGACGACACCAACTGATGACGTTATAAAAACCACAAGGAATATTCTGGGATGAATTATTCATAGATATTCTTGCACATCATTCATAGTGTGTTCTATGATCTTCCCTTCAAGAATGCATTGACTTCTTCTTTAATGGATCTCCTCAGGAGGTGTGAATCTCTTCTTGAATAAATGCCTACACAAAGTCCCCTAAGGTGTTGATAGGGGACCCTCCGAAGATCAAGTCAGTACTATGAATATTTGTGTAAAAAATGATATTAATAAAGATATTAATGAGCTTTTATGAAGACATAGAAGAGGAAAGGGAAGAAGATGTAGAATTAAATAAGAAGAAGCAGAAAGCATGCTTTTGTCATAGAGTATAAGGTTTTCGAACCCCTTTTTGCATATTCATGCCCTTTTTTATATTACCTGACTTGACTTGTTTCATGCAATGTAGGAGGGGTATAAAAGTAATCTTATATGAGTAAGATAATATTATCTTATTGCTCGTACCATCACATCTAATTAATGTAAGTATTGATTGCTTGTTCGTATTTAATAGGATTATGATGGACATCATAATTATTAACCCAGACTTTGGGTATGGGAGGCTCAGTGTGGAATGACCCTTTAATTGCATACTCAACCTGAGGAACGTTGGGTTCAACTCACACCCGGAGCCCGGGAGGAGTCGGGTCCATCTCGTGGCTGCACTCAAGAATGGTTAGGGATGATCGTGCCACAGCCTAATATGGAGCTATGGTGTGGTCACGTCCCTCACCCAACATGGGGTTGAGCGCAGACACGTATAAGCTCAACATGAAATTGGGCGCGGACGCGTCCCTGGCCCAATATGGGGTTGGGCGCGGACACGTCCAGGCCCAAAATGGAGCCCAACATGGGGTTGGGCGAGGACGCGCCCTTGCCCAATCGTAGGGTTGAGCGCGAACGTGCCTTTGCCCAACGTGGGGTCAGGTGCGAGAGCGTCCCTCGCCCAACATGGGGTTGGGGGTGGACGCACCCTGGCCTAATCGTGGGGTTGGGCGCAGACGCGTCCCTTGCCCAGCCTATGGCTGGCGCGACATGCCCTTGCCCACCGGGAGTTGGGCGCAATCATACCCCTGCCTAACTTAGAGTTGGATGTTGAGAAAGACATAATCTCATTTTAGGTTGTGACTTTCATGTGTTGGCTTTGAAATGGGGTCGGTTTATAGAAATCATGACCCATCAAATATACTTAGTGATTTTTTTTCCTTTTTGTATAATACTTAATACTAAATTATTAGTCTGCACTTCGTTATGGATGATTAGTACTTAAAAGTGCATTTTTATCAAGGTTTTATATCATCATTTTGCACTTGAAGTATCAATAACTCCTTAACTAAAGCATGTTTTATAGTAACATATCTAATAATATAAGATACCTTTAATTTATGGTAAATGTTCTTCTTAAACACAGGCTTACAACTTTCATGAGGAGCCCAAGATTTAACAAGGCCGTTTTCAAGTCCAAATTGTAGCAACAACAAAGAAGTTCAAATCTGTCCTGCAGCCCAGACACTGTTCAATGTTCAGCCCATATCTCGAGTTTTAGAAGTCCAAATGATCTCAAAATTTTACCCTGGAAAGATGAGACAATTCCCTAGAACTTTCATGATTAAAGTCTGTTCAAATTATGACGTTATCAATGACGTTTTTGGCAGACAAGAAGATAAGAATTGTCACCAAGTCAAGATATGGTCACCCATTCATCAATTAGTCAACAAATCAATAGTTCTAAATTTTGGCCTATAAAAGGAGGCATTTGCCATGTATTTAGGCATCTTGGTTTTCAGATCAAGATCATGCTCTTGCTCTTGCTCTCTCTTTATATTTTGTAATGCTTAAGTTTTGCTTATATTAATCTCTTGTTTAAGCTTTTCATTTCCTTTCCTTGTTTATTTATGTTTCTTTCTTTCATTATGTCTAGCTAGGTTAATTATGTCAAGGTGAAAAGTTTACACTAATGGTGTAAGAATAAGTATAATATAAACTTAACATGGACCTTAATGTTGGATGCTAACATGCTTTATATTTGTTATATTGTTCACTTTTAATACTTTGCTTGTTAAATGGTTAATCTAGATTTATGTTGTATAACACTTGGTACAACAAATACTTGGCACTTTCATAGCCCATACTGTATGGTATAACCGACACTTGAGCTATGAAAGGAACTTGATTTGTTGTTAACATAAGTTATAATCATGAATGCCTGACAACATTTACAAGTATTAGCATTATTCGAATAAGATAATTAATGTAATCATGTTAACAATTTATAATCTGATTGGAACCTCCTTTGTGTGTGGTTTCCAATTGAATAATAAGAGTTTATACTATACTTGTTTGAAATACCATTAGTGGATCCTCTAACCTTAACATTTGTTTTTATCATTGTTTAATTCTCATATTGATCTTTCATCTCAAAGTTCTCATCAACTTCAACTTCAACTTCTTCTTCTTATTTATTTATTTATTATTATTATTATTATTATTATTATTATTATTATTATTACTACTACTATTATTATTACTATTATTGTTGTTGTTATTGTGTTACTATAATTTATACAATTAACCTCCCCAGGTTCGATCCCGGTCTTGCCGGGTTATTTATTACTCGACACTCCTACACTTGGGAAAAGACATCAATCTTTTGGTCATGTCAATGGATCGGATGAATATTTTATTGAATGTAATAAAAAAAGCATTTAGATGTTTCTAATGTGTTTTTATTTTTTGTAGTGGAAAAAAATTTTAAATTATATAAAAATTGATCGATATAATCCAGTTAATTTTACTAATACAAAAACAACCGGACTATAATTCTTGGAAATATGGTGAATTAATGTCTTCAATATGGAAAGAGAAATGGAAAACTGCAAGGCAAATGGGATAAGAAATCAAGTAGTGCCAAAGATATTTTAATACGCGAATATTCTAAAACATGGAGATCCTAATATGTGGCCCCCGGCGCCTTATCGCGCTATATGTGATTGATAAACGCCACTTATAATAATGCATCCACAACCAATGAATAAAATTTCTCTTAAAAATAGCCCTTTTTCCTTTGTATTGAACGCCTTGTATTATTATTTTTTTTTGAATTAAGATTTTGGTAGTGTTTGCAGTGTAGCAATACGTCGTAGCTCTAATATACAATGAATATACTGATTGATTTAAAGCTTGATTTTATCGGTGTTCTTGATTCCATCAAAATAACACTTACTAACATAATAACAAATGAGAAATATCATCCAAATATATATTGTAGGTAATTTTTATTTCATTGTTAATATAATTATTGATTAATATACCATGAAAAAAACTTATCAGTATGTAAATTCATCAATGATTATAATAAATCCACAAATACAAGAAAACACAAATTTATTTGTTGTATTTTTGAAACATAAAAAAATCATTTTTATTTTTATATTTTTTTTGTTAAAAATGCACAAACATTTTTATTTAGGATATGGTCATATGCACATACAAAACCACATTTTTGTTTTTTTTTTTTTTTATAATTTTTTTTTTTATAAAAGGGTAAGCATAAAAAAATATCTCATAAAAAAAGTTCTAAACAAGGCCTAAACCATAAGCCTATCTACCTTCTTTTATTGTTAATATAGGAACTTAATCATTATATTATGACTTATTAATTTAAAAGAAGCTGGAATTGAATGTCATATGGTTCTGTTGAATTTAATCTGCATTTTAATTATATAATAAATCTATCATTCCTTACTTGGTTAATCAAAAGGACACTCAGATCCGCACACAACAATAATAAGAACTGAAACTTCTAATAGAAATTAGATTTTAAAAACTAATAAATTTGAATTTTAGTTGGACTGCTTTACTTGTAGCTATTGCCAAATATCAATTGCAAATTGAAAGCTAAATCTCTCAAAAAAAAATTGTTAAACCATCATCCAAAATATTAAATTAACAGATACAATATTTAAACCAACACCATAAAAAAAATTCTTAATATGCTCGCTTGATATAACTTGCATATCCTCAATATGCGAGGTCAAGAATATAACAACGCTAATAATGGACATGGTGCATGGAACAAACTATAAGCTCTATTTTTTTAGATTACCCTTATACATATTATTATTTTTTTGAGAAGTATATGATTTCATTGAATGCCATAACCTGGCGGCATGTGAAATTACAGAGCCTGCAGCATATCAATTTTGCAGGAACTACCAAACGAAACAAGGTCCATATAAAGAGGACAAAACAACAGATATAGCCTAAGAAAGTAACAGTGGAATCTACACAAGATAACCATCACAACAAAATCCAGGGGAAACTTCCAAGAGTCTCCAGTTCATCTCTCTAGTGAATCTGAACCTCTGAAATGGTGCACTTTTAGCAGCCTGATAGACATAAGCTGAGAGATTGATCAAAACCAAGCAATGAAATCACTGGATCTTCACACTCCCTGCTTAGCCATACAATCTGCCAGACTATTGCTCTCACGGTACACATGAGAAAAAGTAATTGAGCCAAAAAATCTAGTCAATCTCTGAACTGTGGAGAAGAGCTCTCGATGCATCCATGGCCTGTTATGAGAATTGTGCATCCAGCTGATTACATTGGCAGAATCAGATTCAATAGTAATATGTTTATGATGAAGAAGACAATTTGAGGCTGAGAGCTCAACAGCTTTGACAACAGCTCTCAGTTCAGCTATATTCGAATCTAGTATCCCTACTGGCAAGGAAAAAATACCAAAGAGATAACCATGGTGGTTTCGCAGGACACCACCTATACCTGAGAGTCCAGGCTTTCCAAGAGAAGAGCCATCCACGTTCCACTTGAAGCTGTCAATGGTTGGAGGAGACCATATCACACCGGTTCTGGTAATCTGAACATTGGACCAACGAATCAGACCTTCTACCGATCTTAACAGGTCTGAAGGGGAGTAAGGAAAGTCAGGATGAAGTGCTTTCAACCATAAGCATAGCCGAGTGATGATAAGGAAGAAAACTTAATCATAGTTCGGTGACTTTTGTTGAAAGATCAGGTCATTTCGAAGAAGCCAAAGGGACCACGCCACTGAGAAAAACAACATCAACCATGCTTTCTTCTGAAATTTACCATGGACCATGAAAGTCCACTAAGAGAATAAGCCTGACAAATTCTTTGGGCAACACCATGATAATCCCCACCACTTAATGATTTTGGACCAGATAATCCAATGCTGATGGCAATGTAAAATTAAATGATCAACCAACTCTTCCTTAACTAAACAAATAGGACAGTTAGAGTCTGAGATATCCAAAACACCTCTTCTAACCAGCACACCTCGGGTGTTGAGTCTGATAATAATAGCCATCCAGCAAAAGATCTCCATTTTAGGAGGGACTATACCTTTCCAGATCCCAGCAAAAGAGAAGCCATTGTTAGGATAATGAGTGGGACTTAACAGCCCACATAGAGATTTAACGGAGAATCTTCCTAATTTGTTGTCCTTCCATATTAGTCTATCCTCTGCCTCGTTGTCTAAGAGCACATGTGAGAGAACAACATATAGTTGTTCTAACAAGCCAATGTTTCGACCCCTCAAAGGTCTTATCCAGGAAAAGAACCATGTCTATTCAAAACCATCCCACATTCCCATCTTGTCAATGCTGGCATCTTTATCATTGGATAAATGGTAAAGAGTAGGGAAACGATCTGCAAGACAGTAATTGGCAAGCCAAGTATCATGCCAAAACACTGTCCTTTTGCCATTTCCAATAAGAACCATAGATTGATGAGACACAATCTCTTGTAACCTGTTGTCTTTAATGTAATGGTTGATCATACGCGTCCATGTGCTTCCAGCTCCTGAAATAGGGGCTTGCGGCAGGAAACTAGAGCAGTTAATGTTGTGTATGAATTTGACCACTTCCTTCCACAGGCTTGTGTCCTCCGAGCCTAACCTCCATAGCCATTTATACAGCAGAGCTTTGTTTTATCCCTTAAAGATCCAATCCTAAGACCCACAATCCTTTTCGGAAGAGTAACTATTGTCCAGCTGACGTTGCATAATTTCTTGCTTTCCTTTTTTCCGGACCACAGAAAGGCTCTGAACTTCCTCTCAATTGTTGTTGCAACTGTTGCAGGAATGGGAAATAGAGATAAATAGTAGATGGGCAGGTTACTTAGGACAGATTTAAGTAGACACAGTCTGCCCCCAATGGATAAGAATCTGCCTTTCCATGCAGCCAACCTGCAGCTGATGTTGTGGATAATAGGCTTCCACATTGAAATTCTGTTCATATTTGCACCGTTGGGGAGACCAAGATATGTGATGGGAAGTTGTTCTTGCTTGCATCTAAGGATCTACGCTGAGTGGCGACATACATGATCTTCAATACCCACTCCAATAATACTGCTTTTAAAGAAGTTAACTTTCAACCCCGATATAAGTTCAAAGCACAAAAGGATATGCTTTATGTTCTGTAAACTAGATAGGGAAGCTGAACTGAATATAAGGGTATCATCGGCAAACTGCAGTGAGATAGGGCGAGACCGGTCTTGCTAAAATTTAGTCCCTCAATCAGTCACATACCACAACCACGCTGCAGCATACAACTCAATCCCTGAACTGCAATATTAAAGAGAAAAGGAGAGAGAGGATCTCCTTGGCATAATCCTTTTTCCAAACTGAATTCCTTTGTGGGAGAGCCATTAACAAGAACATCCATCTTTGTTGTGGAAATACATTGCATAATCCACCCTCGCCATCTAGTTCCAAAACCCATACTAGCATGACTTCATTAATGTATTCCCATAGAACAGAATCAAATGCTTTGTGAAAGTAAAGTTTGAAGAGATAAGCTTTACTCTGTTTTGCCTTGATGTAAGCAATAGCCTCATTTGCAATCAATACACTGTCAAGTATTTGCCTCCCTTTGATCAAAACAGTTTGATTATCTGTAATAACTTCTGGCATAACATGTTTCAGTCTGATTGCCAGCATCTTTGATATAATCTTGTACAAGCTTCCCACCAAACTGATAGGTCTGAAATCCGCTAACTTTATAGCATAATTTATCTTCGGGAAGAGGGTCACAAAGGAGCTGTTGATGCCTAATGGGAGAACGTTAGATTGATAAAATTCTTCAACCATTCGGGTAATGTCCCCGCCTATAGTACTCCAAGCTTTTTTGATGAAGAAAAAATTAACACCATCAGAACCTGGTGCCTTATTTCCTTCACAGTTCCAAACCGCAGCTTTGATTTCTTTTGCAGAGAACGGGCATTCCAGAGCAGCCGAGGATAAGGGCTGCAACATTTGAAATTCCAGATGATAACGTGAGGGCCTTGGTCTGTCATGATGGGAATATAAGTTACGGAAGAAGTTGAAGAATCTTCATATCTACAGGATTAGACAATATCTTGTCGTCAACCTCTAGGGATAACATCTAGTTCCTTTTCTGTCTTATTGTTACAGCTAAATGAAAAAAAATGTGTGTTCATGTCTCCAAGCTTGCACCATTACACCCTTGACTTCTGTTGCCAAACAGACTCTTGCATTCTATACAAAGTTCTTAGTTTAGTGGCAATGCTATTGCTTCTAATCAATTCAACAGCTGACAGGTCTCTGCATTCTTTAAGATGGTCGAGGGAGTCAGCTTCCAGCTCCAGCTCCTTGATTTGGTCAGACATGTTGCCCACAACATCTTTATTCCAGTGCTTACATCTCTCTCTTAACATCTTGAAAGCTGAGACCATATTCCTTCTATTAGTTGATGAGACTAGAATTGAGTTCCAGAAGTTTTGTATCATCTGCCTGAAGTCAGCCACCAGCCACCAGCAGTTCATGAACCGAAATGGTTTTGGTCCCCAATTTATAGAGTCTAACAATAGCTGCAGGGGTCTATGATCAGAAAATAACCTTGGGAGACCGAATAAAGTAGAGGCTAGAAGAAACTGCAGCCAATCACCTGATATGAAAATTCTGTCAATGCGACTCGCCGCGTTACCTCTGGACCATGTAAATCTTTTTCCATTTAAGGGGAGATCAATAAGTTCGCAGCCATCAATGCAGTGCTTGAATATTGTCATAGAAGCAAAAACTTTTGAACCACCTTTTCTATCCGAGGGTGACAAAGTTTCATTAAAATCACCTGCAAGACACCATGGGGGTGCTGACACTATCTTTGAAATTAATCAAGTAATCCCATAATTCCTTCTTCAGGATACCATCAATCGGAGCATAGATAAAGGAGACCATGCAATTCAAATTGTAACGAGTAAAGGTACCTTCAACATGTAAAATACGCCCATTTATAGCAATTGAACATCTAGATACACAAAACGAAGCTGGATTCCATATACATAAAATCCCTCCAGAGAGGCCTAATGAGGGAACTGCATACCAGTCTCTAGCATGCCGACCCCAGACAGAGCTAATAATACTATCAGTAATATTTTCCATTTTTGTTTCTAATAAACCCAGAACATCAATAGAAAATTTCCTACCCAAATTCCTCACGCATCTTTTCTTATCTCTACCCCCTAAACCACAAACATTCCAAACAACAATACTACCCATAAAAATGAGTTGAAAGAACCATACCGTCAGACTGGATAAGATAATTAGCTTACTCCTTTTTCCTTCATAGCCACTCCTTCTGCTCTTTTTCTATAAATCCCTGCAGTGTTTGTGTCATCAGGCGATTATCATCATGCTCTTGAAGGATGGCTTTCCCCACTTCCTAGCAAGCATTAGCTTCCTCCCACGAGCCGGACAGTAAAGTGTCAGCAGCTTGGCTACCATGAGTTGCAGGGGATCGATAGAGTGAGCTACTGGCCTCATCATCACCCGCCTGTTCCTTCCCAGAACAAATAATTGCATCTCTATTCTTAATGCCATTGTCCGACACTGAATACTCTATGACTGCTGTCTCAAATTGCTTTGGCATGTGGTTTGCCAGTTTGCGCGATTTCCTTCTCGAAAGAGAGTGAGTTTTATGCTTTGATCCTCTTTGCTCTGTGTTTCTGCGATTTCTTATTTCTTAATTCAAGGATGGAAAGCTCAGATGAGTCAGCAATGGGTTTTATGAAGTTTGCAAAAGATGGCCCAGTGTCTGTTGAAGTAGCCATTGTTGTTAGGCCTACAATGGGTTGTTTCTGCCTTTGCTTTCGGCCCGTTTGCTTAGGCTCTCCACTAGTATAGCCCCCCTCTTGATCCAATTCTTCTCCCTCAGAAAGATAGACAACGGGCTGCCCAACTACAGTCCTATAATCAGCTGCAGCCACCTTGGCATAGTCATATCGTACTAGTGCTAAACAGTTATCAACTTCATACACGCTCTCCTCGGCTAAAGCTGCTTGTTTGCATGGCTCCGTGATTTCTGGATATAGGTACATAGGTGGCATGACATGCTCGGTGAGTGCATCAAGCGATTATTATTACCCAACGCAAGAATGAGATCAAATTCAAATTCTGCACCTTGTCCTGTAGCTCTGTGGGACAGTGTATCTCTCATCGGAGCATCACCTTGATCGTCCTCGTCGTCTTCAAAGAGCCCCGATTCTGTGTAAAGATGATGTTACTCAATACAAAAATATTTTTGAAAAATAAACAAGCAAAAAAACCACTAAGAAGGAAGGATGTATCTAGTTGGCTATTTGAAGAAAGTGTAATTGCCTATTCAATTACTGATCTTGATTCGTAAGATAAGTTTGAAAAAGTAAAGCAACAACAATTTATATTGATCATAGAACTCAAAAAGAAAAATCGTTCAAAATTATTGCATTAAGAAAGCTAAAAGAGACTAATATGCCTACTAGGAAAGAAGATTGATCTTCTTGGTTTTTTATACTTCTATTTTGATTATTTTTTAATTTTTAATTTTTTTTCTTAATTTTTTATAAAAGTTTTATTTCTTTGCAATTGGAATCTTTAATTCATATCCATACATACAAAATTGATTAAAGTGAGTAGAAAAGTACTCATTTGATATCAAGAAAATGTATGGAATGTATATATGAGATAATTGATGTTAATTAGAAGGAGCAGAAAGCAAACTCCTAAGAAGCCACACAATCCTAACTATTAGGAGGAAATACTACAAGTGACAAGATTTAAGGATACTTACTGTTACGTTGAATTAAAAAATCAGGTCTATAAGGCATTGTAAACTAATTAGATTGAAAAAATCACGTGGCTTACATTAGAACAACACATTTACAAGCTGATAGCTAGATCTCCACTCTATAAATAAGCCTGGTTCGTTCTACTTATTCAAACCACTCGATCTTCTCTAGCTACGCACTTCTTCCTTCTTTCTATATTTACTGTTTTTATTTCTGTCATAATCCAATTTTTTATCATTTTTTTAATTATTTTATTTATTAAAAATGATAAAAAAATAATGATGAAATAATAATAATAATAATAATAATAATAATAATGATGAAAAAACAAGTAAAATGAAATAGATGAAGAATGAATTAAAATTTGGGTTAAGGGCAAAATTATTGGAAGTTTTGGGGTTTAATTAAACTTTGAAATTAATCTAATTAAGCTTGGAATTAATTTAATTAATCCAATTAAGGGTTTAATTGGAGAATTGATAAATATTTAGACTTAATTAAGCTTGAAATTAATTTAATTCATCCAATCAAGGGTTTAATTGGAGAATTGATAAGTTTTGAGACTTAATTAAGCTTGGAATTAATTTAATTTATCCAATCAAGGGTTTAATTGCAGAATTGATAAGTTTTGAGACTTAATTGAACTTAGAATTAATTTAATTAATGAATCAGGGACTTAATTAAAGAAATACCAAAGTTTGAAGAGTCAATTAAGGGCTGAATTGATATGTTCTGAAACCAAGGACTGTTTCGTAAAATGTGCTGAAATGCAGGGGTCCTGTGAAAGTTTACCCAGGGGTTTGCTTACAAAAAGTTCAAAACTTCAAGGACCGCATCAAAAATAGCAATTGGAATCGAAAACGGAGCCGTTTCTTGGATAAATTGTTCACTGCGCGCCCATTTCAGCTTCGATTTCGACGGTTACAGAGAATATTTATGTTTCAGCGCAGAGGCATTAACAAGGGGCAGCCAAGAGATAAAAAGGGAAGAGGAAGGAAACAAAAAAAAAGAAGACATTACAGAGAAAAAAAGAGAAAAGGGAGAGGAGAAAACACATAAAAAAAAAAAACAAAGGGGGCGGCGAACCCTATACCAGCCGTCGCCCCCTTTCAGGCTTTTTTTGGCTTTTCTTCTCCCATCAGACACTTTTCACTCCTTAATCTCAACCCCTAGGAGCTGCAACTCCTCGTCGAGAAAGAGCACATCACATGGGGAACATCATTGTGCACAGCCACACCTCATCACACCTCATCCTCACACACACAAAAAAAGCATAGTGTTTCACCTTCTCCTTCCACCATCATTTTCTCCAGTGTCGCCAGAAGAAACCCTCGTCTTCTCTTCCCCCCATAGACTACATAATTGACAATCATCCATCAACAACGACATTCCCAGCCAGGGCAGCCAAAAGGGAATGCTTCCTTACAATGCACAGCTGATCAAACCGTCAGCTCTTCCTCATGTCAACAACATCATCTCATCCAGTCTACGAACTGCTTCTTCCTCAGGCTGACAGTTCTGCCAGCAGTCCACCAGCGCAGCTTCTTTTGTTTCATTTGTTCTCCACAGCATCGTGACCCTCGCAAATTGATGGTCCTCTTTCAGCAATGCAAACAAACAGCTGCATGTTCATCTCCTGTGTGTTAGCCGCTATTTTCAGCAGCCGCGGACCACAGCTACAGCAGCAAGCTTCCTTCCTTCGGTCCAGCACTCTGAGTATGCCAGGTCTCCATCTTCAGCAACAGCTGCACCAGAACCTGAGCTCTCCAGAGGAGAACCACAATAGATGACCAAAACAGAGGAGAAAGAAGGAAAACAGAAGAAAACCGAGAGAACCAGCAGACTAACAGAGGGGGGAAAATGGAAGAAAACTGAGAGAACCAGCGGATGAATAGAGGAAACCAGATAACAAAACAGGAGGAACAACATAGGGGGCCGAACGAAGAAGAACAAACACAGACGCAGAGAGAAAAATACATGAGAGAACAGGCGACCCAAGAAAGTTGAAAGACAAGAAGAATCAGAGGAGGGAGGAGAAACCGAGGGATCCAAAGCAAGCCACTGTCTTCGACTTCACCTCCTGCATAGGTAAGTTCTTCATTTCCCTTTCCTTTGCAATTATAATTGCATGGGTACTGTACATAGGCCAATTTAATTCACTTCTTACCGGTTTGTGCATGCACGTGTGAAGCTTAGTTCTAAAAAAATTATAAAACATAAAACATAAAAAAAGTATAGTTTTCTTTTCTTAAAAAATTTAATTTTTGTCAATTTATTCACTGATATCAGGATAAAAAATATATATATACTGATTTTTTTCGTAGCTATGAATTTTTACCAATGCTAGAGTTCGAATTATTCATGGTGGAATTTTTACCAATGTCAGAGTTGGAATTATTCAAAACCGAATATTCACTGGCGCCAGAGTCATGAATATTATAAAAAAATCATCATATCATAAACTAATAAACATTTAGCAATTGAAGACAAAACCAGCAATGTAGTCTGCCTTAGACAGAACGTTTAAAGAGTGATAATATCTTTCCTTTTACGTAACCAATCCCAAGCCATAGAATTTCTATTGACCAGTTAGGGTTTCTAGTGACTATAATACTAGGTGGCGACTCCTCAAACAAAACCTTTTCCCCTAAAAGAACAAAATACCAAAAATCTGTTCTTTTTCCATAATAATCAAGAATTATTTTTAGAGTCACCGTGATATCGGGTGCGACAGTTTCCTTCTTTCATTTTATTTGTTAATGGAAAGTAGGCTTAAGGCATTGTGGGTGTTGTCTGTGGTTTTGCTGGTGTCAAACTGGCAACACTGGACTTATGGAAAGGCTGTACCTCAAGTTCCTTGCTACTTCGTCTTTGGAGATTCCCTCTTTGATAACGGAAACAATAACTACCTTAACACTCCAGCTAAAGTTAATTACCTTCCTTATGGGATCGACTTTGATACTGGGGCTTCAGGAAGGTGCAGCAACGGTCTCAACATAGCTGACACCATTGGTCTGCAGTTTGCTCTCCTCCCTTATATTACAAATTAAATATAGTGTTTTAGTTTTCTTTAATGGAAAATAAATATGTTCTCACTAGATAGTTGTGACCGTTGTATTAAATTAAAATTAGAAATCATGCTAAGTCTGGTACTAATGTTTTTGTTGCTGAAATTAGAAGAAGGATGATTAGGATGAAAAATAAAAGATAGTTGTGACCGTTTTATTAAATTACAATTAGATAGCTGTGATTATTGTTATTGTTTTTATATTCTATTATGAAGATCTATCACTTTAATGGAGTTTAAGATATTGTGGACAGTTATGGTCTTAATTATTATTATTATTTTTTGTTTCAGCTGAACAATTAGGTTTCGACAGTTACATTTCGGACTTTGGTGTCGGAAGTTTAACCAATTTTCTAGATGGTGTAAATTATGGATCGAATGGAGCTGGCATCCTTGATTTAACTGGCTATCTTACGGTGATTGCTGATCATATGCCTCTCATAACTAAAACCTTATACTATCCAGTTCTATGAATCTTGTATGCTTTGGCAACGCTAACTATTCATATGATTCTTTTGTGTGTATGAAGGGAGAACTATATACCATGAATATTCAGTTATATAATCACAATATCACGTTTTCACGAATTGCCAAGATCTTGGGAAGCGAGGAAGTTGCTAGGAAGTACTTAAGCCAATGCATCTATGTGTCTGATATGGGTCATAACGACTACCTCAACAATTATTTCTTGGACGACTACGATAGCAGCTCGAAATATACTCCTGAAGAATATGCTCAACTTCTCATTGAAACTTATGAAACTCAGCTGGAGGTCAGCCCTACTTAATGTCTCTTGTAAAACAACAATTAATGTTTGACGCGATTGGAAACTAACAAAGACCCCCACTTCATTCCGTTTTTTTTTCCCTTGCTGCCAGAAACTGTTTTGCTCAGGAGCAAGAAAGATAGCTGTGTTCGGACTTCTTCGGGTAGGATGTATGCCGTCCAACATACAAAAAAATCCCAATGAACTATGTCATAATCCAATTTTTGAATAAATATTAAAAAAAAATGATAATAGTTGAGAATTGGGTTAAGACAACACAAATTCACAGTTCAATGTTGAAATTTTTAAAATTTGAGAGTCAATTGGTCAGAAATTAAGGAATTAATAAGTTTGAGAATTTAATTAAAATTTGGATTAGTTTAATTAATGAAAACATGAGCTTAATTAAAGAATTGATGAGTTTGAGTACTTAATTAAACTTTGATTTAATTAATTAAAGGAATCAAGGGTTCAATTGAAGAAACACCAAAATTTGGAGCTCATACAAAGAAAAATTGCTAGGAAATTAAAGTTCAAGGACCAAATTAAATAGTCCAGAAATCCAGGACTGTTGTGTAAATGGTACTATAACTGAGGGTTCAATTGAAAGTAATCCAAGGGCATAATTAGAAATTAATTATTACTGATTGAGATCCAAATTGTTGAATTTAAAACGTTTAGGGACCAAATTAAAAATAGTTTAACGGTGCCGTTTGCAATACTGTTCATCATCCCGTCCATTTTGACAGGGCAGCCGATTCAACAGGAAAATCACAGTGCATCCGATCCAAATCGTGACCATGTCTTCTGCCACGATCCTGGTCGTGGAGGAGACGGTTTTTGAAGATCTCTGGCCTTATAAAAGGGATAAGAAACCCAGCTCCAGGGGGGGTCTTCTAGGACGAAAAATCAGATAAAAAACCAGCAACAGGGGTGGGAGACGAATAACACAGGGGACTGAAACAAAGAAAAACAGAGACAAACGCAATAAAAAAACCAGAGGACCAACGTTAACATCACCATCTTCTCGAATGCAGGGGACAGAGAGAAGAACGAAAACACAGGCAGAGGGGAAAGAACAGAGAAAAAAAACACAGCGACGGAGGAGATTGAATAAAAAACGGGAACAAAGACTCAAGCAAAACCCAGAAGGAGGGGACCCAAAAACAGAGCAACCCACAAGACCAAAGAAGAATCAACCTTGGGAAACAGAACAACCCACAAAGACACCAAAGAAAGAATCAACCCGGAAATACAGAGCACACAAAACACAAAAAAAAAAATATAAAAAGAAGAGAAGCACAGACAAGTGATCACGGAAGGAAAACCAGAGGAAGTAGTAGGCGATAATCATCATCAACGCTGCAAGCATCTTCGGTCTCCAGGAGCAGCATCTTCGATCTCCAGACGCAGGTATGACTTCTTCCCCTTTGCATCTTCATTTCAAAACAAAAATAATTCAATGTTGCAAGAACACTGTGTGAAGGTAATTTAATTACCTTCACCAGTGTTCGTGCACGCGTGAACAAGTCACACGTGCCTTTTTTTTTTCAGTCGGGTCATCGGCTTGGGCCGATGATCAGGCCGGGCAGGGCGGTCTAGCCCACCCATGTAATGAAGCTGGGCCCACCAAAAATGTAAATTAAAAAAATAAAAAAGATAAAAAATAAAAAAATACATAACAAAAAAAATGTGTATGTACAAATAAAAAAATAAATATGAATTTATTGTTTTTATTCATTGACGCCAAAGTCAGAATAAAACTATTGATTCAAATTTATTTCATTGCATTTTATTTAAATTACATAAAAAATATGCATGCAAAAATAAAATAAAATAAAGTAAAGTTATTGGTTTATTCACTGACGCCAGAGTCAGGAATAAAGATACTAATGTAAATTTATTTTATTTTGTTTTGTTTTATTTTTTTAGCTACATAAAAATAAAAATAATGCGATTGCGTAAAAAAAATAAATTGATTTTAATTGTTTATTCACTGACGCCAGAGTCAGGAATAAAAAAATGATAATTCAAATTTATTTATTTTCATACCTACATAATATTTACCAACGTCAGAGTTGGAAATATCCGTAGTTAAATATTTACTGGCGCCAGAGTCAGGAATATTACACGCAAACCATCATAACATAAACCGACAAAATGTTAGCTATTTATGACAAAACCAGCAATGCAGCCTGCCTCAGGCAGGACGTTTAAGGGGTGATAGTATCTTCCCTTTTGCGTAACCAGTCCCGTACCATAGAATCTCTGTTGACCAGTTAGGGTTCCTAGTGACCATAATACTAGGTGGCGACTCCTTAAACAAAGAATATCACCATTAAAGAATAGGATGTCAGAAATCCATTCTTTTCTGAAAGAATTAAATTTTTAAGGTCGCCGCGATGTCGGGTGCGACAAACTAGATGCATCTTCATGTGCTTACAAGCTCAACGACGATGTTCAAATTTTCAACGACAAGCTTCAAGAACTGCTCAGAAAACTTAATAAGAGGCATACTGATGCTGTGTTTACCTACATAAACTCTTACGAAATTGATTCTGATGATCAGACGAATACAGGTACGAATCCCCTCCCTCCCTTGCTCTCTTTCTCTCACGGTTGAAGGCGACTTTTTTGTGATACCAAAATTATTTTTTCTTGGTTGCAGGTTTTACACATACCCGTAAGAGCTGTTGCGAGGTAGAACCTGGTTCAGTCCCAACTCCCATGTAAATCTCTCTCCTTCCCATGTAGAAACAGGAGTGACTATGTGTACTGGGATGGAGCCCATTTTACTGAAGCTAAAGCTTGGGCCTTTGGAAAAAGAGCATATAAACGTCAGTCACCAAAGGACGCTTATCCATATGATATCAGCGAACTAGTTAAGCTGAAGTTTGATGATTCTGATGCTTACGATATCAATCATGCCCAGCTCTGATGGAGAAGACGTTTGTCTAATAAGCAGTCAGAGAATAAGATATTGTGACTGTAAGAACAATTGAAAGACATATTTAATGTCTTTTCATAGCCTTTCACAATATAATTCCAATAAAATTTGCATTTACGCATTCCGAAAGTTGTTATGATTTTAATTAATGAATTCATAATGATGCCTGCTAGAAGGGAATTCGCCTCAAGAAGACAATAACAATTACTTAATTCCTTAATCATGTGGATATCATACGTAAAATGCATTCATAGAGAGATTTATTCTTAATGTATGGAAGTCTATTCGGAGATACTCTTGCCATTGAAATCAAAAGAAGGATACATATGAAAGTACATAAACCAACTTTTATATTTATATCTGCGAAGTCCCATATGTGAACATGGTAGGCTTATCTTTCTTTGACTCACTTCGGCTTTTTCCCTCTCTACATTACCAATTAAGGTCTCAACAAATTTCTAAACTGATTGCGTGTTGCATGACTTGATTATATTGGGAGTGAGACAAGAGGATTCCAATCCTAACATACATACCCAAATGTATAGATTAAAACTTCTTTCTTTTCATATTTAGTATTTAGTTTAGAATTCTTTTAGCTTTATTTATGATGTCTTTATATTATATATGCAACCAAAGAGTCATGTAATATTCAGTATTAATTATACATAAATTGAGTAATAAAAATAAAAATTAATTAAAATTAAAATCTTATAATATTTGATTCCAATATCGTCGATTGTGCTAGAAATGCCTTTTGATTGCAAGAACTTTCACTTCATTAGAATTTATAATACTAGCTAAAGAAGAAAAAATATATGAGAAGTGACTGGTGTTGTATCTCAAAACTCCACCAATCCTGAACTTTCCATTTCAAAACTGTTACCTCCAAACCGGGGTGTGGGTGGTAATTTTAGCTTAAGTAGCAAAGCGATTAAAATCTTGGCCCCTCTTAATTTTATTTTCTACTTCCGCCACTGCTTCAAACAATATTTTATTAAACGTGGCTCATGGATTGACTTAATTAAGAGGACGAAGATCTAGTCAACTGAAGAAAAAAATATTTTAAAGTTATGCAAGTTATATATGTAGTCTATATATATAGCTATTCCATAAAAAAATTAAAAAATAATCCATGTCTATTCAACGTAGAAAAGTAAAGAAACATTTCAATATATATATTTAAATACACACATTAAAAAATTAAAAAGACATTCCATGTAGATGTACGCTACAAATATAATTATTCCACATGAAAAATAAAAAAGTTAAGAAACATTTTATGAGAATGTAAGATGTAAAAAAATATATGAGGCTAACTATTCACAAATTAATTTTATATTTTGTGTTTATTAAAAAAATATCAAAAAAAAAATCAGGTCTCACCTTAGTTATGCCGGGTCACCCGAATTTCAAGCTGACTCATTAGGCTATCCAGGTTTGACCAAGTTAATTACAAGCACAGGTTTGATCATTTGGAACCTAACCAAGGCCCCGGGTCGTTCGGACCTCGAGTTAACCCACGGGTTGGGGGGGCTGGTAGGGGTCCCGGTCCAGGAATTGTTTTTCCAGCCCCTCCCTTAATGATATTTATAATTTTAGCTTAAGTAGCAAAGCAATTAAAATCTTGGCCCCTCTTAATTTTATTTTCTACTTCCGCCACTGCTTCAAACAATATTTTATTAAACGTGGCTCATGGATTGACTTAATTAAGAGGACGAAGATCTAGTCAACTGAAGAAAAAAAATATTTTAAAGTTTTAATATCTCATATGAAAAAATTAAAAAATATTTTATGTAAATGCAAGCTATATATGTAGTCTATATATATAGCTATCCCATAAAAAAATTAAAAAATAATCCATGTCTATTCACCGTAGAAAAGTAAAGAAACATTTCAAAATATATATATATATATATATATATATATATATATATATATATATATATATATCACATTAAAAAAATTAAAAAAAGTTCCATGTGGATGTACGCTACAAATATAATTATTCCACATGAAAAATAAAAAAGTTAAGAAACATTTTATAAGAATGTAGGATGTAAAAAAATATATGAGGCTAACTATTCACAAATTAATTTTATATTTTGTGTTTATTAAAAAATTATCAAAAAAAAATCAGGTCTCACCTTAGTTATGCCGGGTCACCCGAGTTTTAAGTTGACTCATTAGGCTATCCAGGTTTGACCAAGTTAATTACAAGCACGGGTTTTGATCATTTGGAACCTAACCAAGGCCCCGGGTTGTCCGGACCTCGAGTTAACCCACGGGTTGGGCTGAGTTTTAAATTTATGCTCCAAACCAATGAAGTTGGATTCATAAATGAATTAAAATTTATTTATTTATTATGAAAGTAAAGATTTATTGAAGATGTTCAATAACCAGGAAGATGGTGGCAAGGACTGCAAATAGAAAATGTAGTTTATGATCAGTTTATATAATCAGAATTTGGACCATTTAAGGAAAGTAAACCTTTATTAGTCTTGTGACAGTAAAAGAGGCACAATAGAAACAGCACTCGAGACTAAGAAATTAAACAGAGGTTTAAAATCAAGTATGACATTCTTTAAACTTCTATAAAAGAATCCATGACAATATAAAATGATATATGAAATCTACTGCCAAAAAAGGTTATATTTTGTCAAATCAAAGAAAGTAAAAAACTTATAAAATAAAAATAAAATAAAATAAAATTAATGTATCCTTATATGATGACTATTTTATTAATCTCTTGCTAGAGGTAGAATTTACTATATGTGTTGTTTATGCAATCAAAAGCTATTATATTCCAGTCAGTGTATCCGTGCGTTATGTTATAAGGTTTTTTTTATATATAATTTTCAGGTATTGAAATTATATTTTTTTTAAAAAAAGAATTTCTGTAATTTGTATTATAAATCTAACTGGGTAAAATAAGATGTTTTTATTTTAATAAGACAATAAAAATTAGACGATGATAGTAAATTTATCAAATTAAAAAAATATGATCACGAAAACCCCAAGAAAATTTATTTTTTAAAAATAAAAATAATCAATATGATATGAGATTGTGACAACTTATAAACTTTTTTTTATAACAAACAAACAAAAAACGTTGATGGGCAAATTTGAAAATAAGAAAATTTAATTGAAAAAAGAGAAAAAGTAAAATGGAATTAATGTGCTAAATCTAAGATCCAAGTTCTGAACTCCATTTGATTTTAGAAATTTTTTTATTTTAAAATTTATTTTTCATCTAAACACGTAATTTTCTTTTTTCCAAAAAAATTAAGGATGGTGTATGAACTTGAAATAAAATAAAAAAGCTCTATTTTTGTTTTTTAAAAAATTTTAGATAACAAAAAGGAGGGTTTTATATCTCAAGTCAAATAAGAAAAAAAAACTTAAAAAAGAAAAAGCAAAAAATGAAACAATTAGTTTTTTAAAAAATTTAAGGGGTTGAAAGCACATCAAATTTTTAAAAACTAAAATAAAATGGGCCATATACACTAAATTAAATAATATTATAATTAGAAAACACCATAGAAAATACAAAAGAATTGTTTAAATTTTACTGAAAAATCTAACAAAAAAATAAATTCAAAAGATGAAATCGAAAGGAAAAAAATAAAAAAAGATAAAACAAAACCAATGAACCAAAAAAAAAAGAGCCACGAGCATACAAGAACCTAAACACGCTAGCGTTGGCTGACTTAATTTTATTTTTCAAAAAGAACAAAAGAATAAAATTAAAGAAGGTGCATGTTTTTTGTTAGCATGAAAATTAAATTACATAAAAATAAAATAAAAATAATTTCAAAACCCCGAACCAATCCTAGTTAACATGGTAAACCTGCGATGTCAATGGATGAATCGAATAGAAAAATAAAAATAAAAAAGAACTTGAAATAAAAAAGGAGTAATTAAAAGAATGAGAATTATAATTTAAAATAAGTAGAAAATAAGACACCTTTGAATTTTGCCAGTGGATGAGACTCAAAAGAAAATGCAAAAAAAAAAATTAAAACAAATAAAGAGCAATTAAGAGAATGATGACTATAATTGAAATACAAATCAAATAGAAGGACTCCTTTTAAATATGGTCGGGTCAGTGCGAATCTCAAGGATATGAGAAAGAAAAGTGAGGAGGAAAGAAAAAATCCCTCATGGATGTGTCACCTCATTAGAAACTCCTCCACTCTGTAATTCTACAATCACGGTGGTCGAACATTTTTGGCTGACAGAGAAGGTCACACACGCCATTTGAATGCGACTACCCTCCCTCACACACACTGGTGCATGATTTTCAAGTGATAGCTTTTTTAAAATTATTTTTAATACACATAAAAGACCAAACTAACCATCATTCACATTGGTCATTACAAAAAAAAAAAAATACAAGGTAAAAAGTCCAATAAGTCTCTCGATGATAGTTTTCAAAATTTTGGTTCAAAGGGTAGTGGAGTAATTTTATTATGCATGGTAATTGGAAATGATTTAAAAAAATAAACTCTTCCATATAAGTTATTTTTTATTTGACTTTAAGGGTAATACAATCGTTTAATTGTTTACTTTTAAAATGTAAAGACCAATATGTCCCTATACAAATAAATAATGACCCATGGACCCTGTAAAATGACTATCTTACCCCATTAACAAGTTCAACATATTTTATTGGGAAGAAAAAAATGATGAAACCATTATTCTAGTAAATAATGTTTTCACTTACATGCTATAGTGTTTTTCAATCTTAGCTTTGGTTAATTGATTATAAGATATTTATTTTTTTAGTATAAACACCCATATAACATGTATTAAAAAATAATATATTTAAATAAATAAAATTATTAATTTAACTTTATAAAATTATAACTATAAAATGAAATAGTATATTAAATTATTTTAGTACTAGATCAAAGTCTCCACGTTTAAATCCTATCAAATACATGTACATTAAGTTCCTTAAACATTTTTAGTATTATTAAGAAATTTAAATATATAAAATATATGTGTCTAATAAAAAAAATTGGCATATTTCTTTCAAAAAACAATTATGGTACTCAAGTTGTAAACAATGGCAATCTATTTGTCATAATCCATTTTTGGATTCTTCCCAATTACATTTCCTCTTCTTAAAAAAAAAAAAACCAAAACAGTGTTGTTTTGAACGACACTTTTCTCCTTCTTCCTTGCCTATGCAGAGGCAGGGAAGAAGTAGATTTTAAATCTTTTCCTGCTATTCTCCCTATCTGTCTTGCTCTCCTCACTTGCCCAAAAACACAAGTCACATCCCATACCCTACTCATTAATGCAAGCCATGACCAGCCACCCTACCCTGTTCCAAGACATGGGCAGGGTAGTTGCCTTACCCTGCACCATGGCAGTGGTAAGGTGCCCCTCTCTTCCTGCACCTATAATTTTAGAGGGGGGGGGATGGAGATAAGGGGGGAATTTTGGTAAGAAATAGAGGAACGAACCGAGGGATTTTGAGGGTGGAAGGAGAGTGAAAGAATAGAAAAAAAAAACCAAACCAACAAAGAAACAGAGGGACAAGGGAGAATATTACATAGAGGAAAAGGAAAAAAAGGGGGGCGCCACAGCCTACCTTCCTCACCAGCCACCATTTCTCCTCCCTCAGCTTTGAAACAACGTTCACCGCAGGAGCAACACCAAAGTTGCCACCGCCACCACCACCGCCCCCAGCACTGCCAACGCCACCGTCATTCTTCCTCAACCTCTTCCCATCTTCTTCCCCTACTAGTTTCGCTGCAACACTCGTGAAGAAAAAAGGAGAAACCTGTGCATTTGCGTAGAAAGGAGAAACTGCAGCAACCTGTGCATCTCTCTCTCCGCCATTTGAAGTAGCAGCAGCAGCACCACCACCGCCATCATCATCACCGCCAGCTGCCATCATACTCCCCGTCATCAATAACAGCCCCTGCACCGTGAGAAACAGAAGAAGAAGCAAAAACAAGGACAGACAGAGGAAGTCACGCAGAAACAAAGAAAGAATCAGAGAAGAGGAGGGAACGAAGAAAAAAGAATAAAACAGAGAAGTAGAGAAGAAGAAGAAGAAGAAGAAACATCGGGCGGCCGCTCTCAGCTCCCCAGTTCGCAGCCACCGCCACCGCCACCACAAGCCACCGTCAACCCAGCTCCCAGAGCTCCTCCATTCCAGGTAATTCTCTTCCCCTGTCTCTGTTTCCCATATTCATCTTCTTGCATGCAGAACGTGCACAGTGCACATTTCTGCTAGCAAGGAAAAATAATTACCCGGTTACTGTGCATGAGCATAGTAACCGGCTAATTATATGGACTGGTTACTGTGCATCCGACTTGGATCATTAGCCCGGTTAACGCGGCAGGGTTGAGTTCAGCCAATATAAGATAGTTTGTATTTTATTTTGGGTTAATCTTGTCCTAGTTTCTTTTTAGGTTGGGTCTGGCCCGTTCCAAAAAAAATTAAAAAATATATTAAAAAAAATTTGTGATTCCCCGCATAAATTTTTTACGCCATTTTGATTAATATCGGCTTGTATTTTTATATCGTAAGGACACAAATCCATTATTAAAATACCTAGTTTTCATTAAAAAAAAATTGTTTTTGTTCTCATGCATACGGTAAAGTCTCTCAAAGCGAAAAAAAATTCATATTGTATTTTCATACATCAAAGAAAACTTCAAAAAATATGTTTTAGCATATATTTTGGCTTTAATAACCAGATTATTAAAGTCATGAGAACTAGGCCAATATTTCAAAAAAAACTCAAAAAAATATTTTGTTTTGTTTTAGTATCTGAGATTATGAATTTACATGTAAAACATATTCCTGATATTCAAAAGGTATTTTCTTTTGTTGACATAGGACGGTTAGGTTTTACCCCGATAAGATAAGGATTTCCTTACCGAGGAGGACTTTTCTTAAACCATAGATAGACCAACAATTAGAAATACGATACAACCATAGCATATATTAGACAATAAAACAATGTAGTTTACCTTAGGTATGGCATATTTAGGGTGCTAATACATTTTCTTTACACAACCAGTCCCCGTACCCGATCTTTGAGACCAGTTAAGGTTCCTAGTGACCAAAATACTAGGTTGCAACTCTCATTTTATTTTTCCACAGATAAGAGACAATAATTCCTTATCTTCCCACATTTGCTAGACAGATACAATACCTGAGTGAGAGTGGACGATCGGCGCGATGCCGCACACATGCGACACTATTAATTAATCAATGAGATCCATGTTTAAAAGAAAAAAAAACATACAGAAGTGAGAGAGAATAAAATCCACGACCCACCAATAATAATAAAAATATCTTCACCTAGCATTTCTCTCTTGTATTTGGATCTATTCATTTCTATAAAGTGGATCCCAATAAGTAACTAATAGAATACCACTAGTTATAACTTGATCACCATACAATTTCTCATTCAATTCCTTTTATTTTAGAAGGAAATAGCGGTAAACAAATACTTGGCAAAATTCCTAAAATGTTTATGTTATTATTAATAAAATTAAATATAAGCTAATCAATTTAATATAGAAAATATATGTATCTAATTAACAAAAATATATTTAATTTCGAAAAAAATTTGGAAGGAAATAGTATTAAAAAAAACACTTGGCATTTCAAATTCCTCCCCCTGAAAATCTTGAAAATATCTATAGCAAGTAGTGGATATCGTGATTCCCTTTGAATTCTTACGCTTCTTCTCTTTCTTTCTCAAATCTCGGTTGGCTATCAATCACTCTCCATAGCTGGGTAGCACTTTGCATCAGTTTTATTCAGTTTCATTATTGAAATGTCGTAGCAGTGATGGCTTGGTTGCGCTTAGCTGGGAGCCCGTGGTCATTTAGTGGTGCATCTTTATTATAGAATGTATGGCATGTATATATATTTATAGGAATTAATGTAGGGTTATTCCATTGTTGTTATCTATACGATTACTGCCGAGTACTGCCACATATATATAAATAGAAAAGGTTGGCTAAGACACAACCTAAATCATTCTATTGTTCTCGAATTGGTATCAGAGCCGTAAATAAACTAAAACACCTCTTCTCCCCTCTGCAATGGACTCCTCATCCCAGCCACCTACTACCTCTCCCTTTGCAGCGCCCACGATGTCGTCTTCCTCTCCTGCCGCAGCACCACTATCTTCCTCAGCTTCTGTTCTGTAGTGGCCACAACTCATAAATGGTGGTCATGCTCTCTTCAACCCCAGTAATGCTCCTTTATTGCAACCCTCTTCTGATACAGTCTTTGGTACTACAATTGTCTCCCTCTCCCACATTAACCAAGTCATCTCCCTCAGATTAACAAACACCAATTATCTATATTGGTGAATGTAGATGAAGTCGTATCTTCTAAGCCAAGGAGTTTTCGGCTTTGTTGATGGTTCTAACTCATGCCCTCTCCACATGTTCTTGCTGTCGATGGTGTCTCTCTTCAGGTAAATCAACTCTTTCTTCATTGGAAACAACAGGACCAACTCATTCTGAGTGATCTGTTTTCTTCACTATCCATGGAAGTTCTTCATCTTGTTGTTGACTTCCAAACCTCATGTTCTATCTAGCGCACACTTGAGCAAGCTCTAGCTTTCACATCCAATTCCTGTATTATGCAACTTCATGGCTCCTTTCAACACTTTCGACAAGGTGATGAGTCGGTAACTCACTTTATGCAATAAGCTAAGGCCCTATTTGATGAGTTAATCGCTGCTGGCTAGCCTGTTTCTCTGGAGAATTTCAATTTATATGTGTTTTGTGGCCGTCACAGAGAGTTTAAAGACTTAGTAACAAGCCTTGTGACCAGGGTAGAACCTCTCCCGTATGCAGACCTATTTAGTCATCTTTTTCACAAATCATTCCATCCATCCATGGGGTCTGCTGCCATCAATGCTCCTCTATTGCCCATGTCAAACACACCTCCTTCAGCCCTTATCTCTCAACGCCAGTCTGTTGCACACTTTAGTCACAATAAGGGTTGTTTTCAAGAAGGTTGGCGTCCAAACCAGTTCAGCCACAGAGGGCACAGATCTGCAATGTCCAGACCAGACTTTCGCAGCTTCCACAACTCCTCCACCGGTGATGGCAAACAAGGCAACTGGCAGGGAAAATGGCAGCGCAGTAGGGGGCAAAATCCACGCTGCCAATTGTGCCAAACAATCGTCCATACTACTCCTTACTGCTCTCAGCTTCAGCACTAAGGCTATGGACAGCAACCTAGTGCAAATCTAGCAATGTGTAATCCCATAGGTACTGCAAAATGGTTTCTGAAAAGTAGTGCCAATCAACACGTCACACCCGACCTTGCAACCTTAACTACTTCAGAACCATACCTTGGTAATGATAATTTGCATGTTGGTGATGGCAAGAGACTTCCCATATCTCATATCGGTCATACCAAAATATATACACCACATTGTTCTTTCACTTTGTCTAATGTTCTTCATGTTCCTGCAATCACGAAATGTTTGCTTTCTGTTTAGAAATTTTTGTCTCCATAACAATGTTTATTTTTAATTTCATCCATTTGTGTTTTATGCCAATGATCTCAACACCAATGAAGTACTCCTCTCAGGTTAGAGTAAAGATGGTATTTATGCTTTGTCCAGGTCTTCCGTCTCGTCAGTTGCTCAAGCCTATTGGTCTCCCTGCATTTCTGCTTCTGCTGATTTATGGCACCGTCAACTAGGTCATCCTACCTCTCGTATTTTTCAATTGTTAGTCTTGAAAAATAAGATCATTTGTAACAACAAACATCTTAATTTTCAATGTCAAAGTTGTCCATTAGAAAAAGCATCACGTTTGTCTTTAGGACCTATAGGTCACAAAACTTCTGCTCCGCTTGAATTAATTTTTAGTGATGTATGGGGTCCTGCTCCCCTTTTTTCTTTGGATGGCTATCGTTATTTTGTTATCTTTGTTGATGCGAACACAAAATATATATGGTATTATCCCCTTGTTGCCAAGTCTGATGTTTACTCTGTTTTCCACCGATTTCAAACTCTTGTTGAGCGTCAATTTTCATTACAAATAAAATCTATTCAAACTGATTGGGGCAGTGAATATCACAAACTATCCATTTTCTTTCAGACCATTGGTATTCATCATCATCTGATTTGTCCTCACTCGCGAACAAAATGGCATAGTAGAACGTCGTCATAGGCATATTATGGAAACTGGCCTTACTCTTCTAGGACAATGTAAAGCACCATTCCGGTTTTGGAATTATGCTTTTCACATTCAGTCAATCTCATAAATCGCATGCCTACTCTTGTTCTTGCAAATCGATCCTCGTTTGATTGTTTGTTTCAACGGTCTCCTGATTATCAGTTTTTTGCGTACATTTAGATGTCTCTGCTTTCCTTTTTGTGTCTCTATAACAATCATAAATTAGATTTCTGTTCCTCTCCATGTGTGTTTTTTGGTTAGAGCTCATCTCATCTTGGCTATCGTTGTTTTGAGATTGCATCTCAACGCATTTATATCTCTTGTCATGTCCGTTTTCATGAACATGTGTTTCTCTTTGATAATTCTGAACAGATTGTAAAGGTTTCGGCTACAACCCCTACCCAACCAGCCACTACCCTCCTCCCAAATCTGATTCATTCCCCATCGTTCACCACCCATATAGCATCTCACCATCCCTCCTCTACCTCTGTTCTGCCACCACCCACTACCAAAACGCCACAGCCTCTACCCTTCCCCTGCCCATCATCACATGCATGTTTATCTAACCATTCTGCTGCAAGTACAGGTTGCAAATTAGACTCCCCTACCCTCCAGCATGACGCCTCTACTAGTGTTGGGACGCCCTCTGGTTCCTCATCTGCTTCTTCTTATTTGGCCAGTGTCCAGGTTCCTACAGGGTTTGCCTCTGCTGACATCCCTGTTGCTGCTGCTAGCCCTCTACTTGCGGCAGATTCTCTCACAGCCTCTTCAGCTGGTCTGAATCTGGTGGTTAATTTCTCCTTTTATCCACTGCAACAGGACACCTCCTTGCCACCATCTTCTCCTGCATCACCGCCCCTGATCAGCCGCCATCTTATGGTCCTTAGGTCGCGGCAGCCAAAGACAGCAAATCTGGTGGCTTCTACTGCCACTGATACAGCTTCCACCCGGGTACTGCTCTCTCCTTCCTCTAAACCTCTTGCCTTCTTTGATGCTGACAGGTATGCCATTTGGCATGATGCTATGTATAATGAGATCAAGGCGTTGCATTCTAATCACATTGGTCTCTAGTTCCCTTTCATCCTTCGATGAATGTTGTTGGCAACATATGGGTGTATTGGATCAAACGTAGTATTGATGGCAGCATTGAGCATTATAAAGCCCATCTAGTTGCTAGAGGCTTTACCCAGTAGGAAGGCATTGATTATTCTGAAACCTTCAGTCCAGTTATTAAGCAGACCACCATCAAATTTGTATTCTTTATTGCGATTTCACGCAATTGGAAGATTCATCAGCTCGATATTCATAATGCATTTCTCAATTATGTTCTTACTGAAGAGGTCTACATGAAACAACCTTCAGGTTTTGTTGACTCTACTCTTCCATTTCATGTGTGCAGATTGAACAAGTCCTTGTATGGTTTAAAACAGGTACCGAGGGTATGGTACACTCGTCTGAGTGACTTTCTGCTCTCCATTGGTTTTTTTCCCCTAAGGTTGACACCTCCCTATTTATCTTATCTGATGGTACTAATATCTTTTATTTCCTGGTGTATGTTGATGATATTCTGCTTACGGGTAGAAACTCTACTATGCTTCATCGCCTAATATAGTTACTAAGTTCTGAGTTCAAGCTCCGTGACTTAGGCGTGGTTCACTACTTTTTGTGTATTGAAGTTCACTCTACAGGTATGGGTTTGATGTTGTGCCAGTACAAATATATTTTTGACATCCTCACTCGGGCTAGTATGACTTCCTGCAAACCTGTTGATACTCTAGTTTCTCCTTCAAAAGTTACTATACTGCCGGATAATCCATTCTCTAATCCCACATGATTTCTTCAAATCATGGGTGCTCTTTAGTACCTTCCCTTCACCTGACTAGATATATGCTTTGTTGTTAACAGGTTCTGTCACTTTATGTATGCTTCTACAGATTCTCATTAGGCCGCCGTTAAATGCATTCTACGCTACCTTAAAGGTACGGCATCTTATGGTTTTCCTATCACTCGAGGTTCCTCCTTTACTCTACATGGTTTTACAGATGCAAATTGGGCTGGTAGTATTGATGATCGCAAGTTTATAAGTGGTTACCTTGTTTCTTTTTTGTTAGACGCCGATCTCATGGAAGTCAGGCAAGCAACGCACAGTTGCTCGCTCATTTACAGGCTGAGTATAAAGCCTTAGAAGACGGCACTACTGATGTCATCTGGCTTCAATATTTGTTAACAGATCTGCAGGTTCCCTTCGTCTTTTCACTACCAGAAATTCGCTAAATACCAACGGATTTATCGACGGAATATTTCGGTCGGTAATTTGAGGTCGGAATTACCGACGGACACTTTTCTGTCCGTAATTCAGTCGGTAACTACCGACGAAAACTTTTTCGTCTGTAATTCTGTCGGTAACTACCGATGGAATATTTCCGTCGGTAGTTACCGATGGAATTACGGACGGAAAAGTTTCCGAATTAAAAAAAAGGCGGGTCGCTGACGTGGAGGTTTTGGCGGGTCATTTTTTGCCGACGACATCACAGACGGATTCAAAAATGATAGCCTGTATAGTGACGTGACCGGTGCGCCGTTTACATTACCGACGGACTCACCGAGGGATTTGAAATGGCAGATCCATACGGTGACGTGTCTATGTTTCCATCAGGATCACAATAAAAGTTAATATATGTCAGCTCTGCCGACCCTCTCCTCCCCTATTTCTCCTTCTTCTTTCCTAATCCTAACTCTCCCCATCTGCAAACAACCAGCCCCCCATCCCAAAAAAAAAAAGTCTTCCTCATATCAGTACAACAAGTTATATTTCTTGAAGTTTTGTGGTCATAGCATCCGTGTTCTGATTTACTGAAGGATTTTATCAATTTTTGTAAGTAATTCTTTCTTTTTAAATTTTAATATTTAATTAAATGTCAATTATATTTTATCATTTTTTTAGTATATGTATTTTGTTAGCAAATGTACATGTTTTATTGTTATTTCTCAAACAAACTTGTAGTATATGAATGTATAATTCTATACCTATTATGGTTTGTTTTAGATTTTGTAAGATTATATTTGTTTGTAAACTATTAAAACTTTATGGAACTACCGAAGTACATGTGCTGTTTTGAAATAATTAATAGCTTACTTAATGGGTCTGTTTAAAGTTTTGTCAATGGTATTGCGGAGTGGTAATTTCTGTAAATTTATATATTTTAATTTGTATGGACGTTGATAAATGATAATGAATATTTAATATTTATGAGAAGTTGTGATTGGTTTATTGGATAATCTCGAGGTAAAGTAATATTTTTGCAAGTTTATTTACTTAACTTAGTTAATTAATACATTATGTCATCATAATTTTATAGAGGTTCGATATAAATCATGGATGATCGTTCATGGATGTATCGAGATTCACCCCAAGGATTGCGGAGGATGGATTATTGTAACGGGGTTCCCGGTTTTATTAATTTCACAACATCTATTCCTAGAAATTTTACTGGAGGCAGTATTAGGTGTCCATGCAGGAAGTGTGAAAATAAAAAGTATCTGCATCAAGATGTTGTAATGATGCATCTTCTACACAAAGGGTTTATGGAGAATTACCAGTGTTGGTATGCACATGGAGAAGTATTTGTTAGCGAGAGTGAGAGGAGAATGAAAGAAACGGTGGTTGGGTCTACTTCTAGTGCTAGCAACGACGTGCATGAAGCGGCAAATGACAACACTAATCCTTACAGAAATATGGTTATGGATGCAATGAGAATTAATCAAGGTAATAGCAGTCAATGTCCAATCGTAGAAGAAGAACCTAATGCAGATGCAGCTAGGTTTTTTGATTTGTTGAAAGATTCTGACGAACCATTATGGGATGGCTGCACGAACCACAGTAAATTATCGGCCGTAGCACAGGTGTTCACCATCAAGTTAGATCACGGGTTGAGTGAGGCCGGGTATGACAAGATTATTGAATGGGCAAGAAGCATTTTACCTGAAGGGAACATGCTGAAAGAGAACTTCTATGCTGCGAAGTCCATGATGAAACCCCTCGGTTTAGGATACCAAAAAATTGACATGTGCCCTAACTTCTGCAAGTTATACTACCTTGAAAATGCTGAGATGACCGAGTGCATGACATGCGGGCATTCCCGTTACAAACTTAGAACTGGCAGGGGAAAGACTCTAGTGGCATATAAAAACTTAGATACTTCCCGATCACACCCAGACTGCAGAGGTTATTCATGTCACCAAGGACTGCTGAGAACATGACATGGCACCAAGCACACCATGTGGTTGATGGAGTGATGGTTCATCCTTCTGACGGCGAAGCGTGGAAACGCTTTAACAGTGTTCATTCTCACTTTTCAGCTGAATCAAGGAATGTGCGTCTTGGGTTGTGTACAGACGGATTCAACCCATTTGGTTCATTTGCTGCTCCTTATTTTTGTTGGCCAGTCATACTCACAGTTTATAACTTGCCACCGGGAATGTGTATGAGGCTGGAGTTCATGTATGAGGCCCGGGGCGAAATATAGATGTTTGTCTTCGACCGTTGATTGATGAGTTAGCGGAGTTGTGGTCTTCCGGATCTCTGACTTATGATATATCGAGGAAACAAAATTTCCTTATGAGGGCGGCATTGATGTGGACTATCAATGATTTTCCAGCTTATGGAATGCTTTCTGGTTGGAGCACGCATGGGAAACTCGCATGTCCATACTGCATGGAAAACAACAAGGCATTCACGCTAGCAAATGGAGGTAAAGCTTCTTTTTTTGACTGTCACCGTCGCTTCTTGCCACTTCATCACAGGTACAGAAAGAACAGAAAAGATTTCTTTGTTGGCAGAGTTGAAAAAGATGTTACATCCCCGCGTCTTTCTAGTGAAGAATTGCATGATGTTGTCTTAGAGTACGGTGACATTGTGTTTGGCCTTCAATCAGGTAAGCAAAAGTTTCCTGGTTTTAGTTTGACCCATAATTGGGTAAAGCGAAGTATCTTTTTTGAGCTTCCTTATTGGAAGACCAATCTGCTCCGCCATAACCTTGACGTCATGCACATCGAAAAGAACATGTTTGAGAATATTTTCAACACCGTCATAGATGTGATGGGGAAGACAAAGGACAACATCAAGGCTAGATTGGATATAGCTTTATAGTGTAACCGTAAAAATATGGAGTTGGTTTATGATGAGTCAAGGGTCGCAAAACCAAGAGCAAGCTTCGTGTAAGAGAAAAACGCACAACTGCTAGTCTACAAATGGCTTAAGAGTCTGCGTTTTCTGGATGGACATGCATCGAACATATCAAGGCTGGTTAATATAGAGGACTGCAGATTGTATGGAATGAAGAGTCATGACTGCCACGTGTTTATACAAACACTCATCCCATTAGTTTTTCGTGATTTGTTGCCAAAGGGAATATGGGATGCACTCACGGAGATCAGTCATTTCTTCAAAGATATATGCTTCAGCAAGTTGAATGTTGATCACATTAAGAGGCTTCAAACGAATATCGTTGAGACACTATGCAAACTTGAGATGATATTCCCTCCATCATTTTTTGACTCAATGGAGCATCTCCCTATACATCTACCAATCGAGGCAAAAGCTGGAGGACCGGTCCAATATAGATGGATGTACCCATTCGAACGGTTAGATATTACAGTTGCAATGTAATTCATATATAAAAGTATTTTATATGTTTTTCTTAATTGAAAATACTTGATTAATATTTCAATGCATGTACTTGTTTAATCTCAAGAAAAAGGTTAAGAACAAGGTGCATGTTGAGGCGATATGTGAGGCCTATATTGTTGAGGAGATCTCAACATTTATCTCGTACTATTTCGAACCTCATCTGAGAACGAGAATCAATCGCGTTCCACGGCATGATGATGGCGGTGAAGTGCCTTCCAGTGGGAACTTGTCAATATTCTCCAATACTGGACGACCCACACCTAAAAATGCCATAAGAGGAAGATATTTATCAGAAATAGAGTTCAAACAAGCACACAACTATGTTCTATTTAACTGTGATGAGCTGAGACCTTTTATTCAGTAAGTTTATACTAATTAGACTTTGTTAGTAATATACTGTTAATTATATATTGTAATATCATACAATCATTATCACTTGCAGGCAACATCGACAATATTTGCTCTCCAATAACTCACAGCTGACCGAATCCCAGATCTTTCAATTACAAGATGAGCAGTTTGCCACGTGGTTCAGAACACATGTAAGCACTATCACAAACTAATTCTAACTTGCAAAATTACTGTATGTATGCATGTCATTACGAGATTCTTGTTCATTTACTGTTTATTGATGTACATTACATACAAAGTTTATCAAATGGGAAGGAGTGCGCCTAAGTCATTGTCTTCACTATGCCTGGGGCCTGAAAGAAAATGTAAGTGCTACAACGGGTATTTTGTCAATGGATATGTTTTCCATACTGAAGAATACAGGCAAGGAAGAAAGACATACAACAGCGGTGTTTGTGTTAAGGGATCCACTATTAGTGAGTTAGAAGTTGACTACTATGGTAGATTAGAAGAGGTCGTCAAACTGCAATATCATACCGAGCAGAATATAGTGTTTTTATTCAAATGCTATTGGTATGACATGACTGACAGAGAAATCAGAGTTGATCCGCACTATGGTCTGGTCGAAATCAACTCAAAAGCTAGACTCCGCAACATAAATGATGTCTTTGTTTTCGCAAAGCAATGTCAACAAGTTTATTACACATACACCCCTTCATTTAGAAAGGATCAATCAAGAGTGGATTGGTTGTCCGTTTTAAAAATGAAACCCCGGGGTCGTGTCGAGGTTGTTCAGGATGAGAACGAAGACACAAGTGTGCGAGATGAAGTCTTTCAAGTTAGTGAGGTGGTTGAACCATATCGAGTTGCTCCTTCGATTGAATTGGAAGAAAATTCAAATTTTCGTGTTTTCGATGATAGTCTTGTTGATGTTGACGCAGAGGAGTTGAATTTTGTTTTGAGCTCTAGCGGACAAGCAAATATCGATGAAGAAGATAATATTCATATTGAAGATTGCGATGAAGGTGATGACAATTCAATTGATGACGAAGAAGAAGAAAATTCTGACTAACTACCAAAATGAAGCCCTATGTAAAACCCCATGTAATTTAGATTATGGATGATATATTTTGAAACACAAAATATTTATTACTTGAAATAATTAGTTGAAATGCCACAATTACTAAATAATTACTTGAAATAATTATTGATCATGGATGATATATTTTGTAAAATGAAATAATTACTTGAAATGCCACCATATCACCGACGGACTTACGTCCGTCGGCATTTCACAGAAAGTTTGAAAATAATTACTTGAAATGCCACCCGATCACCGACGGCCTTAAGTCCGTCGGCATTTCACAGAAAGTTTGAAAATAATTACTTGAAATGCCACCCGATCACCGACGGCCTTAAGTCCGTCGGCATTTCACAGAAAGTTTGAAAATAATTACTTGAAATGCCACCCAATCACCGACGGCCTTAAGTCCGTCGGCATTTCACAAAAAGTTCGAAAATAATTACTTGAAGTGCCACCCGATCACCGACAGCCACATCGACGAATTTAAATCCGTCGGTAAGTTGTCGATGGGTCAATTTTACCGATAAGATTACCGACGGATCGCGTGAATTTCAAAGGGTTGTGCATTAAATGTGCCTCTGACCGCGTCATCTTGCCGACGAAATTACCGACGAACCACGAAAAATATGGAGGGTCATTAAAAATTTTGGTGTGAAATTCAAAATTTACCGACGGATTTTTAACACATCACCGACGGAATAAATTAAAATAATAATTAATTTTATATCCGTCGGTGAATCCGTCGGTAAAACTGCCATATAAGTTCAACTGACCGCCCGTTCAGTTCATTTTTTCTTCTCCTTTGTTTCTCACCTTAAGATTTCGATTTTTTTCCTCTCAATTCTTCAAAGCTTTCACCTCCAATCTCTAGCAAGTTTTCTTCATCATCTTTATCAGTTTAAAAGGTTAGTGTTTCCTCTATTTTATTTTACTTTAATGGTATTTTTTTGCTTTTTTTTGGTTATTTTTTTTGTTTTGGTGTATTTTTTGTAATGTAGATAAAGTTTATAGTTTTTTTTGCATAATTCATTGCTAATGTCTATAGTTTTTTTTAATTTATTGAATAATTTTTATTGTTGTATTGGCATAATTATTAGTAGTTAATTTGTTGAATATTTATTGTTAATGTTGAATTTACCATAGAATTAGTAATTGAATATGTTGGAATAATTATTAGTTTTACTCTATTATTGCATGATTTGTGTTTAATTTTTTCCATTTATTTTGATTGTTATTCTAGAGTTTTTTATTAATTTATTGTTTTGTTGTATTGGCATAATTATTGAATAATTACTTGAATTGTAATTCATAATGTTGAATTTACCTTAGGATTAGTAATTGAATATGTTGGAATTAGTATAGATTGGGTAAATTGGTTGTGGCTATTGTTAATATGTGCAAGTTTGTGGATTTGGATACGGTATAGGGGAGGTGCTGTCGAATTTTTTTTGAAATTTGAATTTAATTATATAAGTATTTGTATAAAATTGTGTAGATGCGTAGAACAAAAACCAGAGCTGGTCGCTCAAGTAGGGTCGTAGCTAGTTCGTCTAGCAGCGAGGATGATATTTCCTTAGGTGCCTCTCAAGAAGAGGCACCTACACCACCTGCGTCATCAACCGATGCTGCCTCTTCCAACGGTACTTCACAGCGCAGAGGCGGCGTGCCTTCACAGCGGAATCAATTTACCCGCAAGTACGAGGCATAGTGGAAGGATGACCTTTCAATGTAAGTTTGTTAATGTTTTAGTTTTTTTTTTAAATTACAACATAATTTATGAAGTAATCACTATTGAATTTATTTCATTTATTTTCAGGTTCACAAACATTGAAGCCGCCCAAGTAATATCATCGGCGTTTAAATCATCGATGGAGATTCCATTGTTTCAATGGAGTCAGATATCCAAGCATCCTAAATGGATGCCTCAAATCAATGCATGGTTTGGCAGATTTCAGGTTGGTGTTAATTTATAATTTTCAGCTTATTTCTAATAAATTATTAATATAATTGTAAACAAATTATTGTTTTTATTTAAACTTGTTTATTTATACATAGCACAAATTCTGCTGGGACAGTGAGCATAACACTGTTGTGAGGAGGGTGTGGGAAAATCACGCGGCAACTAGGTAAGATCGAAAACAATACAGGATTTTTTTAGACAAAAATTTATGTTTCGAAATGTAATTTTTGGTTGCGTGAAGTAGGTTGCGTGATTTTTGGTATGAAGCACAAAAAAAGGCAAAACAAACCGCGAGGGATAGGGGTTTCAAAGGCTGGAACGATGTTGCGGTTTGGAGGGATTTCAAACCGATATACATCCCGGAAGATATATGGCCGCACTATCTTAAGCACGTGACGTCTGAGCGGTTCACACGACGCTCACAGTCCGGTGCTGGCAACCGGAATCGGCCAATTCATGGTGGGGTGACAACGCACACTGGCGGCTCCGTTTCGTTTGCTGCACATGCGAAACGGATGGTAAGATTAATTTAAATGAAATATATCGTTAAATTCAGTTGTTACTAATATATCTTTTTTCATTATAGGTTGCGTCTCTTGGACGTGAGCCGAGCCCGATGGAGCTGTTTGTGGAGACGCATATGCGGAGTCAAAACCGCCAGAAGGGGGCGCAATAGTTCGTTGATAACTGTGCTCAGCATTTCGTGGTATGTTTGTTCAACCATTTTATTTTGTAAGTTATTATGTAAGTTATTATGTTTATTGTATTGAATATGATGATTACCTTTTTTTTTATTTTCAGTAGACGTATAATAATTGGTTGAGGGAGAGATACGGGGACGATACTTTGACCCATCCGAAATTCGATCTGGATTTGTGGATAGAGGTTGGCTCGTCAGGTGGACCCGATAAAAATCGGGTTTATGGGCTCTCCAACACTACGCCGACAACTTGCGATCAACTCGTAGTGTTTCAACCGTTGGGAGCTCCCAATCAATATCTAGCTCCCAATCTAAAGAGTTCGTGGCCTTGCAGCAACACACTGCTCAGCTCACCGAGAAATACGATAACCTAAAAGCGGAGTACGCACAATTCAGAGCGGAACAAAGAGCAGAGTCTGAGCAACTCAAAGCGTCTCAAGCACAACAAAAAGTGGAGTATGAAGCGGCTCATGAACAACAAAAAGCGGCTTATGAACAGCTTCGCGAAATAATCATGAACATGTCAAATAGTAGAACATGTGCGCCTAATATTTTTTGGCCGTATAACCACCAGCCTCCTTCAGGATCTCCTCCTCCTCCTCCAGCTCCACCTTTATATTAATTTGTAATCAACATTATTTACCTTTAAAACTTCATTTAATATTTTTCTTGAAACATATTTAGTTTGTAATGAATATTATTTAACTTTGTTTTTTTTATGTTTAATAAAAATTTTATTTGCATAATTGGTTTGTATAACAATTAATTTATATAGTTTTATATTATATATCCTAAATATTTTTTTTAAAACAAATTAAGAAAAAAACTATTACCAATGATTTTACCGACTGATTAATTCGGTCGGTATTTTAAACGTTCACCGACAGACTTACCGACGGAATTAATCCGTCGGCATTTGACAGTAGCTTCCACCAGTACCGACGAATTTATAGACGGACATATTCAGTCGGTATTTCATACATTCACCGACCGATGTACCGACGGATATTTATTTTCCGTTGGTAATTACAATGTCACCGACGAAATAAAAATCCGTTGGTATATTTCAAGCAGGAATCTTTTTTTTTGGCGTGCACGTTCCGTCTGTAAAACCGTCGGTAAATGGTTTTTTTGTTTTTCCGACCGATATACCGACGGAATGGGGAATCACCGACGAAGGTAAAGCCGATGGACGTATTCCGTCGGTGATGACGTCGGTAAAAAATTACCAACAAACTTCTAATCATACACTGACGGAATTGTTCCGTCGGTAAAACTGTGAAATCTTGTAGTGATTCCTACTATTTGGTGTGATAATCTTAGTGCCACCTATCTCTGGAAATCCTATTTTCCATGCTTGTACCAACCATGTTGAGGTGGATTATTATTTTTTCTGAGACCGAGTTGCGAAGAAAGAAATTCATATTCACTTTATCCCCTCTCAGGATCAACTTACAGATGTCTTCACCAAACCACTTTCTGCTACTTCCTTTACTGCTTTCCATTACAAGCTTCGGGTTGATCCTTCACCCTCAACTTAAGGGGGCATATTATAAAATGTATAGCATGTATATATATGTATAGGAATTAATGTAGAGTTATTCCAATGTTTTTATCCCTATGGTCATTATCGTGTACTGCCACATATATATAAATAGAAAAGATTGGCTAAAACATAACCTAAGTCATTCTATTATTCTCAACTATCTTGACATAAGATTGAGCTTCTTTGCAAGATTTAATGAGCTTTTTTTGGATTGGTTAATGGGTGTACAATGATTGTGCATTAAATGCACACCCCACTTGTCATCTCCTTACCCGGTTTCTGGTGTGGATTTTGTGTTTCTTGCAAGGGTTCGGAGTTGTTTTCATCTAGGATTGGTTATCTTTGATGTCACAAATTGTTCACCGTGTGCATACCAACATAAGTAATCCTCTATGAACTCTTTGGTTAGAAGATGTATCATTACAATATCTTTTATCGGTAACAAGGGGTTGGGAGGGAATGAGGCTCTGTAGAAGGAGCTGCTATGGAAAGAATACGGTATGGCTGCATCAATTGTTTTTAGTTTTAATTTCGGTTTTCTCTCTTCATGTACTTTATCATCTTGTTACCGATAAAAGTTTGTCTCTTTTGAATAACAAAACTCAATTTCTAAACCTTTATTTAAATGACGTAATCACCTAGATTTGGAGTCAAAGGGCCTGTATCACAAAATAATTTTTCTTTTACTTTTTCAGTTTTGTTTTTCAAGTTTTTTCCAATAAAAAGTAAAAAAATTATGTTCATTTCTAAAGTTTTAAAACATTTTTTCAACCCAGGAAACTGGAAAATATGTTATACTATATTGTTTTTCATTTCGAGAAAAATAGACACTTAGAAATCGTGTTCAAATTAATCCTGTTTTTTATTATGATATTCTTAATATTTTAACATACACTATTTTTTATCATTAATTTGAGAAACATTTTCCACCTAATTAAATTGTACACCTAATTTTCCACTCAAACATTTTCAATTTGTTGTTATTAATCCAATGGAACCAAAGTAAATGGAACAAAAGTTAATGGAACATTATTATCAATTCATGTAAAAACTCTTCATGAAAAAAATATATGGGATTTCTACTGTATATATACTGCGTATCAGGAGGTAGTTAATTGTAGATTTGCATAGTTGATTTTCACGGATTTTAGTTATTACTCTACTTTTTTTTTAAGGCTTCGAAAGCTACTCTGCTTTTTTACGCCACTATAGTTACTTATTATAAAAACACTGTGCATTTACTATGAATAGAGACTCATTATATTATAGATGACATTATAGACATTCAGTATTTTCACTGTAGATAACATTATAACACCTGTGAGGGCATTATCTTTGCTCTTTGTAAGTCAAAATAGGTTGTTGGGTCGTTGCAGCAAGACCCAATGGTGTTAGGTCCTGCTGAACCCATTATCGTCGTAAGACCCATCGGACGGTTTTGGGTCATGCCACAAGCAGAACCCATCGGCATTGGGTCTTGCCCCCAGCAAGACTCAAGACTTTTTTTTTTCTTTTTTTTTCATACGATAAAGAAACAATAAATTAATGAGAATTTTTTTATATTGTACAAAAATTAGGTGGTAATATTTTTTTTTCATTTGAGATAGGGTTGAATTTTCTTATTAAAACATGTTTGTTTTTGCCTATTAAAAATGCTTTTAAGAAAACTTTAAAAAAAAATTATTTTTTTTACTTCAAATTAAGATTTTTACTTTTTTTTTCCTCTTGAATTTTTTTTCTTTTTCTCTTATGTAATTTTTTTCTATATGCTAAAAAAAATTGATGAGATATTTTTTATATTGTACAAAAATTGGGTAATGATAATTATTTTTTTATTTGAGATTGTGTTGAATTTTCTTATTAAAACATGTTTATTTTCACATTTCAAAAATGCTAGCACATTAATAATGGTCGTGAATATAGTGTATGCATAATCTATTTCAATAAAATAAAATAAAATAAAAAACTAAAGAAATAAGGGAAAACGAAAGAAGAAAGTTGTCCCGCCTATTGAAATTGAAGGATTATGTTATATTTAATAGATATAAAAAGGGAATTTATTTAGTAATATTTAAAAAAAATTCTTGGTAACTGTAGTGTGTTATCTTTGATTTTTTAAATTAGACTAAATGATTTATATATTTTAACAAACTTTATAAATATTCAAAACATAGTTAAATAATGGCATAAAAATTTTATATGTGCATATTCTTAATTAATACATGTCTCATATGTAATCGCAATAAACTCTTTAAAATAAAATAAAAAATTATAATTCTAATGTTATCATATTAAAGTTGATGGAGATCTAAATAAATTGTTTATTCACATTATTTACTTTATGTATTTGTATTATATAAAAAGAATTTTTTAACAATAAAATCCATTAAAAAAACAATTCATAAATATTATAATATAATATTATTTTGGGTAATATTATAATGATAGTGGGTCCTGTTTCCCAGCAGGACCCAACGCTGTTGAGTCCTTCTACCAAGTATGACCCAATGATGTTGGCCCTGCTGCCTAGTACCGTTGGGCCCAGCTGGGTCTGGTTCCGCAACGAGACCCAATGATAGTGGGTCTTACTGCTCAGCAAGTCCCAACAGCGTTAGGCCCTCTTGCCAATACCACCTAGTAGCGTTGGGCCCTGCTGCCAGCAAAACCCAATAGCGTTGGTCGGGTCTGTCAAAATTCGGGCATGCAATTGGCCGGGAAAAAACCAATTAACCTGTCGGGTCAACTCAGAACTCGGGTGACCCAGCAAAAACCCGGTAGAGACCCTTTCTTTTTCATATTTTTTAATTGGTTACTAATTCATTTCACTGTTCACTATATAAATATTGAAAAAATATTTTATTTTTTCAATGTGGGATTTGAAGTCCTTTAGTATATATACTCTATGTTCACAAGAAAAAAAAGTTGTGTTTTTTTAATGTGGGATAAAAAAATTGTTTAAATATTTCAACTTAGAAGAATAAAATAGTATCTTTTCAATGTGAGATAAAAAAACCTTTTGAAATAATCTCTTAAACTTAATTTTTTACAACATGTATAGCCTATATCCACATGGATTGTTTCTTTATTTTTTCATATAAAATATTAAAATCTCAAATATTTTTTTTGAAAATATCCACAGATTTTTTCTTAATTTTTTACAATATGTATAGTCTATACTTAACACATAGTCACACCGACCTATTTTCACAGGCGATCTGCCGACACATACTTCAAGAGATTCTGTTTCATGTGGGCCCCTACGCCTTGTAAGTGATTGATAAACGCCACTTATGATTATGCGCATACAGACAATGAATAAAATTTCTCTTAAGAAATAATAATAAAAAAAAATTCAAATTTCATGGCCCTTTCTCCTTTGTATTGATCGCTTTATATTTTATATTTTTATTTTTTTCGAATTATGATTTTGGCTGTGATCGTAGCGTAACGAGACGTCGACGTCGTAGCTCTAGTATAAGGATAATACACAATTAATAAACATAGTGATTTTTTTTCCCTTTTTTATCAGATTTAATATTAGATTATTAGGTGACGGATCGAGTTAATTTTTTCTTGAACATAAAAAAAAATATTCAAATATTGCTAATATTTTTAATTATTTTTTCTATAAAAAAAAAAATTGTATAAAGTTTCATCTAATATAACTTAGTTAACTTTGTGGTTTTTATAAGAGAAATTAACGTCTTCAATATGGAAAACTGCAAGGCGAATGGGATAAGAAATGAAGCAGTGACAAAGGAGAAAAAGAAGAGCAATGAAGCAGTGACAAAGGTGAAAATTACGGTTTGAGAAAAGCTGAACCGCGCAAATGCTGCATGTGCCCTCTTATTTAGGTGGAGTTGATGCTCAGGTTAAAGACATTGGATACAAGACAAGCCTGAAGATGTTAAAATAGCAGTAATTGCCAAGTTTGTCAACCTCAATTTTCGTTTCCAGGTGATAAGTTCGTTCCAAGAATATTCTAAAATATGGAGGTCCTAATATGTGGCCCCCGGCACCTTATCGCGCTATATGTGATTGATAAACGCCACTTATAATTATGCGCGCGTGCACAGCCAATGAATAAAAATTCTCTAAAAAAATTAAAATTAAAATATTACATTCCATAGCCATTTTTATGATTTTGGATGGGTCATCCAGTGTAGCAAGACGTCGTAGCTCTAATATAAGGATAATATACAATTAATTAATATACTGATAGATTTAAAGCTTGATTTGTTGGCTTTCAAAGCCTGAATCTAGCTATCCGTTCGTACAATTATTGAATTATAATTGCCGACGGATTATATATATTTTTAAAAAGTTATAACGGTATGATGATGTGGATTTTTTTCAGATGATTTTATTGATCGATGGAATAACCGGGGGATTCAAACCGGGATCTCCATACAGTGACGTGGCACAGTCACCGGCGGACTTATTGACGGAACGTTTTCATCGGTGATTCCATCGGTAAAAGCCAATAAATACCACTCTGCCGACTCTCTCTTCCTCTATTTCTCCTTCGTCTTCTCCATCACAACTCTACCCTCCCAAACTGCAGCCAATCAATCATCCATCCCAACTCTACCCCCCTTCTTCTCAACACAAACACTTAAGTTTCTTATACTTTTATACTTGGTCACAACATCTGTTCTCCGAGCAATTTATTGTGGATTTTATCATTTTTTGTAAGTAAATCTATCCTTTTTAGTTTTAACATTTAAATGTCAATTTTATTGTTTTTTATTGTTTTTTTTAGTATATGTATTTTGTTAATGTATGTACTTGTTTGATTGTTATTTGTCAAAGAAACTTGTAGTATGAATGTATAATTTTGTAATTGTTATAGTTTATTTTAGATTTTGTCAAATTGTATTTGTTTCTAAATTGTTGAAATTTTGTTCGAATTACACCGAATTACATGTGTTGTGATGAAATAAATAATAGCTTGTTTAACGGGTCCGTTTTAATTTTTATTTCTATTGCGAAGTTGTGATTTCCGTAAATTTATATATGTATAAATTTGTATGGACGTTGATAATTGATAATTTCTAATGAATATTTAACATAAGTGTTTTTTTAGTTTGTTGGATAATGTCGGCGCAAACCAATATTTTTGTAAATTTATTTACGTAACATAGTTAATTAATACATGTTGGCGTCATAATTTTATAGAGGTTCGATAGAAGTCATGGATGTATCGGGACTCACCCCAAGGATTGTGGAGGATGGATTATTGTAACGGGGTTTAGGGTTTTATTAATTTCACAACATCTATTCCGAGGAATTTTACTAATTGTGGTATTAGATGTCCATGCAGGAAGTGTAAAAATAAAAAGTTTCTGCTTCAAAGATATTGTAACGATACATCTTCTAACCAAAGAGTTCATGGAGGATTACTTATGTTGGTATGCATACGGAGAACAATTTGTTCCTAATGAGAGCATGGTAGAAAGGGTGGTTGGGTCAACTTCTAGTGCTAGCAACATGCATGAAGTTGTAAATGACAACAGTAATCCTTACGGGAATATGGTTATGGATGCAATGAGAATGAATCAAGGTAATGTCAATCAATGTTCAATCGTAGAAGAAGAACCTAATGCAGATGCAGTAAGGTTTTGTGATATGTTGAAAGATTCTAACGAACCATTATGGGATGGCTACACGAACCACAGTAAATTATCGGTCGTAGCACAGGTGTTCACCATCGAGTCAGATCACGGGTTGAGTGAGGCCGGTTATGACAAGATTATCGAATGGGCGAAAAGCATTTTACATTAAAGGAACAGGCTAAAAGAGAACTTCTACACTGCAAAATCCATGATGAAACCCCTCGGTTTAGGATACTAGAAAATTAACATGTGCCCTAACTTCTGCATGTTATACTACCTTGAAAATGTTGAGCTGACCGAGTCCATGACATGTGGGCATTCTCGTTACAAACCCCAAACTGGCAGGGGAAAGACTCTCATGGCATATAAAAAACTTAGATACTTCCCAATCACACTTAGACTGCAGAGATTATTCATGTCACCAAGGACTGCTGAGCACATGACATGGCACCAATCAAATCATGTTGTTGATGGAGTGATGGTGCATCCTTTTGACGGCAAAGCATGGAAACACTTTAATAGTGTGCATCTTCACTTTTCAGCTTAATCAAGGAACGTGCGTTTTGGGTTGTGTATAGATGGATTCAACCCATTCGGGTCATTTGCTGCTCCTTATTCTTGTTGGCCGGTCATACTGACCTTTTATAACTTGCCACCGGGGATGTGTATGAGGCCAGAGTTCATGTTTTTATCCATGGTCATACAAGGTCCGAGCAATCCGGGGTGGAATATAGATGTTTGTCTTTGACCGTTGATTGATGAGTTGACGTAGTTGTGGTCCTTTGGAGCTTTGACTTATGATATCTCAAGGAAACATAATTTTGTTATGAGAGCGGCTTTGATGTGGACTATCAATGATTTCTCAGCTTATGGAATGGTTTTTGGTTGGAGCACGCATGGAAAACTAGCATGTCCATACTATATGGAAAACAACAACGCATTCACGCTAACAAATGGGGATAAAGCTTTTTTTTTTACTTTCACCATTGTTTCTTGCCCCCGAATCACAGGTACAGAAAGAAAAAAAATGATTTTTTTGTTGGCAGAGTTGAAAAAGATGTTGCACCCCCGCGTCTTTCTGGTGAAGAATTGCATGATGTTGTATCAGAGTACGGTGACATTGTGTTTTGTCTCCAATCAAGTAAGCAGAAGTTTCCTGGTTTTGGTTTGACCCATAATTGGGTAAAGCGAAGTATCTTTTGGGAGCTTCCTTATTGGAAGACCAATCTTCTCCGTCATAACCTTGATGTCATGCACATTGAAAAGAACGTGTTTGAGAACATTTTCAACACCGTCATGGATGTGAAAGGGAAGACAAAGGACAATATCAAGGCTAGATTGGATATAGCGTTGTTCTATAATCGTAAAAATATGGAGTTGGTTTGTGATGGGTCACGGGTCGCGAAACCAAGAGCAAATGTCGTGTTAGAGAAAAACACACAACTACTAATCTACAAATGGCTTAAGAGTCTACATTTTTCCAATGGACATGCCTCGAACATATCAAGGCTGGTTCATATGGAGGAATGCAAATTATATGGAATGAAAAGTCATGACTGTCAGGTGTTTATGCAAACACTCATCCCATTAGCTTTTTGTGATTTGTTGTCAAATGGGATATGGGATGCACTCATGGAGATCAGTCATTTCTTCAGAGATATATGCTCCAGCAAGTTGAATGTTAATCACATTGAAAGGTTTGAAACGAATATCATCGAAACAATATGCAAACTTGAGATGATATTCCCTCCATCATTTTTTGACTCAATGGAGCATCTACCCGTACATTTACCGTTTGAGGTAAAAGTTGGAGGACCGGTCCAGTATAGATGGATGTATCCATTCGAGATGTTAGATATTACAGTTGCAATGTAATTCATAATTAAATGTTTTTTTATTTTTTTTAATTGATAATTTTTGTTTAATTCTATATATGCAGGTACTTGTTCAATCTTAAAAAAAAAGTTAAGAACAAGGTGCATGTTGAGGCGTCAATATGTGAGGCCTATATTGTTGAAGAGATGTCAATATTTATCTCATATTATTTCGAAACTCATCTGAGAACGAGGATCAACCGTCTTCCACGGCATGATGATGGTGGTGAAGTGCCTTCATGTGGGAACTTGTCAATATTCTCCAATTCTGGACGACCCACACCTAAAAATGTCATAAGGGGAAGATATTTGTCTGAAATAGAGTTCAAACAAGCACACGATTATTTCATATTTAACTGTGATGAGTTGAGACATTTTATTAAGTAAGTAGATGTTCTACTTAAACTTTGTCAAGAGTTTACTATTTATATATTTTGATAGCATAAACTCATATAATTTGGAACAACCTTACAGGCAACATCGACGATACTTACTCACAGCTGACCAAATCTCAAATATTTCAATTACAAGATGAACAATTTGCCACATAGTTTAGAACACATATAAGTCCTATCACAAACTCATTATCTCTTGCAAGGTAACTATACGTCAATATTACAGAATATCTGTTTATTGATTATTGTTGTATTTAATATACAAGGTTTATCAAATGAGAGGTAGTGCTGCTATTTCACTATCTTTACTAAGCATGTGCCCTGAAAGAAAAGTTAAGTGCTATAACTGGTGTTTTGTCAATAGATATGTCTTTCATACAGAAGAATACGGGCATGGAAGAAAGATATACAACAGCGGTGTTTGTATTAAGGGATCGACTTCTAGTGAGTTTGAAGTTGACTACTATGGTAGATTAGAAGAGGTCATTGAACTGCAATATCATAGCGAACAGAATAGAGTGTTTTTATTCAAATGTTATTGGTATGACACAACTGATAGAGGAATCAGAGTAGATCCTCACTATGGTCTCGTTGAAATCAACTTAAAAGCTAGACTCCGCAACATAAACGATGCCTTTGTTTTCGCAAAGCAATGCCAACCAGTTTATTACACATACACCCCTTCATTTATAAAGGACCGATCAAGATTTGATTGGTTATCCTTTTTAAAAACCAAACCCATGGGTCGTGTTGAGGTTGTTCAGGATGAGAACGAAGACACAAGTGTGATAGATGAAGTCTTTCAAGCTAGTGAGTTGGTTGAACCATACCGAGTTGCTCCTTCGATTGACTTAGAAGAAAATTTGAATTTTCATGTTTTCAATGATAGTCTTGTTGATGTTGACGCAGAGGAGTTGAATGTTGTTTTGAACTCTAGTGGACTAGAGAATGTTGATGAAGAAGATGATAACCACATTGAAGAGTGCGATGAAGCTGATAACAATTCAATTGAGGACGAAGATGAAAATTCTGACTAAATATGTTGTAAAGCCTTTTTTTTATAATGTAATATTATGGATGATATTTTGGAACATGAAATATTTATTTTATAATTGTTTGCTCTTGTTATTGTGATGTGTGTGCTGTAAGTTTGCAATTTAAGTGTTTGTGCAGGAGGATAGACAAGCAATACAAACAAAACATGCAAAAGCTTGACACAAACACCGACGGATTGTGTCCCATCGGTATTTCACCAAGAGTTGCAAAACAATTACAGCATTTTGCCACAATCACCTACGGCTATACCAACGAAATATGTCCCGTCGGTATTTTACCGAGAGTTGCAAAAATATTACAGCCCCTGCCACAATCACTGACGCGTTTCCCAATGAAATTACTGATGGATGGTGCACATTCCAATGCGTGCGACTATCAAACTACCTGGTCGGTCATCACAGTTACCAAAGGAATCACCGACAGACGCGGCAAATCCAATGCACTCGTGCTCTGACATCTTTTTACTGACGGATGTGTCAACGGACTTTGAAAAATCTGGAGGCATTTTCAAAATTTTAGTGTGAAATACAAAAAAATACCGACGGACATTACCAATAGAAATTAATGCCACCGCGCAACAAATATTATTCTATGTTCCATAGGTAAATTGCAGTATAAAACCGACCCACCCTCCGCTGTTTATTTTTTCTCGGCTCCTCTCATTTCTTCTCTTCTGCTCCTACAAAGCCTTCGCATTTCTCATTGTATTTTTATTTTTTTGATAGTAGTTTTCAACATATTAAAAGGTATGATTCTCCTTTCTTTATCTTTGTATTTTTTTTACTTTTTTTATTTTAATTATGATTATTTTTGTGGTATTATTTGTTTTGTGTATTGTTTGTAGATAAAATCTTGAAATCAACACACTATTAAGGTAAACATTTTTCATTCCTAAAGTCTTTAATTTTTTCTTTTTATTTGTTCAATTTATTTTATTGTTTGTACTGCCATAATAATTGAAAATTTTGTTAAATTTGAATTGTTATTGTTGAATTTACCTTTAAAATATTAATTGAAATATAAAATTAAATTTAATTAGTTTATCTTAATTTTATTATATTATTGCTTGTTATGTTTATTTTATTGTTTCAATTAATTTTAAATGTTATTTATGAATTTGTATAGATGTTAGTTGAAAATATGACTGATGTTGAATTTTTATAGATATTAGGTTGTATAGAGTTGATTTTACAATATTGATGTAATTATCAATATTTATAGGTATGAAAATTATAAGTAGTTTTTAATATAGGAGAGATGCTAGTGAATTTTAAAATAAAAATTATTCTTGAAAATTAAAATAGGTCAAGCTCTTATTCTCCTTTTCCACATCTGAAAAGTAGGTCACCGGAGTAGATTCAATGGATATCAAGTTGTTTACATCAAATTCCAAAGTGGATGTCATTTTTTCACCAACAGTATTTTTTAATTTTTAATTATTAAAAAATTATTCCACTACTATTTTACAAAACTTGAAAAATATGTAAAAGTTATTCTACTATTGTCTTAAAATAAGGGTTTGCGTTAATGATAAACCTAAATTTTTAATGGAGATGTGAAATTGTTGTTGATTAAATTTCTATTTTATTTTTTATTCAATTGCTTTTCTAGTTTTTTAATCAAAAAATAATAATTTTTCTATTTAGTTGTTTCTATTTTTATATATAAAAAACTGTAGCAATAGTATTTTGAAATATACTTTGATATTTTGATGATTTAATAAAGAGATTCCTATAAGAGATTATCTACAATGCTTAGGGTTTTCTCAAGCCCTTTTCAGAGAAAGAGTATTAATTCTTTCTTCGAAATTATTAGCAATGCAATAATTATAATTATAAAAGATAAAAATGAAACACATGCAGGAAAAAAAAGCAAGGAAATTTCTCAAGCGCGTATTGGTAAATTTTGAGCAGCAACCAAATTCTTTAGCGACATGTTGATCGATATTGAGCTGGAATTTGGAGTGGTCATTTCCAGGTAGTTGCTGATGGAGTATAATTATAAAAAAAAAATTAAAATATTTAATAATTAATTATTTAATTATTTGTATAAATTTATGTAGATGTGTGGAATGAAAATTGGCTTGTGGATATTATCAATATTTTTAGGTATGAAAACTGTTGGTAGTCTCTAATATAGGGGAGGTGTTGACGATTTTTTAAAAAATAATTGAATTTAATTATTTAATTATTCTTATAAATTTGTGTAGATGTGTAGAATGAAAATTGGCTTATGAATATTATAAATATTTATGGGTATGAAAACTGTGAGTAGTCTCTCATATAAGGGAGTTGCACACGATTTTTTTTAATAATTGAATTTAATTATTTAATTATTCGTATAAATTTATGTAGATGTGTAGAATGAAAATTTAATTATTTTATTGTTTGTATTGTAATAATTATTTGAAAATTTAGTCTCTTTTAATTGTTATTGTTGAATTTTCCATGGAAATGGTAATTGAAAATGAAGAATTAAATTTTATTGTTTTATCTCAATTTTATTATATTATTGATTGTTATGTTTTTTATTATTTCCATTAAGTTTAATTGTCTTTTTTGCATTTCTATAGATGTTAGTTGAAAATATATAGATGTTAAATTTCTATAGATGTTAGGTTGTATATAAGATTTTTCAATGAAGTCAATTGGTTTGTGGTTATTGTAAAGATTTACAGGTTTGAAAACTATGGGTAGTCTCCAGTATAGTGGAGGTGCTGTCGATTGTTTTTTTAAATAATCGAAGTTAATTATGTAATTATTCGTATAAATTTATGTAGATGCATAGAATGAAATCAACAGCACATCGTCAGCAGACGGTTGCAGCTAGTTCTTTTAGCAGCGATGATGACTTATCCTAAGGTGCTGATCACGAAGAGGCATCTGTGCCAACTTGTGATGCTACCTCTTCTAGCACGGTTTCACAGCGCAGAGACGATGTACCTTCACAGCGGGTCAATTCACCCCCAAGTACCAAGCATAATGGAAGGATGACCTTTCAATGTCAGTTTGTTTAGGTTTTAGTTTTTTTTATACTTATAACATAATTTATGAACAACTAATTAATATTTTATTAATTTTATTTAATTTCATATTCACAAACATTGAGGTTGCCCGGACAATAACATCGTTGTTTAAATCGTCAATGGAGATTCTATTGTTTCAATGGAGTCGGGTTTCCAGACATCCTGAGTGGAGACCTAATATCAATGCATGGTTTAGACGATTTCAGATAGGTGTTAACTTTTAATTTCCAACTTATTTTTAATAAATTATTTTTATAATTTTATATCTTGTACTATTTTTAATTTTAAATGAATTATTTATACACAACATAAATTTGAGTAGGATAGCACAGACAATAATGTTTCATTCAAAATTCGGGTCTGCAATTGGCCAGGAGAAAACCGATTGACCTGTCGAGTCAACCCGGAACTCGGGTGACCCAGCAAAAACCCGGTAGAGACCTTTTTTTTTTCAAATGTGTTTTCCGCCTACCTAGAGACCCTTTCTTTTTCATATTTTTCAATTGGTTACTAATTCATTTCACCGTTCACTATATAAATACTGAAAAAATATTTTATTTTTTCAATGTGGGATTTGAAGTCCTTTAATATATATACTTTATGTTCACAAGAAAAAAAAGTTGTGTTTTTTTAATGTGGGATAAAAAAATTGTTTAAATATTTCAACTTAGAAGAATAAAATAGTATCTTTTCAATGTGGGATAAAAAAACCTTTTGAGATAATCTTTTAAACTTAATTTTTTACAACATGTATAGCTTATATCCACATGGATTGTTTCTTTATTTTTTCATATAAAATATTAAAATCTCAAATATTTTTTTTGAAAATATCCACAGATTTTTTTTAATTTTTTACAACATGTATAGTCTATACTTAACACATAGTCACACTGACCTATTTTCACAGGCGATCTGCCGACACATACTTCAAGAGATTCTGTTTCATGTGGCCCCTACGCCTCGTAAGTGATTGATAAACGCCACTTATGATTATGCGCATACAGACAATGAATAAAATTTCTCTTAAGAAATAATAATAAAAAATTCAAATTTCATGGCCCTTTCTCCTTTGTATGGATCGCTTTATATTTTATATTTTTATTTTTTTCGAATTATGATTTTGGCTGTGATCGTAGCGTAACGAGACGTCGACGTCGTAGCTCTAGTATAAGGATAATACACAATTAATAAACATAGTGATTTTTTTTCCCTTTTTTATCATATTTAATATTAGATTATTAGGTGACGGATCGAGTTAATTTTTTCTTGAACATAAAAAAAAATATTCAAATATTGCTAATATTTTTAATTATTTTTTCTATAAAAAAAATAAATTGTATAAAGTTTCATCTAATATAACTTAGTTAACTTTGTGGTTTTTATAAGAGAAATTAACGTCTTCAATATGGAAAACTGCGAGGCGAATGGGATAAGAAATGAAGCAGTGACAAAGGAGAAAAAGAAGAGCAATGAAGCAGTGACAAAGGTGAAAATTACGGTTTGAGAAAAGCTGAACCGCGCAAATGCTGCATGTGCCCTCTTATTTAGGTGGAGTTGATGCTCAGGTTAAAGACATTGGATACAAGACAAGCCTGAAGATGTTAAAATAGCAGTAATTGCCAAGTTTGTCAACCTCAATTTTCGTTTCCAGGTGATAAGTTCGTTCCAAGATACTTTAATAAGCGAATATTCTAAAATATAAAAATTAAAATTGTTAAAATCGTGATTTGACTCGTAAAATCATATGACTCGTAAAATTATATAATTTTACGAGTCAATGTAGATTTTACATGCTAAATCATTTATAAAATTAAAAAATAGGTAAAGTTAGGTAAAATTATTAAAATGAGGTAAAATCATGTAAAATCATATTTTTACCGCAGATTTAATAATTTTACCTGTAAAAAATAAAATTGCAATTGTTATTATAGGTGTTGACCGACTATTGGCATTTGATGCAATATACGTGTAGCATGAGAAACAACAAAACAGCATATACTTGTTCGCTGTTGCTCTCTCCTTGTTATTTTAGATTAATGTTTGTGTAAGCTAGATGGCTCTGTTATTTTTCATGTCTTTTTTACTTTGTTCTAACATGTTTGGCAACTTACCCCTTTTATCATTATTATTTTTTTCTCAATCGCGACAACTTATTAATTTGACATAAAGATTTAAGCTAGTTGTTCGATGTATTTCTATCATTTTTATTCAAATCATATATTTTAAAATAATTAAATTATATATGAATTTTTATTTGAAACATGTATTTTAAAATACTTAAACTATATATGAATTTTTATTTGAAGTATGAATATTTTTTTAATGTATTTTAAAATTCCTTGTGATTTTATAATTTTACAATTTATTTTTATAATTTAAATTTGTTTTGTATTTTTTGTGCTGTGTGAAAATTGTTTTTTAGATCCTATTTTACAAACCATATGTGATGTGGTTGATAAACGCCACTTATAATTATGCGCGCGTACACAGCCAATGAATAAAAATTCTCTAAAAAAATAAAAATAAAAATATTACATTCCATAGCCATTTTTATGATTTTGGATGGGTGATCCAGTGTAGCAAGACGTCGTAGCTCTAATATAAGGATAATATACAATTAATTAATATACTGATAGATTGATAGATTTAAAGCTTGATTTGCTGGCTTTCAAAGCCTGAATCTATGATCCGTCGTACAATTATTGTTAAAATACCAAATAAAAATTATCATAAAAAAAAACATATCATGGATAATTTTTATTTCATTGATAATATAATTATTGGCTGATTTATTAAATAAGTTATCATGTCAAACAAAAAAAACTTTACCCGTAATAATTTTGTTAGTAAATTCAATAATGATTATGGCAAATCCACAAATACAAGAGAACACAAATCAACATATAAAAAATCATTTTTTTTTATTTTTATTTTTTGTTAAAAATGCACAAACATAGGATGCGGTCATATGCACATACAAAACCACTTTTTTGTTTTTTCAATTTTTTATCATGTTTTTTATTTTTTTATTTTTTTTGTATAAAAGGGTAAGCATAAAAAAATATCTCATAAAAAAAAGTTATAAACAAGGTATAAAAGCCTAAACCAGAAGCTTATCTGACCTTTTTTTGTTGTTAATATAGGAAATTAATCATTATATTATGACTTATTAATTAAAAAGAATCTGGAATTGAATTGAATGTCATATGGTTCTGTTGAATTTAATCTGCACTTTAATTATATAATAAATCTCTTTCCTTGCTTACTTGGTTAATCAAAAGGACACTCAGGATCTGCACACAACAATAATAAAAACTAAACTTCTAATAGATATTAGATTTTAGCAACTAACAAATTTGAACTTTAGTTGAACTGCTTTATTTATAACTCATTTCAAATATCAGTTGCAAATTGAATTCTAATTCTCTCCAAAAACAATTGTGAAACCATCATCCAAAATATCATATTAACAAACATGGTGTTAATTAAACCAACAATTTAAAAAAAAAATTCTTAATATACTCGCTTGATATAACTTGTATATTCTCAATATACAAGGTTGACGATATTATGGTGCCAACAATATGTATGGTGCATTGAACATGAAACAAACTACAAGCTCTATTTTTTAGAGATTGTCCTTATGCATGCTATGTATATTACTTTGCCCACTTATCTAACTCCACAATAAACGGGAAGAGATGCGAGGCTATTTTCATGAGCCTTCTTATAAAATGAAATCAGAAATAACATTGATTAATTTGGCTAGAATAGTCCATGATCTTGAGGATTGTGTAGAAGCTATGGTCTTCATATATTTTAAGATTTTGTAAACAAAGTGCATTGTAGTCATAACGAAGCAAGAATGTATTAAGTTAATTTTGAAAGTGATACATTGAAATTTTAGAGAATATTTTTAAAATTAAGTATTCAGATATTTACATCATTTTAGATGATGTTACTCGATAAAAAAAAATTTGGAAAATAAACAAACAATAAAAACCATTTAAAAAGGATATACATAGTTGGCTATTTGAAGAAAGTGTAATTGCCTATTCAATTACTGATTTTGATTTTTGAAGAGAAGTTTGAAAAAGTGAAACAACAACAACTTAATTATATTGATCATAGAACTCAAAAAGAAAAATTGTTCAAAATTATTGCATTAAGAAAGCTAAAAAAGGCTAATATGCCTACTCCAAGGAAAGCAACAATTACTCATTTGATATCAAGAGAATGTATGAGATAATTGATGTTAGAAGGAGAAAGCAAACTCCAAGGAAACCACACAATTCTAACTATTAGGAGGAAATACTATAAGTGACAAGATTTAAGGATACTTACTGTTACGTTGAATTAAAAAATCAGGTCTATAAGGCATTGTAAACTAATTAGATTGAAAAAATCACGTGGCTTACATTAGAACAACACATTTACAAGCTGATAGCTAGATCTCCACTCTATAAATAGGCCTGGTTCGTTCTACTTCAAAGCACTCTTCCCTAGCTACGCACTTCTTCCTTCTTTCTATATTTGCTGTTTTTGTTTCCTTCTTTCATTTTATTTGTCAATGGAAAGTGGGCTCAAGGCATTGTGGGTGTTGTCTGTGGTGTTGCTGGTGTCAAACTGGCAACACTGGACTTATGGAAAGGCCGTACCTCAAGTTCCTTGCTACTTCGTCTTTGGAGATTCCCTCTTTGATAACGGAAACAATAACTACCTTAGCACTCCAGCTAAAGTTAATTACCTTCCTTATGGGATCGACTTTGATACTGGGGCTTCAGGAAGGTGCAGCAACGGTCTGAACATAGCTGACACCATTGGTCTGCAGTTTGCTCTCCTCCCTTATATTACAAATCAAATATAGTGTTTTAGTGTTCTTTAATGGAAAATAAAAGATAGCTGTGACCGTTTTATTAAATTACAAATAGATAGCTGTGATCATTGTTATTGTTTTTATACTCTATTATGAAGATCTTAATTATTATTATTTTTTGTTTCAGCTGAACAATTAGGTTTCGACAGTTACATTTCGGACTTTGGTATCGGAAGTTGCACCAATTTTCTAGATGGCGTAAATTATGGATCGAATGGAGCTGGCATCCTTGATTTAACAGGCTATCTTACGGTGATCGCTGATCATATGCCTCTCATAACTAAAACCTTATACTATCCAGTTCTAAGAATCTTGTATGCTTTGGCAACGCTAACTATTCATATGATTCTTTTGTGTATGTGAAGGGAGAACTATATACCATGAATATTCAGTTATATAATCACAATATCACGGTTTCACGAATTGCCAAGATCTTGGGAAGCGAGGAAGTTGCTAGGAAGTACTTAAGCCAATGCATCTATGTGTCTGATATGGGTCATAACGACTACCTCAACAATTATTTCTTGGACGCCTACAATAGCAGCAAGCTATATACTCCTGAAGAATATGCTCAACTTCTCATTGAAACTTATGAAACTCAGCTGGAGGTCAGCCCTACTTAATGTCTCTTGTAAAACAGTAATTAATGTTTGACGTGATTGGAAACTAACAAAGACCCCCACTTCATTCCTTTTTTTTTCCCTTGCTGCCAGAAATTGTTTTGCTCAGGAGCAAGAAAGATAGCTGTGTTCGGACTTATTCGGGTAGGATGTATGCCGTCCAACATACAAAAAAATCCCAATGAACTAGATGCATCTTCATGTGCTTACAAGCTCAATGATTATGTTCAAATTTTCAACGACAAGCTTCAAGAACTGCTCAGAAAACTTAATGATAGGTATACTGATGCTGTGTTTACCTACATAAACTCTTACGAAATTGATTCTGATGATCAGACGAATACAGGTACGAATCCCCTCCATCCCTTGCTCTCTTTCTCTTACGGTTGAAGGCGACTTTTTTTGTTACGCCTCTGATGCCCATGTTATTTTTTCTTGCTTGCAGGTTTTACACAAACCCGTAAGAGCTGTTGCGAGGTAGAATCTGGCTCAGTCCCATGTAAATCTCTCTCCTTCCCATGTAGCAACAGGAGTGACTATGTGTACTGGGATGGAGCCCATTTTACTGAAGCTAAAGCTTGGGCCTTTGGAAAAAGAGCATATAAACGTCAGTCACCAAAGGACGCTTATCCATATGATATCAGCGAACTAGTTAAGCTGAAGCTTGGTGATTCTGATGCTTACGATATCAATCATGCTAAGCTCTGATGGAGAAGACGATAAGTTCTTAGAGAATAAAATATTGTGACTGTAAGAACAATGGAAAGACATATCTACTGTCTTTTCATAGCCTTTCACAATATAATTCCAATAAAATTTGCTTTTAGGCATTAGTCTCAAGAAGCAATAATAATTACTTAATCCTTAATCATTTGGATATCATACTTAAACTCCATTCATAGAATGATTTATTCTTAAAGTATAGAAGTCTATTCGGAGATACTCTTGCCATTAAAATTGAAGGAAGGATGCATACGTACTTACATAAACCAAAACAACTTCATTTTTATATTTATATCTGTGAAATCTCGTATGTACGGACATGATAGGTTTAAAGATCATGGCTTCTGCTGCTAGCTTTAATTAATGTCTCAACAAATTTCTTTACTGATAACACAAAATCAAGGTCTCCAACTTGATGTGAAGTCTACCTCAACAAATTTCTAAACTGATTGTGTGCTGCATGACTTTGATATATTTTAAGCTCTTCTTAACTCCTTTTCCTCATGATTTTTTTAAAAAACTATACTCGATTATACTGGGAGTGAGACGAGAGGATTTCGAACCTAACACACATATCCAAGTGTATAAATTAAAAGTACTTCTTTCTTTTTGTATTTAATTTAGAACTCTTTTAGCTTTGTTTGTGATGTTTTTACTATTATATATACAACCAAAGAGAGTTGCGATATTTACTATTGATTATCAAAATACTGAGTAATAAAAAATAAAATTAGGTTTCTTATGGTAAAGATTAATTTTTTTAATATAAAATTCTATATATATGTCTTTTAGCTCTAATTTTTTTTTCGAACCTAACACACATATATGATTGCTATGTTTTTTTTTGTTTGCGTCAAATTCTTACCATTATGGGATATAATATATTTTGGAGGCGCAAAATAAAACTATACCATGATAAACATCAATGTTTAAATAGTAATTTACCACTAAAAATTACTCCACTATGATACTATATGTAACGTATAAAAAAAAACATTAATGATAATCTAATTTATAATTAATAAAATGGGAAAAATAGCCAGCAAGGAAGTGGCTTGAGATTACACAGTCTGCAAAATCTAGATGACAGCCAAGCCAAAAATTTCATTTCCCTATCTAGACCATGCTATGTTTAGAAGGTCAGCCACCCTATTTCCTTCTCTATGTACATGATTTAAGGTATCGGATTTATAAGCCATAGTTATACAGTAGATTGCATTAAACTCACTGCATAACGTCCATGGCCGGTTACCAGCTGGATCCCTTTCAAGCCAATGAACGTATTTGCTGAATATGACTCCAAATATAATATACTTACTGAAAGTTTGCGCTAGAGATGCTTATCTCCAAATTAAGTTCTTTTGATAAAGATGAAAAAAATATATGAGAAGTGAATAGCATTGTCTCTCAAAAACCCACCAATCCCTGATCTTTATTTTTTTTATTTTTTTTACGAAGCGAGATTTATTAAAGATGAGCAGCAGCCAGTAAGATGGTGGCCAAGACTGCAAATGGAAAAGCAATCTATGGTCAATTTGTATAATCTGCAGAATCTCTACGTACCTGTTAAGGAAAATAAACCTAGCTACAACAATCTTGCGACAGCAAGAGAGACACAACAGAAACAACCTATAAATTAAACAGGGATGTAAAATCAAGTATATATGACATTCTTTAAACTCTTCTCTCCTGTTCTCAATTTCCTAGAGTAGCTTTGCTAGGCCATCTGCCAGTACATTTCTAATAAGCATAATATATATATATATATATGTGTGTGTGTGTGTGTGTGTGTGTTTTTTATTATTTTTACACTATATTTATTAATATTTTTTAAGTTTATTTAAGTTTATTGAAAGTTATTTTTATAATTTTAATATGTCTAAAAAACTTGATAAATTAAATACTATAAAATGAAAATTTTAGCATGTTTGAACCTTAATTACTTCATAATACAGATATTTTACGAGTTCCATAATGTTGAGTCAAAGTTGAGTGATTTGACAGTGTTGATGTGGAAGGGGTTACTGAAAATTCCCATTCTTCTATCTTATTTTCTACAGTACAATTATTTGAACTTTTACTTATGAGTTTCTTGAAGCTGGTCATAAATCATTTATGCCTGCGCGCGTAACAGTTTCTAATCTAAGTACATAAGCCTACACTTTATGTTAAAGTGATGTTTTTGAGATTTAGTTTTTTTCAAGAACTTTAATAATTAATCGATGTAATAAATTAACTTTCATATTAATATTTCTTAAATTAATGGTATTAGAGCTATATTAATAGAAGTTTATAAATACAGATTTTTTATCTCTAAACTCACATATTAAAATTCAGACCTTTATTTAAAAAAATAAACCATTAAATTTGAGTGTGTCGTAGCTTAGAAGTACCAAAACCTTAAAAAACTTCCAGGAGTGTTTTTCATCAATAACAAGAGATATATTTTGATCAATTTATTTTTCCGTAACAAATCTAAATGCTAATTGTTTTAGAAAAATATTTAGATCTTTCAAATTTAACAGTTGGTATCAGAGCCACAATAATAATGCTTTTATCTTTATATCGATGCAGATATATTTGTCTAAGAATTCTTGTTCTCAAAGAAATTAATTAATCTACTTATTGTCATGGAAATTTTTAGTGTCAATTAATTTTTTAATTTTGTCATATTTTTTCGACCCTAAAGATTGTAGGAACAACCTTGGTTCCCAAATTAAATTAACGATTATTTTGACTTTATTTATGTCTTGAAATTTTATTTTATGGTGGAATGAGCTGCAATAATTTCCATAAGAATGCCCCCTAGGAATAAATTGAAAAACATTTGTTCCAAAAATAAACATTTTGGGGTTTTTATTTTATAGGTGCTGTCATAACCTAATTTTAAAACCTCTAAATGTTTTTTTATAAAAAATACATATTTTTTTATTAAAAAATCAAAAATTTTAAGTCCAAAAAAATCTTCAGCACATAAAAAAATAAGTTTGAAAGTCAATTAGGCAAAAATTAAAAGAATTAATTAAATTGAAGGACTTAATTAAACTTCTAATAGGTTTTATGGATTCAATTGAGGACTCAATTGAAGAAAAGACACAATTGAAACTTTGAAAGGTCAAATTGGTGCCATCAGGGGTTCAATTGAAAGATATTTTAAGATTGAAGGCTAATTGAGGGTCAAGTTAAAGAATTTCAAAACTAAGGATCAAAGTGCAAATAGCATCTGAGTTCGGGGACTGAAATTAATCAAATCAAGAGTCAATTTGAGAGAAACTGAAAGTTTGATGGTTGACAGGAGTTAAATTGTTTAATGTGAAAATTGAGGATCAAATTACAAAAGGTGCTCAAATCAAAGGATTTTAATGAAGGTTTTCAGGGGTGTAATTGTAAAAAGTAAAAGGTGTTTATGCTGAAATTAAAAAAACAATGACTAAATTAAAGTTTATTAAATTCCTAATTAGAAACTCTAAATTCTAGGGTTAAGATATGTGACATGTCACTTGATTTTAACAAAGAGAATGAGTGACATGTCATCCAGTCCCTGTTTAACATCTTCTTCAACAGACAAAAGTTGATCGAGATGCCATTTTTAGGCGAATAAATGTGACATCTCTGACCACCTCAGGGGCTCTAATCACCACCACTCCATTGAGAAACATCTGCTCTACAAGGATCAATTATCTTCATCACATGTTTGTATCTCATCTGGCTCAATAAAATCAACATCTTATCCCTGATCATCCACCTCTACATTAGTAGATTCAATCTAATCGAGAGTTCATCTTCCAATCAATGAATATGAATTTCTAGACCTCTAAATCAAGTGTGGTTTGTTCCTAATAATAGATCTACAACCATTTTACAAGGTTTAGTTCTATCACGAATATGTCTATGGCTTAATGTTTGAAAAAGAACCTAACCCAATCATTTGTGACTGAAGAAAAATTCACTATGATATTAAAAACTCCAAGGCTATTTTCTCATGTGTGATTTTGATTTACAAGGCACCACCTATTTTAGAAAGGAAGGTTCTGGAAGAGAAAGGATAAGATTCTTCCATTAAACTTCTTCGCAAAACCACTGTTGTTACTCATTTTCGGACCCCACGTGCTAGAGACGGTGTATACCTCTTTTAAACAGAGTATAGGAGTTTAGCTCATATTCGCCAGAAGATTGACAAAAGCACAGAAAGAAATATTTTTTTTATGTTTTGAAACCTTGTTTGAGTTGTTTTCTGCTCTTTTTATCCTTCCCCTTTTACTAGCAAAATCATCAGGTTTTCTTAGGTTGATCAGGAGTCTTCATAATGCTAAATTCGTTCTTTTTATCTGGTCTTTAAGGTTGAATAAATCCCTCAGAATTTGCACTAAAAAAAATAGTTCTGCTGCTGTCGTAATTTTTTTTTTGTTCCAACTTAGGCTCCGATTCTGACTCAGTTTCGTACGATATCTGACCATCCTAGGTATGTCCTATCACTCATTACATGTTGAAAAATTTACGTACACCTTTATTAGGTCCTAGGGATCATTTTTCTTAGGGCAGATTCTCAGTCAGATTTGGATGGCTCAGTTTTGTCAGATCAAGAACCTTTTTGACCAACTAGATTACTGCCAGTTTCTGTTTTGTAAAAAGATTTTTTCTCACTTCGACTCCTTCATCAAATTGTAGTCCTAGACGCGTAGATGAATTTGGGCTTTTGAATTGCTTGATTTCGATATCAGAAGCTCAAGATATTCTCGTTTGAATATCTGGTGTTGAAAGCAGGGATTCCTGACCGCGAGAAGGATTTTTGCCCAAGTTCGCGGGACTAATTCGAAGGATTTTTTTTGGACCAAGGACTGAATCGAAATGTGCTAAATTGAGGGATTGAACTGAAGAAGGACATTGAAAGCTGGAGAGGGGGGCTGGATCATCATAAATGACAGGATTTTTACCACACCGAATAAGGAAAATAAGACCTTGCAGCTGCACCCTCCAGCTGATTTCTTTCCTTTTTTCTCTGATGTTTTCCTTTCTCATCACGCCTGATTTTTGGAGCAGAAACCACGTTTTTGTTGCCTCATTTCAAAGGGAGCAGCTGGCCCTATGGAAGGAAAGAAAAGAGCCACACCCTCCTCTAAAACTGGAAAGAAATCGGGGCGTAAAGCACTAGCACAAAATCGGAATATTGTAGCTTCCTTTTGCGTTTTTTTTTCGAAAATCGAGGGGGATTTACGTCCTAGAATTAATGCATTAAATCTTTCCTAATTAGAGATATTCTAGACTATATATAAACCCCTCTAATGACCTAGCAAGGGGCGGCAAAAAGAGAGCAGAAAAATAGCAAAAAGAGAGCAGAAAAATAAAAGAAAAACGCAAGAGAGACAGTAAAAAAAAACGCAAAATAGAGGGAGTTTCTTGTTTGCATTCCAGTGCCACCGTGAGGGAAGAAAAGAAAAAAAACAAGACGGAGAGGGAGCTTTGTTACTAAACCTTGACAGCAACATTTGCTTGGTTTTATTTCATCCTTTGCAGAAAAGAAAACAGTGAGACCGGCAGGTAAGTCTTAATTTTCTCCTCCTTCGCTGCCTTTAAATCTTTTGTATCTGTTTTGTTTTTTTTTTTTTTTGTTTTTGCATGTTCGTTTTCAATTTTAGACTGTACAATGCCCGTTTGCTTTGTGTTGTTCCTGCCGTGGTTTTGAGTTTTGGATAGGTGACTATGTTAAGCTTTGGCTAGCCTCTGTTTTTTTATCTCCTGTCTTTCATTTGTTGACGAATTAAGGAACCGGGGAAGGGGGCATTTGTTTTCTTCATCAGCAGCTCCCTTTTCTGTTCGTGTCCTTCCATTTTATTGAAATAGCCGGCCAGGTCTTGCTTTGGTTTCATAGTCTATGATATATATGTGTTATATAAGCATGCCGTCCCAAGCTTTTCTTTTTTTTTTTGTATGAAACTAGCATGACAGAATTAAGGAACCGGGGAAGGGGGCTTTTGTTTTCTTCATCAGCAGCTCCCTTTTCTGTTCGTGTCCTTCCATTTTATTGAAATAGCCGGCCAGGTCTTGCTTTGGTTTCGTAGTCTATGATATATATGTGTTATATAAGCATGGCGTCCCAAGCTTTTCTTTCTTTTTTGTATGAAACTAGCATGACAGAATTAAGGAACCGGGGAAGGGGGCTTTTGTTTTCTTCATCAGCAGCTCCCTTTTCTGTTCGTGTCCTTCCATTTTATTGAAATAGCCGGCCAGGTCTTGCTTTGGTTTCATAATCTATGATATATATGTGTTATATAAGCATGTCGTCCCAAGCTTTTCTTTTTTTGTATGAAACTAGCATGACAGAATTAAGGAACCGGGGAAGGGGCTTTTGTTTTCTTCATCAGCAGCTCCCTTTTCTGTTCGTGTCCTTCCGTTTTATTGAAATAGCCGGCCAAGTTATTTTGGTTTCTAGTCTATGATATATATGTGTTATGAAAGCATGTTGTCCCAAGCTTTTTTTTTGTTTTGTATGAAACTAGCATGACAGTTTACTTTTTTCTCTTGGATTGTTAAAATGAAAATAGGTCACGAGTCATGGTCTTATGCAGTAGGATTCTGATTTAAAAATTTCAGTTTCAAAACTTCGGCTCTCTCATCCATACGTGCTTAGTCCTTTCCAGTGTACAGAATTTTAAGCTGATTTAGCTTTGAACGATTTTTGTTACGAATTGTTTCAAGTTTCTTGTAATATGAATGATGGCTTGCTACTTTCCATTTTGGTGTATGTCTAATTGTGATGTTTGCGTTTTCACAAAAAAAATATATATATATTTTCTTGTGTGTTGCATACGGCCAATACCCTAAAATGTTTTGAACGCTCTTTTTTTATATACAAAAAAAACATTGGAAGTTTCGAAAATGTGTTTTCGCATGGATTTCTTAAACACCAAAATTGTTTTTCTTGCATTTCTGGATTTTACAACATGTTTGTAAAACTCCAAAGGGTATTGGCCAATATTCCAAAAAAATATAAAAATCTTATTTTGGGAGAATTCATCTATTATTCACCGCTAATGTTTGGATAAAGAAATCCTTAAAGGACGAATATCCAAAATATTATTGGGAGTAATAAATCCGCACACATCCTTGAAAGAAGCCTTGATTAGAATCGAGGACATTTCAAATTTTTTTTCCACGATTTACGAGCTGTGAGAGTTAAAACACTAAGACAAAAAATAGGTTTTTTAAAGCACCCTAGATTTCTAAATTTTTGTCCCTCCTCCTTGTGATTTACGAGTTGCAAACCCTTGAAAAACTAAGGGGAAAATGAGCTTTTAAAGCACATGGAACTTCCTTGGGTTTCTATCCTAATAAATTTAGTTTGAATCAAAACCTAGAAAAACTGATGGGATTAGAAAACACCAACACTATAGCAATTATAAAGCAAACCAAACGCCAAGCAGCTTACCTTAGGTAGGGCGTACTAGGGGTGCTAATACCTTCCCTTTACGCAACCAGTCCCTTACCTTAGAATCTCTGAAAGACCAGTTAGGGTTCCTAGTGACTATAATACTAGGTGGCGACTCCTTTACACAAAAAGACCCCGGAAATCAACCAAGGGTCGCCGTGACGCCGCGTCCCGCCGCGAGGGTGCGACAACCACCATGATTTTAAAATTTCTAGTTTTGGATTGCTTATAAAAATGCATTCGCTTTTGAGCATAGGGAAGGTTGATTTAGAGAGAAAGAAATCACATGGAGAAAATAAAGAGGAAACATAGAAGTATTGATAGAAAATACCTTAGAGTTGGTTAAGAGAAAAACTATAAGAATGGTGTGTTAAGATGGGAATGAAAGAAGTAAGAGAGGCAAAAAAACAAATTCTAGATTAAAAAGAAATTAGAAGTCAAGAGGAAAGAAGCATACAATTTAGAAAAGGAATCAACTTTTCCCTTACAAAGTATATCTTCAACTTTGATGGGGTGTAGCTCAGTGAGTACACACCCTCTTTTATTTGTTTTTTTAAATTCATGTTTGAATATTTATTGTGCACCCACTATGATTGCTTTGCTAGTTTAATATGTCATAGATGCTTGTGCTTAGATAGTCAATTATGCCATGATTTGGTATGCCTATCTATGTTCATGTTTTGTTTGATGCATAGGTTGATGTTTTAAGGTTGGTAATATAATGATAAAGGTAGTTTAAAAGACAATTTAGCATGTTTTATGTTTAGGTTGATCATTTGCACTACTGGATTTAACAGTTTTACCAAAAACATTTATGTTAATATTTACACTCATAATCCTTCGGAATGTATTTTACCGACAAGCTCATGGATAGAAACAGTCCATTAAAAAAACTCTCGTCAATAATTTATGGTATATCGGTGATTCCATCAGTAATAAATTTATTGATAGATTACAAATGGTCAAAGCACACCAAAATTTACCTACTTTATTTTGTTAGTATATTCATCGGTAAATTTAACATATCCCTGACAAGAGAACTGTATGTAATGCCATCGATGTTTTAATTTGTCCGTTGGTATATCCATCGGTAATTATAACATATCACCGACATAATACCATCTGTAATTTTGTTGGTGAGTTAGTAGTGACATTTGTAATAATTCTTTTCCAACTCTCTGAAATATATTGACAGGTTTGTTCCATCGATAACCCCATCGGTAATATTTTAAAAATATTTTTAAGAAAAATATATTGAACAGAAGTAGAAAAATAATTAAAATAATATAAAAATCAAATATTTATTACAAATTTAAACATTTGTACGTTCAAATACAATAAATCTAAAATAGAGGCAACGTTGGAGGATGATGAGGCTGATCATTAACAAAAGCATGGGGCCAATTAGGAGATGCATATGTACCATCCATTTGTGATCTCATCTTCATTATCAATTGGCGGAGTTCTTCATAATCAGCAATAAGTCGTTCATATCTTTCATTAAGATGAGTCGTTTGAGTCTGTACTCGTTGATCTAACATCGTCATGAACTTCAGAGTTTGAGTGCTCGGAATCGACTGTGAGCATCCAACGGTCAAAACACTATGGGTCATCCACAAGTTCTCGGTTATAGTGTTAGATATTTTGCATGCTTAATTTCTATCGAATCCACCAAACGATCTTATTTCCAACCACAAATCCAAATTGAGATCTGGATAAGTCAACGGATTATCCTTATATCTCTTCTTCAATCGATTGTTATATGTATTTTAAAAAGAAAAAATAAATTTATCAACATGAGTAAGGTGGTCTAACATGTCCCTCAACCCCTGTAAATACCAACCTCATGACAACCAGGGAGAGAAACCAGGAATAAAAAATGAAGAATCCTTTTGCACTAGTTTCCTCTACCAGGAAGATCTCAGCTCCACCACAAAAAGCCCATGACCAGCCTCTTATCCCAGACCTTAAAAATCCCAAAACCATCATCCTGAAAGCCATAAAACCTCATCTTAGCCAACAACCCTTTTTTTAGCTACACCAGAGACCCCTCAACAACCATTGATTCCAGCAACTTCACCTCAAGCTCCACAGCAAAAGTTACAAATCTCAACCCTAACAGTGTTTCCGTGACCAGCCTCAGGCATAGCAAAATCTACACTTCCTCTCCACAATGACCAAACTCAGCCAACAACACCGTGAATAGTAGGAATCCCCTTCTCAGTCACGCTAACCTCTACATTAGGCCACCAGGCACACCACCAGCAGCATTTCTCATCTGGTCAGGCAAGTCTTCTCATTTCCTTTCCTTTATTTTATTTTTTTCTTCTTTTGTTAAAAGCATGCAGAGCATCAGTATGAGTGAGGAAAAGCAATCTGCAGCTTACTACTCTCATTTATGAAGATGTATATTGGAAGACTAATAACACGTTGCTCATGACTAATTTGCTTTCTTCCATGAAGGTTGATGGCTGTCAATTTCATGGGTGTGTTCCTTTGGCAGGCAGTCACGCTGTGCCTCCGAATAAGCACACTAGTGACTCGTTGAAAACCAATCCTCTGAAATTGTTCATTATCTTCTTTAATTTGCTGATATTAGGCAAGGATGAGTAAAAAAACTTGAAAAATCGATTAAATAAAAAAATCAAAAAAATCAAACCGAGAAAAAAAAATTAACTGACTAGAAAATCCAAAATAATTTTCAATTCGGTTATGGTTCAATTTCGGTTTCAAATGCCTGAAACAGATTGAACTGAAAGAACTGAACGAGTTCAACCATAACTCATTAACTCTGAAAAAATAAAAGACACTATAAATAATAATCTCTAACCTAAAGGAAAAGAGACTATAAATAATCTCTAACCTAAACCCCCCCCCCCTTTCCTCTCTGCAAGTTCATCCCTCATCTTATCTTCTCCATCATATTCTCTTCTCTTTCTTGACAACAAATTCATGAAATTCACCATTTACTTCAATCAAACTACATCACACTAGGCAGACATATTTTCCTTCCAATCATGAGCTCTCATTTGGAAACTCATTCACTATAGGCAGAAAACTCATTCACTATAGGTAGATTTGTTTTCCTTCCAATCTTGATTGTTCTCCCGTTTCTATTTTTCTTGATATTTTATGGGTTTTTGCTTTTTTTATTATATTTTTCTTGATATTTTATGGGTTTTTGCTTTTTTTATTATGTTATAATTTGCAACTCTAGTTTTGCTTGTAATTTAACTAAAATTCCTAAACAATAAAAACTAAGATTTGCTTGTATTTTGTGGGCAGATCTGTTTTTGTCTTGGTCATATAAATTGAAACAAGTTCCTGGACAACATAAATGAGATTTGCTTGTATCTTGTGGAAGATGTATTTTCCTTTCAATTATGTTTTAGTCATGTAAATTGGAACAAGTTCCTGAACAACAGAAACAAGATTTGCTTTTCGATGTTACCGGTTTTTGAACAACAAAAATCAAACCGAACCGAAACCAATCGGTTTTGGTTCAGTTTTAAATTTTTAAAAATAATAATATCGGTTTGGTTAATTTTTTCATGTAAAAACCGAACCGAACCAAAAATAATCACCCTTAATATTGGCCCAGTCCCTCCATTTTGCTTTTCTTACATCAAAATCTTGAGTTTGTATTAAGGGAAACAAGATTAGTATATATCTATTAGGGGGAGCAGAGAGAGAAGGGAAAAAAGAAAGCCTAGAGAACCAAAGAGTAGGCTGAAGAGTCATTTATTCAATACCAACACCATACAAAAAATGCATTAGCCCTCTGAATTGAACGTCTAAATAGAAAAGAAAGAGGATAATAGGTGTGCTGACAAAATTTCTGCACCCTAAAAAAACTTCCAGATGCATTATTTAAGAAAAAATTGAGACAAAGGTTTGTCCTTGAACACCTTCATATTTTTAAACCTGAATGAATGGCTACAACTCCCCCAACGAGATTCTCATACTCAACCTTCTGAAATCCTGCATCTGCAATCATCGAAGCAAATTTCACCTGCATTCATCACTTGCAATAAGTCATTAAGTATACCAGACAAAGGTGAATACACACACAATTAAACCCAGGTTATCAGCAAGCACATGCAATATAAGCTCCTAGATAGTCCATTGTCCTCATACCTCCCTCCCCACTCTCCTCTCTCAGCTAAGGTAATTTAATTCCAATCAGTTAACTCACAGGGATTCACACATAGGGTTCAAATTTATCAGTTGCAGATCACCGAGCAGAAAATATCTTTCAAAGTGCACAACTAATGAATCAATATTGGGCTTACATTTTCTTCAAATGATACTTTATATAGTCAAACTTTAGCCAAGTGCTTCTGTTTACTTAGATAGATACTTGAAATCACAAGGGCATGTATTTAGGTGAAAGGAAAATGTGGCATAGAGCATGAAAAATTAAAGCACATAATTTATCTGTTTGGATGGTTAATAATTTGTTGAAGTGCTAATGTTTGGTATAGAGCTTGAAATATCGGGCTTTCTACCACAGGATGGGTTTGAGTCATAAACTGTCATGCAAAAATGCTGAATAATATCGAGCTTTCTATGTCGGTTTGCAACCTTTTAGCATGAAGACTCAATAGCATGGAAAGATTATTATTTTCATAACTAATAATAAATAGCACCCAAGGTTTGTAGGAAGCAAAGTTTATGGCTAAATATATTTGCAGACTAGAAACACGAGGGGTCCTTTTCTTTCTAATTAAAGGAAAAAATGTATATATACTTAGATGCACTGTTTCAGATAAAAATACATGCTGATAACACATTACTGGCAGTTCAATGTAATAAAAATGAGTTGATTCTTTTCTGTTCTTTTTTTAGTAAAAGAAATGAATTTTATAACCTTGAGCCATGTACAATGATCATTAAAACACTCTTGCATGCCATATTAAAATCACATTCTATCTTGTGCATATTCACGTTTGGAATATGCAAAAAGCAATAATCCATGTAACCATGTAAGGTTGCTATAAAAATATCTAGTTTCCACATTCGAGGATAAGGTGTTCACTTGCATGCACAAAATACACCAGTTGTTTTAATTTTTATTTTATATCTTATTTTCAGAAAAAGGCTCCACTGAAGTATGTATTGGGAATATAGAAAACCTCATTCCTTGATTGAGTTATAGCAGTATATGTAACATCCAGGGTTCTACAAAGGCATCACACTATAGTGTGGACTCAATTTCTTAGCTTCTAAGATACTTCGGCAAAATTGTGGTAATATTTGCAAAAGTACGTAGGACAAAATTATGACCTGTGGAGGAAAACGACGTATGCTCTCAACTAAGTACTGATAAGAATCCCGATCACCTGCAACTAGCTCTCCCACAGCTGGAATGACTGAGAATGAATAGTAATCATATCTGCAAGAAAAAGGAACATTCTTGAAACAGGATAGATGATGCAGTGTTCTGAAAAATATGGGGAAGAAAAAACAAATTGAAGTGGAAAGAAAGCTAAGCTTCACTAAGATTAGCTGGGACAGTAGAAGTCATCTGCAATCCATAGAATAAAGCTTGAGCAGTGAGCATATATCTTTTTCATGCTACAAACAATCATAAAGTCTTCCATGTGAGTGCTTTCCACATGCCAGAGCGTGCAAGGATTAAAAACTAATCAACAAAATTTCAACCACTCAAATTCAAGTGAAACAGCAAGATCTTCTTAACAATTCAAAGTTCATGTAATTAGTAAAAGCTAATTTATTTCAGGATCTACATGCTATAGTTGTTTTGTTTGTATTGCAACATGAGCATAATGTTAATCTGGTTCAATCACAGTATTTGCCACTTTTTGTACTTCGTATTGCAACATCTACAGAACACTAATCTCCATAGCCATGATGTTTTGACCATATTTTATTAAAGTTCACCATCTTCTCAATCAACATTATGCTCCCAGTTAACAATCTGTTTGCACCCTAGTGGGATTAATTGGTTAGGAAACAACAATTGTATATAGACTAACAGCAGGTATGTAGTGCACAGAAAAATCAATTAGAGACAATAAAATAAATCAATCTACTCTTTATAAACTTTAGATTCATAATCAATACAAATATAAACTCCTATAATAATATGAAAATAGAAAAGTGAATCCAGAACTCCAATGAGAAAGATGGGTTATGGGAGCATGTGACTTGTATTATTGAATTCGGGTTAGAACTAAGATGTAATATTTCTCTGTCAATCTCACTTCATCACACCAAGGCCTTTGTCTCTATGATTGACTATGTTCTATGGAATGGAAGAGGCTGGATAGTTAATATTCAATAAAGATGAAGAAAACCATGTTACAGAACCGGGTAAAGTAGTAAACACCCTGAGGTATGGTGAACTTATTGTTACAACTCAAAACTTTGAAGATTTGCAAAATATATAAATATATATATATATATATATATTAAGCATAATATTCTAAATGGATTTCAAAATACTACTTTGACAGTAACAATATTTTGGGCATAAAAGAGGATTTTTAACTTATTTACTTGAACATGGAGGGGGGATTTTGTCAAAACTTCGAACTTTTGGGTGGTGGCTATAGTTTCACCACACCTCATGGGAGTTATTGTAATTTATCCCTTTCGATTTCATTTGTAAAAAAACATTTCACCACCTATACACTACCAGAAAGGAAAGACTGACCACTTCTGGCATAATTTATTGACTTGTCAATTTATTAAAATTGAGAAAAAATTAAACACAGGAAAAAGGATATATTTTGTTGAAATAATGCCTAAAAATGATACTACAAGAAATGCTAACATTTATCCTTTAATGCATGTAAGAAGGTGTACTCACAATTCTTTAAACACAGGAACTTCAACGTGGCTCAGTTCAAGGCAAAGAAATCTTCCTCCGTGTTTTAATACCCTAATAAAATAACAGATGAAGCTTGCATGAAACATTAATGCATATTACACAAGCTGGAAAATTTCTAAAGAAAGAAAGGGGACCATATAACAGAAGAAAAGCCTGCTGATCATACATATCGAAAGAGAAGACATTTACTAAATGAATGGAAAACACATAACAAGAAGCACAACTACGCCATGGTTTAGACTGAAATAAGAAATTTTTGTGTTAATAAATTCATAGTCATCATCTAAACGATTTTCTTGCTAGCTTCATGCTTCAACTCATATCTTTAAAAACTCTCCATGCAGTCGTTGGGTCTCATAAAATTTAAACCTAATATTTAACTTTCTCACCACCTAATTCCACTTCTAATTGTCATTATTTCAAATTCAACAGCAAACATTTAATGCAATTACCTAACTTGGAGCAAACAAGGTCAACTCTCTAAGTGGAAAACAAAAATTACCTAGGAACCTCTACCCTCAGAATTTAAGCTGGTAGTGGATTCAGATCCCCTTTACTCAGACACTGATGAAGGTCTTATCCACAGTAGCACCATGATAACTCAAGTAACTTTCTTGACATGTTGATCTTGATAATATGCATGTTCAATGCTATTTTTGCAATTGTAACCAATAAATGTCATTGTTATATGCATTTTCTTTGGAGAAAATATGTTATAAACATTGATTTTAGAAGATAAAGGCTACATTCCCTTTAATTCATAACATTCAATCGGATCCTCTAATTAGATAAGCCATCCGTAAAAGCCTGTAACAGAGTAACCTGATATTGCATCAGCAGTAGTGAAATGATTATTTGTCATGGTTTAGTTTTACAATCTTAATGAGAGGATCCTTAGCTTGCTATTTATAATTTATGTCAAGAGGGTCTAATATAATTTGGGTGAACATGTCAACAGCAAGCCACAAAATTATGAGCAAACCTATACGCTTCAGCAAGAACTTTCTCTATGTGTGTAACATTCCTAATTCCAAATGCTATTGTGTAGCCATCCATGGTATTATCTTCAAAACTTAAGGCTTCAGCATCTCCCTCCACCCATATGAGTGATTTGTCTTCTCCAAGACCTGCAAGCGTCAATTAAAAAAAAAGGAAAGAAAACCATCACTCATCGAGAAATCAACATTAATAAACTGTAATTAGACCATCCATGGATTTCACTCAATTCCTGATCCTTCCTGATTCATACCCCTCTCTATAGCCCGTTTTCTGCCAACATTTAACATGTTTGGGTTTATGTCACACACATGTATCTGTGTTTCTTCCTGTAAATGATCATTAATGGGATCTTGATTTGCTCTACGCTTGATACTACTTATACCATCCAGAATCTTGAAAGCAACATCTCCTGCAATTAAGAATTCCAAACTCAAGATCTTATAACTCATAAAAACTATGAGATAACAATGAAAAAACAACAAGAATAAGAAGATACCAATCATCAATTTTAGTTGGACAATTTGCTAGATATAAGTAGCGCGTGCATATTTAAAAGGTGGATGTAAAGGTTATATGAAGAGGGTTTTCCAAGGATTTAATACTAGCAAACTGAGACCAAAGGAAGACTTGGGATTTTGGTTTCTAGATTTGTATGGATAGAATCTGGAATCAACTTGAGATGAAATGACGAACTTTAAGGGCTCTGGAGACATTATCCTTGTAAATTTGCAGCTGAACCAGTTGGCCACTTGCTTTTACACCATAGTTGAACAAGAGAGTTGCGCAAGGAAGTCTTCTCACTATTAGTATTCTTTTGGGTGCTATGCAAAGGAAAGAGATGTATGGGCTCTGGAGACAATGTCCTTGTAAATCAGATGGTTGTTTTTACACATGGCCACATGGTGTGGCTTCACCTCCCAATTTCTATTCATTACAGCTTTTCTAATCAAATAAAGTGCTTTTTTTTTCTTTATAACATGTCATAGTTTTATATCAGTACTCACCTGTTCCACCAGCCACATCAAGATGCTTCATTCCAGGAAATGGATTCAGCATAGAAACCAGTCTAGAAAGCATCATAGAAAAGTAGCTAATGTCAGCATGAACCCAAAGTGAAGTATACAACATAACAAGCAATCATTAAAAAAAGCATCCTCAACGTATTCTGACCTGTCCTTCCATAACCTATGTAATCCACCACTCATTAAATCATTCATGAGATCATAATTTGAGGCCACACTGCTGAAAACATTACCAACCATTTGACTTTTTTCTTCTTCTCGAACATGTTTGAATCCTGAAATGATTTTTTAAGAATGTCTAACGTGTGGTTAAGAGGGTTCGATCAGGATGTTCAATTTAACGAGACAAATCAAAATGAAAACAAACAATTAGTAGTTCAAAGAAGGCAGACTAAAAAAGACACACTCAAGAAGAAGAGGAATCATTGATTACTCAAGAACCTACCAAAGCTAGTGGCATGTGAATGCAGTGGAGAAGTGGAAGACAGCATGGGCAAGAATTTGCTCCCCAGCTTCCTGCTAACCAATTTCAGCGCCATGTCTGCCACCCAGACCCACCCACACACACAACATAAATATATATATAAGAAAAAAAAATCAAATTCGTTCTTAGGATCGTGGAGCCCAGTTGGATAATGTGTCAAATACGCAATGGTCAGAATGCTCTCGCTATAAAATTAAATTGCAATTGAGAAAATTAAACTAAGAAAAGAAAGGCAAAATGAAAGACAGAAAAAATATGAAAGAAAGCAAAAGGGTAAAACAAAATCTTTGCTCTCCAGATTTCATAATTATTTCTCTCAAATCTCTATCCAAATTTGGTTAAAGAAGAAGAGGATGAGGAGAAGACAGAATAAATTACGTTCATTCATCATACCTTAATTCAACGGTGATTTCTGCACCAACTAATTTACAAACTTCTCCTTCTATTTCTTTGCTGATGATCTCTTTGGTTTTTTTGGGCTCAATGTTAAAACTGTGAACGCGGTGGTGTTTCGTTTCGTCTTGAAGAAAGTGTTTTCAGAATTCAAAATTAAGGTGTTTGGTGAATTTTTAAAGTTTTGTTTTTTTAAAAAAAATATATTAAAATAAATTTTTTTATATTTTTAATTTTATTATTAGGACATTAAAATTATACAAAAAATATTAATTTAATATTATTTTATACCAAACATATTTTTAAAATATACCTAACCATAATTTTGACGGTAAAAACAAATATATTCAAAAAATAAAGTTATCTGTTGTTATAAAACTCGAGTTTATTTAATTTAGTTTAAGGTCTAGTTTATGAGTTGAGTAGGTGAATAATCCAAGTTTTAAATTAAAAGATAAAGATAAATTTATAACAATTATATAAAATACTAATGGATGTGGATTCTTAATTAAGCAAATATCACTATTTATCATTTCATATTTTATTGTTCAAAATTTTAAGGATAAAATTCAAGAGTGATTAAATCAAATGTTTAGCTCTATTATCTTCGGTTATTAAATTTTTTTTTCTTTTCAATTTGATTCTCATAAGTAAAGTTGTCATGTTTTGTTTTTTATTTATTTTGATTTACATGTTATTATCTCGTATCTGCAAAATATCATAAAGTATTTGGATATTAGATGAATGATTGATTTTACAAAATAGAATTTTTGGTTGTTGTTTAAAATAAAAATTAAAATAATAAGGACTAAAATTAACATAGAAATTCATTTTTCTAGTTGTACTATTTAAAAGGTGTGACAAAATTCATTTTGTTCCCTTATTTGTTTTCATTTTATATTATATGATCCTTATTGTTTTAGAATTTTATATTTCAATTCTAAACTTTATTTTTATTATGTTTTAGTTTATAGGCATTGAGAGAGGAGAGATAGTCATCAGAAAATGAAAGAAGAGAGAGAAAAGATTTGCTCGACACATTCTAACAAAAAAAAAAGATTTTGGTGTTAATAGATTTGTTTTTAATATGAGAGTTTAATGGAGGTAGTGTTTCTAGATCTTCAGTTTTTAAAGTAATTAATGGTGTTTTGATATTAGAAATGAGTTTTTATTTAGATTCCTACAATATTTATAAAGTTTTTTATAGAGAAAACAAGTTAAAAAATGAATTTTTAGACTCTCAAACTCAAACTCTAATTTTTCAATCAGCAAAGGTGACTAAAAAAGACAATATTAAATAAAATGTTATTTATCCAAACGAATAATGTGTTGTGTTGTTCACTCAATTAAAAAAAATAAAAAAATACTTGCATCATTTATTCATTTTATTCAGATGATATAAATAAATTTTATTTAAATAAAAACTCCTTTAGATAAAATGATTCTCAAATTTTATGTGATTTCTCTTCCATAAGAATGATGGATCGGCTTAAGTAACAATAGGGAAAGAAGGTCTAACTAAATTATATAATTTTTTTCGTGCATGGTTTTTATTTTTAAAAAATAAATATTGAATATTGAATAAAAATCTAATTTTATATTCCTAATTTTGATATTAGTAAAATTAAAAAATATTTACACCTAAAAAAAACAAGGGATGAGGACTAGTCTTTTAGACCTAGATGTGTATGGACTTTTACCCTTTAGGCTAGGTATATGGGCGTAGCCTTTCAGACCTGAATATTAATGACAAGTAAGATTAATATGGGCCAAGATAATAAGATGGATAAACCATGTTTATTTAGTGATTAAAAGTGAAGAACATAGAAGGGAACTCATAATAAACATTGAAAGTATTGGGATCACTTAAACAACTCAAGTAAGACAATGCTTGGTTCTTAACACTTCTAAAGTTGAAGGTATTCAAAGATACAAATGACATCACAAAATAAAATCAAAATCAATTATTGCTATAAAAAAGGAAATCAAATCTCCTTCCATTGATTCATGAAGTTGCTCGTTTACGTTGCTTCAACAAGTTAAGGTTGGTCACCTCACAATTAGATGATTTTCATGCCTATCATTCACGATAGCATTTTTCTTTAACACCTATTAACTTGATGACACTTTTCTTTCAAACAAAACCTATTAATCATGAGAGCATTTTTCAATTAAATTAACTTAATGACGCTCTACTTTCAAAAGAATCTTCAATCTTGATATTATTTTTCAAGCTTATCAATTCGATGATAATTTTTTTCCGAAGAAGCCCATTCATGTAATGACAACTTTTATTTTAAAATAAAGTCCATTAGTCTAATAATATTTTTTTTATTAAAATGGTATTTTTATTTCAAAGTGTAGCCCTTTAATCCCATAATATTTTTCTTTCAAATAACATTTTAATTCAAGTAAAGCCTCTTGATGAGATTGAGATCTCCTTTCAAAAAGTTTTTTTATTTCAAAGTGAGGTCCATAGATCCGATGACAAATTTCTTTCAAAAGCATTTTAATTTCGATGATAATTTTTCTTAGATGATATTTTTATTTCAAAGTGAAAACCTTTAGTCCGATGGAAATTTCCTTTCAAAAAATATTTTTATTTTAAAGTAAAGCTCATCAATTTGATGATAATTTTCTTTTAAAAGTATTTTAATTCAAGAAAAGTCCATCAGTTGATAATAATCTTCTTTTAAATGATACTTTTATTTCAAGGTGAAACTCATCAATTAAATGTCAATTTTCTTTAAAATTTTTCTTTAACACCTATTAAATGTCAATTAAATGTCAATTTGATGATAATTTTCTTTTAAAAGTATTTTTCTTTTTATTTCAAGGTGATTTTTATGCCTATCATTCATGATAGCATTTTTCTTTAACACCTATTAACTTGATCACACTTTTCTTTCAAACAAAACCTATTAATCATGAGAGCATTTTTCAATCAAATTAACTTAATGACGCTTTACTTTCAAAAGAATCTTCAATCTTGATATTATTTTTCAAGCTTATCAATTTGATGATAATTTTTTTTTCCAAAAAGCCCATTCATCCAATGACAACTTTTATTTTAAAATAAAGTCCATTAGTCTAATAATAATTTTTTATTAAGATGGTATTTTTATTTCAAAGTGTAGCCATTTAATCTCATAATAATTTTCATTCAAATAACATTTTAATTCAAGGAAATCCTCTTGATACGATTGAGATGTGAGGTCCATGGATCGGATGACAAATTTCTTTCAAAAGCATTTTAATTTCGATGATAATTTTTCTTAGATGATATTTTTATTTCAAAGTGAAAACCTTTAGTCCGATGGAAATTTCCTTTCAAAAAATATTTTTATTTTAAAGTGAAGTTCATCAATTTGATGATAATTTTCTTTCAAAAATATTTTAATTTAAAAAAAGCCCATCAGTCCAATAATAATCTTCTTTCAAATATACTTTTATTGCAAGGTGAAACTCATCAATTCTATGTCAATTTTCTTTTAAATAACATTTTAATTTAAGTAAAGATCATCTATTTGATAGCAATTTCCTTTTAAGTGGTACTTTTATTATAAGAGAAGCCCATCAATCCAATAATATTTAAAAAAAAAAAAACAAATTTTATCGACTCAATGACATTCTTATTTCAATCCAATGATATTTTTATTTCAAGAAAAACTTCATTAATCCAATAACATTTTTATTTTAAAATGAAGCTTATTAATTCAATAACAATTTCCTTTTGAGAATACATTTTGTTGAGTTAATTACTTCTCGATTGAACCTATTTAATTTTTATTTGTTACCTCTTAATTTCATGCTGAATTTAGTTATAATTGTGATAAATTTTTAAATTTCATGCTAAGTTGATCAATAATTAATTTAAGTTTCTTGCCTAATAATTTTAATCCATTTTCCAGCCATCGAAAAGTCCCTCTCCTCAGGACAGCCCTCCTCCGGAAGACCACCTTCCTTTTCCAGCCATCGAATAGTCCCTCTCCTCATGTCGAACAACCAGCTACCGACGAACACAACAACACAAAATCAAAAGTAGTACGTAGGCCTTATTTCAATGATGAAGAAAAACAAAAGGAATAGGAAAAGAAAGTGACTTTCATATGCGTTGATCTCTTTTCGGTTGTTTTTGCTTTTCACTTGTTTTTTTTTGTTTGCAGTGAAATAAATATTTGGTGATAAATTAAATTATATTATATATTATGAGATTCATTAAAAAATTGAGTTTAAAATGAAGTTTTTGAGAAATAATTTTTATATATTATTTTAATTAAGTTTTGTAAAATCATGATTCTTTTTGCATTTTAAAAACATATTTGAAAAAAATTAAAATTTATTTATTTATTTTTTGGTTCAAATTGATATATTTTTAGTGTTTTCAGATCATTTTGATGCGCTAATATCAAAAATAATTTTTTAAAAATTAAAAAAAATATATTTTGATACATTTTCAAGTAAAAAACATTTTGAAAAATAATTATAAATATACTTCCGTCAAATATTTTATACATATTTTTTTCTATATATAAACTTCAATATATTTTTTCATCGTATATAAATTCAACTAATCATAACTAATTATTTTTTTAACTTATTATTTTTAAATTATAATTATAAAAAACTATCTCAAAAACAAACGAATAGGCTGCGGAGAAACTCACTGCCGGTGCAGAAGAGAAGAGGTAATGAAGGCACCCCAAATCCCAAGCAAAACACGCACTATATCTCACAATAGGCTTATTAAGAGTAAAGTAGCAGTCCCGAGCCCATTTCAAACATAATTAAGAGAGATGGGCCGAAACTTATTTAACAATTATCATTCCCTGAAGTACAGATTGTGCCAAATCACAGGGCTCAAGTTTCAAATTATTGTTTTAGGTTCTCTTAATTATTTTTATCTTTAATAAATACACAAACTACTTTAGGTATGTCTTTTTAGCATGTAAATATAATAAATATTTTTATTATTAAAAATAAATATGAAACACCTTGTTTTAAATGAGCTATTTTAAAATAATTTTATTTTTTTACTTAACATAATCAACCTCGAGAATCTCTAAAAAAACAATTAGAGTTTCTAATTACTACAAAACTGACATCTCCTTTGCAATAAAGAGTATGTTTGGAAACGCGGCTGCGGCGGCGTTTCTAAAAAATTAAATTTTTTTTGTTAAAATTTAATATGGTTTGTATGTTTTGGATCGTTTTGATGTGCTGATATCAAAAATGATTTTTAAAAAATAAAAAAATATCATTTGCATGTATTTTAACACAAAAAATTATTTAAAAAACACTCACAACCATACTGACAAACACGCTCAAAGCTTATTCACGTGGTCTGGACTGCTCGCACAAATTATGGGTATCATTCCACCTTTTTGAGAAATTACTTGATTGACCTCTCTCTTCTTGGGTTCCCTTCTAGAACAAAAAAGGATACACATCATCTCATTTAAGGATGGCAATGGTTAACCATGACCATAATCAAGATAAAAATCAATAAACAAAATTAAAATAATTAATTATGTGTTATCCATTCAATTAACCACTAACAATCAATTTTAATTTTAAAGAAACTCAAGTAAACAAATAAATTAACAAATTTTAATAATAATATATCAACAAAAACATTAACATTAGAAAAATATAACAAAAACAACTAATATAACAAATTTATTATTATTATTATTATTATTATTATGAAATAGTAAAAAATAGTCAGATTATGAAATAGTAAATAGGTTTATTAATGGGAATTTATAGAGAATAAGTATTTGGGTTGGATTCCCCAACTTGGAGTCAGCTTAAAAAATCAAAATGATGACTGGTGGCTGAGTCAGATTATGGTCAATTTTGGACAAAATTAGCTGTAAGACTCATCTTCGACAGAGTTTTCCGGTCAACGTTTTGGACACGTTAAAGATTACACCCGCCCACATTATCCGAGTAAAACCATGGATCTCGGTCGGATAAAATTTCAATCATAACAAATAAAATATTCTGTCTCCGTTCAAGATCATGTTAGAAAATTTTTGTTTTATTCATAAGATCAGATTTATGTTTTAAATAATTTAAAATACAAATATAAAATTTACTTAAAAAGAATAAGAGCTTGTTTATTTATTTATGTGTTTCAAAAATATTTTCTAAAACTTAGAATTTTTAATTTTTTTGTTTTTAAATTATTTTAATATTATGATATTAGAAATAAATTTTAAAAAATAAAAAAAAATATTTTAAAAAAATTGGAGGATTAATATCATTGAATTTTTTATTTTTTTATTTTCGTGTAAGATTCCAGCTTTGCACGTGCTAATAAGATAAAAAAAAACACCTGGCATTCTTAAACGAAAAGTACAAAAGCATCATGAAAGCAAGACATAAACCATATTGTCCACTTTTCTAACAAAACATTATCTATCATCTCCCACCTCAAACTCATAAATATCTTCTCGTTTCAGACCGCAGCGCGCTCGGGTAGAAGTACCAAAGAGTTAATAAAATCCCAAAAATACATCAATAGTGATATTTGATCCCCATATCTTGAACTTATGTCAATTTAGTCCCCGTAGTATTTCAATTCATTGTGATCGTCGATATTTGTTAATGAAAATGTTGGATTTTTCCATTAATATGCAGTCTACATAAAATCATATAATGGGTATTTTGCTAAATTAAAAAAAGTTCAAAGTGCTATAAACCTGCATTATATCATAAAGTTGGGCGTGCAGTTTAATTATATCTCATAGCCAAATATATATAGGAATATATATGAGTTTTTTTATTATTATTAATTTCGATACAATTTTTCTCAACCACATACATTATCAAAACATAATCATAATTATAGACAAAAATCAGAATCATAACTATAATAGACTTCTAAGCTAAAGGTATGCACTTAAAATGATTTAGATATTGTTTGATAGGTACTAATATAGCATTTGAAATGATGTTCATGATGCTAATATGTAAATAATAAAGCATGAAAATTATGAAAATTTTAATTATAACTATTCTATCCTCTCTCACATGCCTCGTGTCTCTTAAAACAAAAAAAAGCATAGAAATTTAGCTAATCACTGCTTGCCTATTTGGGAATATGGTTGTGGTTGTTTTTTAAAGTATTTTTCATGCCGAAATGCATCAAAATGATATTTTTTTATTTTTAAAAAATTATTTTTGAAATCACCACATCAAAACGATTCAAAATATATAAAAAAATTAATTTTTAGCAAAAAAAATATTTTTTTGTGGAACGCAGTTTGCACCGTGTTCCCAAACGATACTTAAAGAAACGAGTGAATTTCTATGTTATACTAACAACATGAATGAGAACAAAAGATATGAGGTTTGTTACAATTTAAAACCATTAAAAACTAAAAATACTATAAGTATAGATGGATTCTTAAAATACTTAATTTTATTCATTCATGTCTCAACTTGCCAAAATACTAGTATAATCCTTTAAACAAAGAAAAATTAGAAAACCCTAGTAATACTAAATAATAAAAATAAAGTAGGAAAATTGTTCTCTTTAAATAGAATTTTTTAAAAAAAAAAGTAATAATATTGAATATGAAAAAAATAAAAAAAATTAACTAAGAAAAATATTTATTTTCCTAAAAAAAACTATCACGTTAATTTTCCATGGAAAGAACTCTTCCTTGTGTTCAGAATTTGGTAAAAAACCATCATTTACCATAAATATTTTTTTATGTGTGGTCCATTCCATCATGAGCTCCCGATACCGAGAAGGTATAAAAATCATAAAGTAACAGGTCACTCACACAAATAATAATTTTTGCTCACTACTCTATGATACAAAACTGAAGAGATACAGACGTGAATAACTCATCACCCTAAAGATATAATTAAATCACTACTTTAGAGATATAAAATTAAGGAATAAATCCACCACTCACAAATAAGATATAGAACAAGATAGGTTGCTAAAAGACCAAGTCAAAGACTTTTCATTCAATTTTTTTTCCAAAAGATCCCCGTACATAGTTTAAATCATCATTATATGCTTTGAAATGCCCTTCAAGTCTAGAAAAACACTAAAATAATGTAATTAAGACCCAAACAAATGACTTGGATAGAAAACTAGACAATTATTAACTAGCACATGTTTTTGACTTCTTAAAAACACAAACAAACATTTAGAAAGATTATAAATTAAAACCGACATAACTTATTATAGAAAACTCCATTGCATGCATGGTTGAACAATTTAAAAAGATCATATTTTGAAATTAAAAACCAAATAGGATAAGATTATTTTCTCATGCAATGAAGATATACAAATTCGAGCTCAAAGCTAGCACATGGGCAAATAATAAACATCATCAAGAACTTTATTTATTTGTATTGTCATTCCAAATTTAAGTAGCTCAACATTAGTAGGACCATTTGAGGACACTCCTGTATTAAGTCCTTTTGATTGAGAAAAAACTCGTCCTCAAGTTCAAATAACTTTTTTCTCGATCTTGTGGATATCCAATCAAAACACTTCCATTATCCTTTATGAAAACTTTGAACTAGAGTCCTTTAACATTAGTTAAATTACTTTTTATGTCATAGATATTCCTTGAATTATCATAAAAGAACAACTCAAATCCCCCACCTTTATTAATTTTATTATGTTCAAAACTAATGAATATTGTTTCTAGAATGTTGTAAAAAATATTGACAAGTTCACTCTTTTTCTGTCCAAGAACACCAACTTCGACCCTATTAATTTCATAATTTTTTTTTGATCACATATAAAGCACATTCTTCATAATTTTCTTTATCAAAACTCATTTTAAAACCACCTCCTCACATGCTTCTTAATTAATGTAACAAGAACTTCATTGGCATACTTAGGTTCATCATAAACTCGGATTTTGTATTGAGATATTCTCCTTCGATATCATCTTTCTTATCCTCATCGAATTTTGATAGTTGATTCCAATCCATAAAAGATCTAGAATCATCAAAATTTGTATTCATCATCATTTTCATATTGTTGAAATTTCATTTGTATATATCGATCAAAAAACTACATTGAATAACTATTTTTAGGAATATCTTCACATCAGATTCTCATTATAGAATTCTATTACTTCTTTTTTGATGCTTAGAAGAAGAACCATCACTAAAATCATGGTGTGGTTTGTGAAGGAAAGGATTAATATCCTCGTCATTATTGTCTCAATTATTAAATAAGTCAAAATGCTCTTAAAGTTGCTGAAGTTGCCTTTTTATTTTATCAATTTCAAGACTACAAATGTTCCTCTTGAATTCTTACACACGATGTCCATAAACAACTATGGTTATAAATTTAAAGCTTTGATACTAACTTGATATCGGGATGATATGAAAATTGTAAAGTAACAGATCAATCACACAAATGTAATTTTCACTCTCCACTTTAAAATATCAAATTGAAACGAACACGAGTAACTCACCACCCTAAATATATAAATTAAATCACTCACAAAGAAGATATAAACTTGAAAGGTTATTAAAAGGCCAAGTTAAAAACTTCTCATTCAAAATTTGTTAAAAGATCCTAATATATGGTCTGAATCATCATTATATACTTGTGACTAGTGAGCTCTGATACAAATCCTTTATGTCTTCTAACTAAAACTAGTAATCATTGGGTTCTAATATCAACCGATTCAAACAGAGTAAAGGAAACAAAGTTTGTTACAAATCAAAACTCTCAAAGACCAAAAACACCATAACTATGAAGAAAACTCTTAAAATATTCAATTTTTATCCATCCAAGTTTCCACTTACCAAATGGCTACCACAACCTTTTATATATAAAAAACTAGAAAACCTTAGTAATACTGAATAAGAAAAAAATAAATTAGAAAAAATATTATCTGTAAATAGAAAAAAAAGGAAAATATATATTATCCTAAAAAAAGCTTATACATCAGTCTTCTCGGGTTGAAATGAACTTGTCCTTGAGTGCAATCTTTAGTTAGAAATTATTCTCTATCAAAAAATCATTTTATATACGGGTTACCATATTTAGGTTCCTAACATAACACCTTTGTGAGGGTTTCCTCATCATGAATCCTTAACATCACACCCTTGTGTGAGTCATCTTATCGTGAATTACTAACATAACACTTTTGTGTGGACTTCCCCATCATAGACCCCTAGCACCATACCTTTGTGTGGGCTGTCTCATTATGGGTCTCACCATCAAGGTTTCAAATAACATCAACTCATGCAGATAAAAGTAACACACTAGTTTTTAAATGTCTTTTTTCTAAGAGGAAACCTTCTCATCCCTTCCTATACAAGCTTTTTTTGTTTTGCAATATCTTCTAGCCATGATTGTTCTGCAACATGCAACAAAGTAAAATAATTACTAAGAATCATAAAGCAAAATAACTACTAATACTAATTAGTGCAGATAAGAATGAAAGATAAGATGTTTGTTATAAGTTAAAATCACCAAAGATAAAAAAATATCATAAATATAAAGAGATTCTCAAAATATTTAATTTTTATTCATTTAAGTCTCAACTTGCCAAAAAGCTATTACAACATTTTATATAGAAAAAACTAGAAAACTCTAATAATACTAAATAAAAAAACAAACTAGAAAACTATTTTTATTTAAATATTGAAAAAATATTTTTAAAAAATATAATAATATTAAATAAAAAATAAAATAAACTAAAAAAATATAGGCTAATGCATTGTATATAAACAATTTGAATGATTATATACATACGGGGTATTATCGTAGAAAATATAGTAAAAGGATGAAAGATAAGAAAATAAACAGTTAGAGGACGAAATAAAAACATTAAACCGAAAATAAAATTACAAAAGTAAACCCTCATCTATGTTTAGATGAAACACTTTTCTTTTCTAGCAGTCTTACCTTATTTTCCGAGACAAATCCAGCTTTGACAACCGATAATTTTGCTTCAAATTTTCCTCTATAAATCCTTATCTATGAATCCTTTTATATTATAAATAGCTGATTCATTTCCTTCAACTCCAAATCCAACAGTTTTAGGGACCGTTGTTGTTGTTGTTGTTGTTGTTGCTGTTGTTGTTGTTTTTGCTGTTGTTTTTGTTGTTACTACTACTGTGATGGGGAAGGTGGCAGTAGGAGCGGCGGTTGTTTGCGCGGCGACAGTGTGTGCGGCGGCGGCGTTGGTGGTGAGGCACAGGATGAGATGTTCAGGGAGGTGGGCCAGGGCTATGGCGATACTAAGGGAGTTTGAGGAAAATTGTGGGACCCCTATTGGGAAGTTAAGACAGGTGGCTGATGCTATGACCGTTGAGATGCATGCCGGCCTTGCATCTGAGGGTGGTAGTAAGCTCAAGATGTTAATCAGCTATGTAGATAATCTTCCCTCCGGGTAATCAACTTAATCTTACTAAAGTAAAACATAATTACTTTTATTTTCGTTTTCATTTCCCATTTAAGTTTACTTGTGTAGTATTTAATTTTCTAGAGGGATATTTATAAATTGATTTCTGAAGTAATGGAATTTTTTTTTTAATTGTTAATTAATCGTGGGGATTATTTTTTTGTCCTGAAAAATTGCACCTTTCATGCGTTTTTTTTATTGTGGAAGTTTTTTTATATGCTATATGCTACTGAATTTTCAGTCTTTTCTTTAATATCCTGATTTTATTTGTAATTTTATTAGTTATTAATGTTTTGATGATTGTTGTGTTGGTAAAAGAGTTCTGCTTTGGACTTGAAAAACGAATTTCGTTTTGATGTGTTTTTAGGGAATGAAGTAGGAGTTCATAAATAAGATTGTTTAAGGGTGAGTTTGATTAACAGTTCTGAACTTGAGTGTATAAACAAGAATCTTTAAACTCTTTTGTGTCCATTGAATTTGAGTGGAGATGGGTTTTCTTAGATGTAGATAGTTCAAGAATTAACTTTTTATTAGTGAAAGGCGTATTCTTTACTAGTCTTGAATTCTACCTTTCTCCAATTAAGCTTGACATGTTTCGCATGCTTCGGGTACGATTTTGTAAAAATTTTTAGCCTTTGCTTTTAAGTTGCCTAACTTTGTCTCTTTTGTAGTTCCCTCTTTTTCATTCAATCAATAAATGCTTTATTTTTCTTTCATCAATGGTTTGCTTTCTTCTTCTCCCTCTGTTTTTTTCCCCGTTGAATGGAACTTGGAATATAGCTTACTGTTCGAAGCTTTGCTGCTACATTTTGCTTTTTACAGCTTATATCTCAATTCTCATCCTTGTTTTTCGTATAGCTGTGGTTAGGAAATCTCCCGGGCAGTGAGTTCTCTTATGTTGTATTAGTATCTTATCACAATATCTGATTTGATGAAATTTGGAGTTTTTGAAGTGGGAGGTCATTTCATTTTTTAAACTGATAAGCAAACAGTACTTAGTTTGTACTGAGTTGATAGATTCTGCAAGGTTTCTTTTTTGGAACGTGGATTCTTTATGATCAGTTGGTGGTACTGTACTGCTGATAAAGGCTGGCTTTGTGGTCTACATAAATATCTTATTATGAACATCCATGTTTTATAATCAAATAAACTTAAGATGGATTTATTTGAGATTTATCATGTTGTAGGTTAAATTTTCACTTAAATAAAATTCTATGCTGGTCAACTTAGTAATGATCAACTTGGAAGAATGTACAGAAATTTCTGGGATGTGGTATTCCTTTTAATCGTTCAACTATAGGATTGCTTGGTTGATGAACTCCTTTTAGCTGCAGATAGCCCTTTTAAAATTGTGGATAAGGTTTTTTAAGTACTGAAAAATGAAAAATTTATAGAAAAAAAAATGAAGAATTAATGAGTGACAGAAGACAAAAGAAGCTTTGATGTTCATACAGGAACATGAAAGATGTTGCTTTTCTGTGAAGAATTTGTTCCTGAGAGAACGCAATTTCATTTGTCAAGACATTTTATATTAACTAAATGTAATTACCACTGAATGGTTAGCTACTTCTGTGCTTAATTTTTCAGAGAAGAGAATGGGTTGTTCTATGCATTGGACCTTGGGGGAACAAATTTTCGAGTTATACGGGTACTGCTCGGTGGGAGGGATGGAGGTGTTGTCAAACAAGAGTTTGAGGAAGTTTCAATTCCTCCACACTTGATGACTGGATCTTCAGATGTGAGCATCATTTCAAACTAGTCTATCAAACTTAAACTTGCTTAGAATAGTTAGTGATCTGAATATATTGTATACGGTGGTGATTTCAGGCACTATTTGGTTTTATTGCTACAGCACTTGCCAATTTTGTTGCCACAGAAAGTGAAGGTCTGCATTCTTCACCTGGGAGACAAAGGGAGCTCGGTTTTACCTTCTCATTTCCAGTTAGGCAAACATCAATAGCATCTGGAAATCTTATAAAATGGACAAAAGGCTTCTCGATAGATGATGTGGTGAATCCTAATTACCCTCACTTGCCTCCCCACCCCCCCTCCTCCTTTGGCCATCTGTTTTCATTGCATTACAATCAGTTTTTTCAATTACAGTTATATTGGTTTTTATCTTGGTGCATATCTGTTATGAGAATAAAAAACTTACAAGAAATTGTTTTACCATCTAAAAATGTCAACGTTTTTCCCTTTATCTACTCCACTTTGCGTTACATATATTCCTTTTCATCAGTGAACAGTGACAAAATTATTAAAGCATTCCCTAAGGGGTACAGGTCATATGCAGTGTTAAAAATTGCATTAATAATATTTTGGAGCCATTCTATGTAACAATGCATACAATAGTTAGTCTTTTTATTGTGAGACACACATGCAGCTGGCAGTTGAACACAGACATACTGGTAGTACTTGATTTCTGATGGTTTTGATCACTTAAATAGAGAAACCGATCATAATAATCTGAAATTTACTAATTTTGTTAGTGCTTGTTTTCTGATGTTCTGGATATCACTCTGAATTTATTATTAGTTTCCATTGATCTGTGAAATCTTAGCAGTAAGGTATGTTCCTGCTTAAATTCTGTGGGAACACATGCCAACCATGTCAACCAAGCTTCAGGAGCAAGGAATTTTCTATCAAAGAGTTCATTTTCTTTCAAGTTCTTATTGCTCACGTGTAGTCTGCATAATTTAGTTTGCGAGCATATATCTATACTGTGTGGAAACCTCAAATTAACCACTTGTATCTTACTTACTCAGAGTTGTTAACTCTGCCACATGTGCTCAACATTTACTTCTAAAAGCAGACAGTTCTCTAAATATAGCCTTTTGAGGGTATATCCCTGATATTTCTGCTCTGGAAAACATTAAAGCAAAATACTGCAACCAGCACTTAGACTCAAGATTGCAATAGCTGCAGTCAATAACTGTATCTTCTTATTCTGCCAATCCTTTTTCACCTTGTTGCTCACTTCATTCCTGGTCCTTAGGTTGGAGAAGATGTGGTGGGAGAATTAACCAAAGCCATGGAAAGAATTGGACTTGACATGCGCGTGTCAGCTTTGGTAAGTAATTTGGTTGCTGTCTCTGGGTTCTTTGTTTGGGTGTTTTCTATTAAATGGCAAAGAATGTGATTTACAGTCCAGTGCTGATGAAATCGGTGCTTAATGCGTAATGCAGTCACATGTCTACATAACTAAACAGATTCTTCAACTCTCTGAGCTGATGTAGGTCAATGATACTATTGGAACATTAGCTGGAGGTCGATACCACAACCCAGATGTCATTGCTGCTGTAATATTGGGTACTGGAACAAATGCAGCATATGTAGAGCGAGCACAAGCAATTCCTAAGTGGCATGGTCTTCTACCCAAATCTGGAGAAATGGTTGGCATTTCAGATACAATTTCTCCTCTTTTTTACTTTGTCTTATGACAGGAATGCTTATGATTTAATAAGTATAAACTGATACCCGAACTGTTTCTTATTATAGGTTATCAACATGGAATGGGGTAATTTCCGGTCCTCGCACCTTCCACTAACAGAATATGATCAAGACTTGGATGTGGAGTCTTTGAATCCTGGTGAACAGGTGATGATGCTATATTCCTTATTAGTTTTGACTCATTGCTGCTTATAGAGGTGGTTTAATGTACTTATAAGAGCTCTGTCATTATTGTTTGCAGATTTTTGAAAAGATTATTTCTGGTATGTATTTGGGAGAAATTGTACGCAGAGTTCTACTGAAAATGGCTGAAGAGGCTGCCTTTTTTGGTGATATTGTTCCACAAAAACTGAAGATTCCATTCATCTTAAGGTCTGCCATATATTTTTGTCTGTGAGCTGTCTGCCATGTATTGAGTTCGAAGTTTTTGGTCCTTTTCCTGTTTTGAGTTGAGATGGCTCGTCATTGCATCTTGATCAATCCAATGCTGTTGATGTTGTAACTAATACAAACTTGCACTGCTGTTAATATGCAGGACACCTCACATGTCTGCAATGCACCATGATGAATCTTCAGATCTGAGAGTTGTTGGAAGCAAACTAAAAGATATTTTAGAGGTATTATGCTTTGCCTATTGTGTTTGCCTTCTTTATCATTCTATTTACCTCTTACATCTTGATACGCTTTCTTAATGAGAAAAAGAGATTAATTGTAATTCAGCATAGAGATCAAAACTTTCTCTTAACTTGCTTGAAGTATTCAAGTTGGTATGATAATGAAGTAATGCTGGGGAGATTTTGTTTGTCCCCATCCCATCCTCTCATGTTTTGGAAAATTTCTTTGCCATACATTCATTTTCCTTCTCCATGCAAAACAAGGACCGCTATGTCACCTCACTTTGATACATATCTTTCTTTTTGATACCATTTTATTTCAAAAATTAAAAATGATATCTGCTTAAGGTGACTATTTATCCCAAAAACTTGCATAATAAAATAAGAAAAATAGTAGTTTACACACATTGGTGAATAGTGGTTCTAAAGTTCAGTTATAACTCTCTCTTGCAATTAACTTCCAAATTACCTCATTTTCATAACTCGTTCAAAATAAATTTCTTTGTGGTTACTCTGTAAGAAATGTGAAAAATGAAAAGGAAAAGGTAAAGATGAAGTTGGGTGAAAGAGATTGAACCTAAGAAAACAGGCTGACTCCATCTGTGCGATGCATTACATATAAGAGGAAATTAATATCAATAACTAGTTAGGTTAGGTTTGTGTTGATGACTGTATGTGTACAAACTCTGCTTCATCTTCTGTCAAGAAAATTTGGTGGTTCTTGGAAACCTGCCACATTTGGCTTGGTGTGAATCAGGGTTATAGGAGAGTCATGATGTTTTCCATTTTCAATTGCCATCTTTGCTCTTCTCCAACTGCAAAAATATTTCATTGTTTTGTCACGTAATCCAAAGGGCACTTTTCATTTTTGCTTCCTTTTGTCCCCTAGATACCTCATACCTCGCTGAAAATGAGGAAAGCTATTGTTGAACTATGTGACATTGTTGCCACTCGTGGTGCCCGCCTATCTGCTGCTGGGATTGTAGGCATCATCAAGAAATTGGGGAGAGACACAGTAAAGGATGGTGAAAAGCAGAAGTCTGTGATAGCAATGGATGGTGGGTTGTATGAGCACTACTCTAAATTTAGTACCTGCATGGAAAGCACTCTCAAGGAGTTACTGGGAGAAGAAGTTTCTGACAACATTGTCGTTGAGCAGTCTAACGATGGCTCAGGCATTGGAGCTGCTCTCCTAGCAGCCTCGCATTCCCAATACCTGGAGGTCGAAGAATCTTGATGATAACCCATTACATTAAGTAGTGTTACATTTTTGTTTTTTGTATATTATCTATCCCTCTACACCCGACTTCAAATCATCTAGAGCTTTTCAATCTAGTTCTTATGACGATGCCAGCGAAATCCATATTTTGTGGTAGTAAGTTGAGCAGTAGATCAAATACTCTTTTGAAAAGTGCCATTAGAGGTCCCAAGCTTCAGTGTGGGAGTCTGTCACACTGCTCCTCTTTACTTTTCTCTGTCATTTACATGAATTACACAATAAAGTGGGGGATGAAAAACAATTATTTGAGTTGTTATATTTGACGGAATATTTTTTCTATGGTTCCGATGGAAAATAAAGGGAATTTTTATGATCATGATTTATTTCCTGGATCAACACGTGGTAGGCTAGAAGCTATCTCATTGCCAGATATGTTTTGTTCGTTAGACGAGCTCTTTTTTTACCTGCATGCATGACTGTTCTTTGTTGATCTTTTGTTGCTAGTGGAAGCCAGGCGGCGAGTTTTTTGGGTTTCGCCTTTATATGCGTGCGGTTTTAAATGGTGGCCTGTGGCTGTGGGAGAAATTCACAGGTGAAATTATTGTGAAGGTGGCGCGCGCCCCTAAATCCTATGTCTCTCATTATCAGAGCCCTGAACGACTGTTGGGCCGTGCTTAGCATTAGAGATTTAGGTCTTGGCATTAGAGATTTAGGTGAAATTTGTTTTCTGGAATTTACTTTTCAGAAAATTATTTTTTAAATTTTCCTGTGTTTGTTTGTCATTAGAAAAGTTGGTCAATGGAAAATACTTTCCGGTCAACGGAGAACACTTTCCAGTCAACGGAAAACACTTTCCGGTCAACGAAAAACACTTTCCAGTCAAAGAAAAATTTGGTTTAGTTTCCAGGAAAGTATTTTTCCTTTTTGGCTGTGTTTGTTTCCCGGAAAGTGGTTTCCGGGAAATCACTTTCCAAACTTTCCTGTGTTTGTTTGCCATTAGAAAAGTTGGTCAACGGAAAACACTTTCTAGTCAAAGGAAAATTTGGCTTGGTTTTCAGGAAAGTGTTTTCCTGGAAAATTTGGGCGGAAAACACTTTTCGAAAGTTGTGAAAAATTTAGAAATGTCATTATTTGCTGATTATATTAAATTTGATCCTCAAACTTTTGATTGCTATATATAATTTGTTTTGTATATTTATTTTTCAATTCCATCTCTTAAAATTTAATTTTTATATTAATTTTGTTCCTTATTTTTATAATTGCTATTTGCTTTTTCCTTATCATTTTTTTATTGAAATGTTTTATCTATCAAATTTGGTCCTTATTATTTTGATTGTTACTTATTTTATTTGAAATAATTTATGAAATGTTAATTATTATTATTTTAATTTATTCACCTTTTATTTTTTTAATTTTTTAGATTTGATCTCTATTATTTTGATTATTATTTATTTTATTTGAGATAATTTATGAAATTATATTTTTTTCAATTTCATTCTCATTCAACTTTTTAATTTGTAAGATTTGTTCCTCATTATTTTAATAAACTTGAGAAAAATAAAATATTAATAAGTTATTTTCCAGCTCATTTTCCATGACATAACCAAACACTAGAAAGTGTTTTCCAACTTATTTTTCATTACACTACCAAACATCGGAAAATACTTTTCCAGAATTCACTTTTTCCGGAATTCACTTTTAAAAAAAAAACTATTTTCCAGCAAACAAACAGCGCCTTAGAGGAATGGTGCTTGTTTGCTTTAGTACACTGTATATATTAACGGATATCATGCATCCCAGCTTGGACAATGGTTTTGAAAAGATCGTACAAGCTACAGCATTGCAACCTTGTAGCTGCCGATTTTATTCTCTAAAGATTTAGATGGTATCTACTATCTTAGACTTATACTAGCTCATTATGTGCCCAACTATGCAAATTTTACAATTTGAACTCAAAAACAACACTCCTTATTCTCAAGGTAAGCAGGGAGTAGTGGTGATTTCTGTGCATAAAGCAGAGCGATCAATTATCGGATGCCAAAGTGCTGTCACTTTCTGATTGCCTCTCGCGTTTTGAGTTCTTAAGCAAAGGAGTGGAATCATACTCACTTCCAATGTTCTTCATTCCGTAGACCAATGGATGGTTCCTTCCGAGTAAGATTTGCAAAACCTCCCTCATGTGAGGCCTAGCAGAAGGCACTTCGCTGGTACAGAAAACCCCCAATAGGAAAACATTGCTCATTTCATCCACGTGACAAGGTTCCTTTATCTCCTCATCTAAGGCATCGACTATAGTTTTTCCTTCTTGCATGTGACGCAATGCCCATTTGGCGAGGCCTGTATGCTCATCACCATAATTTGCTGCTTTTCCCGTTGTTAGTTCTAGAAGGACAACCCCAAAACTATAAACATCGGTCTTCTCATTTACTCTAACTGTTTGAGCATACTCTGCGATTCAAGTTATAAAATAAGAAACTTCAATATCAGGTACTGGAAAAGAAGGGCAAGGAAGCAAATACACAAGGATAAGACCTGAAGAGTGATCTTTTACCTGGAGCTATGTAACCAAAAGAACCGGCAACAGCTGACACGGTGGCAAGTTCTTCCTGCTTAATCAGCATCTTTGCTAAACCAAAATCAGCAATTTTTGCATTAAACTCAGAATCCAACAAGATATTGCTTGACTTGACATCTCGGTGAACTATTGGGGGAGAGCAGTCGTGATGCAGGTAGCACAGACCCTGAGCAGCTCCCACTGCTATCTGCAGTCTCTTCGGCCAGTCCAGAACAACATGATTTACTGAAGTTGATGCGCTGTTTGATCGCCTTGCTGTATGCAGCCATTGATCGAGACTATGATTCACCAGATACTCATAGACAAGAAGTTTCGAATTGTCATTGACAATACAACAAAGCAACTTCACTATGTTCAAATGCCTTATTGTACTCAGTATCTCAACTTCTGCAAGGAACTCCTTTTCAAGTTTCTTCTCCAACGGTCTGTTATTCCAGATTCTTTTCACCGCAACAACACTCGAGCCGTTTGCAGCAACACGATATACTTTTCCTGATCCACCGCTTCCTATCAGGTTGCTTTCTGTTAATCCTGACAATATGTTTGATTGAGTAAAATTCAACCTATGGAAGTTAATGAACTTCCATTCTGAATCCGATCTATGGTTTCTCTTCCAGTGAACTCTGATAATGATGAATGAAAATAACAATGCTAACAGAAAAGCTGTAATCAAAACACTTAATATCAAGGCTAGGAGTTGGGTTGAAGTTTTGCTTGATTTTTGGGGTCTGGAAATGCAAACCTTCAGGTATAGCGATGGCCTACTTGCACAAATACCAGGATTGTTCAAGAAGCTACTGGAATATGCTGCATTTTCATACTCAGCTGGGATTTTTCCCACGAGATGATTTGAAGAGAGATTGAGATAAGTAAGTCTCAGCAAACCGAGTTGAGGTGGAATTTCGCCAGAAAATTGATTGTCTGACAAGTCCAGTTCGAGCAGGTGAGGTAGGGTAGCAATCTCCTCCGGAATCTGTCCAGAAAGCTGATTTTGACTGAGGTTTAGAGTAGTTAAAGATTTCCATGAGATGATGTCAGATGGAAGTGCTCCGGTAAGCTGGTTCTCATCAAGTAAAAGAACCGTCAGATTAGGAAGAGCGGTTAATTCAAGAGGGATAGTGCCAGTAAATTGGTTATTGCTCGCTTTGAAGACTACCAGATTCCTCCAAGAATTCCCTTCAATGGAAATACTCCCAGAGAACTTGTTGTTACTTATCTCGAGCCGTGAAAGACTAGTTGACACTTCATTAGGAAGCTCTCCAGTGAACAAATTATCACTTATCATCAGTTGTTGCAAATTTAAAGCTGTCCATAAACCAACAGGAATATTGCCAAAAAATGCGTTATTTGAAATACTTACTGCTAGCAAACTACTGCAATTCTCAAGTGATTTTGGCAACTCTCCACCGAGCTTATTATCAAAAGCTATCACTCCTGTTAAGCTACCTCCATGGCATAAATATTCAGGCAGGTTCCCTGTAAGCCTATTGGAAGCAACCTGGAAGCCGTCAAGTGCTGAGTATCGCCCAAGATCTGGAGGGATTGGCCCTGATAAATTGTTGCTAAACAACGCAAAATCTTTCAATGCGGGAAGACGACCAATGCTTTCTGGGATTTCACCAGATAACTGATTGAAGGACAAACTCAAACCTGATAATTTGTCAAGCTTCCCAAAATCAACAGGTATTGTCCCATTCAAACTGTTCCATGAAAGATCAATGACAATAAAGTTCAAAGCTTCAACAACCTGAGGGATCTGCCCAGATAGCAAGTTATTGTAAAGAAACAGAACCTTCAAATTCTTCAACATGAACAAGCCGTTTGGGATACTCCCAGTCAATTCATTCTCTGATAAATCCAAGTGCTCCAGTGCCACCATTTCCCCAATCATTTGTGGGATCTCGCCAATCAAATTCGCTTCAGAAATCCACAATTCCCTCAGTTTCTTCAGCTGGGTGAAACTGGAAGGCAACTTTGATGGAAGAAACCCATTGTGAGCCATATATAACTCTTCAAGTTTGGACAAGTTTCCGATTTCTGCAGGGAAAGTACCATTAAACAGATTATAATGAAGATAAAGAGTTCTTAGCTCTGGTATCCGCCCAATGGCAGGTGGAATGTTGCCAGTGAAGTTATTAGCACAGAGGTTGAGGTACGAGAGCCGAGACAAACTGTCAATATCATCAGGAATGGTGCCAACAAAGTAGTTTTGAGAGAGGTCTAAGATCTCTAACTTGGAAAAGTTGTAGACAACTACAGGGAACTTTCCAATAATGCTGTTATTGGAAAAATTAAGAACTTTGAGGTTCTTAAGGTCAGAAATAAAGGGTGGGATTGTTCCAGAGATGTCCTTGTTATCAAGAAGGAGCTGAGTGATGGAGTTATTGGTGCAGGCCACTCCTGGCCAAGTGCAATGAGAGGAGCTTGATGGGGTCCAACGGTCGAGAGACGATGGATTTTGCCAGTATTGCTTCAGTCTTAGTAGAATGGCTTGTTCTTGATCATGGAGCTGTGCGTTTGCATGGTCGAGAAAAAGAAGGAAGAGGGCAAGGAAGTGAAGTGAGAACATAATGGGGTTTATTTTCAACATTTTTGGGAGGTTCGGAGTCTGTTGTTCTTGCTGAACTCTGTTATTCAAGATGAGCTGCCGAGAAAGACTTGGCTCCTGTTTTATTGAGCAGCCTTTGATTTGACACCAAAACCTGAAGGCAAATGGCAATAGCTCTGAAACTTCAAGCGTGGAATTAATTTCATGCCTGAAGTGGCTTTTGCTATCCACTGTCTACTAGAAGCTTTTTCAGTCTTTGTACAGCACACAATAAGGGAGCAGCTGTCTGTATGAACAAGAGAAGTTAGAACCTGTGATCAAGTACTTTTGAGGGTCTCGTGGTCCAAGTTTAACTAGCAACTCTCTACCAAACTACAACGAAAATTACAGTCAAGCTCCCACAGAAGCACCAACCAATTGTTTTTTGGTTAACAGTCTATATAAAACAGACGACTTTAAAACCGAAAAGTCCTTCCTCACACCTTGTGGAAAACGACAGTCAACTTCCATGATAAAGATAAAGAAAAAAAAAAAAAATCTCAAATCAAAGCCAGCCAGCCTCTTTTGAACAATTTGCATGGTCAGCACGCCAAATATATAGAAGACTTTGACGTAGACGCATTTTTACAACAGTAACTAGAGAATTTAAGCATTTTGACATAGACTGGAGAGAAAAAAAAAAAAGAGAGAAAGGGAAGGACAAGAGCTAAAAAAATGTTCATGCCACGCTACTCTCCTTTTGCGCCATTATTGATTTTCCAGAAACAGCAATGCTAGTCGAATAAAAAGAAATAACCTCCATGGGAAGAGCATCCTTCCCGCATCAATAGATCAATATTTGATTCCAAGTTTGGCTTAAATAGAGGATTCCGCTTATTTCTTTTAATAAATTAAATATTTAATTGTACGAAAAATAGAGTAACAAATTGAAACTCTTCGTCTTGAATATATAGTTGTACGCGATTGTTTTCCATTCACTTTTAATTTCTTCTACAATTATTTAATTTCTTAAAGTCAACATTTTAGTGCTTTCTTATTCTCTTACTATGAAAAATGACAAGTTGTTAAGAAGATGGTTTGTAAAACTATAACTGCCACTTAATTCTTTTTTATTAAAACGCAAGAACTAAGAAAAATCTAACACTGTGTTAAAAGCACGTTTAGAAATGCGATTGAAACCTTGTCTTTTTAAAATTTAAATATATATATATATATATTTATATTTATAAAAAAATATTTTTTTATATGTTTTCAGATTGTTTTATATAATTTTTTAAAAAAAATCATTTTAAAATATTTCTAAATAAAAAATAATTTAAAATAGATCTAAAACTAATTAATATAAAAAAACATAGTTACTAATCTAAGAGAATCCATTAAGCAAGTCCATGGTCACACGCACTCTTCTATATCTTGAATATTCGTGTGTTGATTATTGACTTTTTTGACCAACCAAGAATCAACACACGAATCAAGTTGGAAGAGCGCATAAACTTCATGAGGCTAAATAAACATTGACTAGGGTTTTTCTTTTTACAAAATAACCAAAATAATATATATTTCTCTCACCCTTATCCACAGATCATTAATAAATAAATATAAAATAAAAATAACTAAAACCTTGCAGCATTGCATATCGTATACTTGGTCCTAGATCGATAACATCTTAGACACAAACAAATCACAGTATTTAAACTTTGTACTAATTTATAAAGGGGTCACGCTATCACTATATATGGCAGATTGTTAGCACACATGTACAATTTCAATTTATTTTTATCTACTTTTCTTTATAATTAATTTATTTTTATAATTAATCATGATATATTATATCTTTTAGGTCTGAAATCTTGCTATTACACATCGTCATTTTATCTTACAAGATTGCTAGCTATCTGTTCCCCCCTGAATTAAATTTTTATCGTGTAATTAATTTCTTCTCTTTAAAAATTATAATTGATGAGAAGATTATCTAATAGATTAACACATGATATAGGAAGATTAAGTTCAGTAAGGATGTTTAATGTTTAATAAACATATATCAATATAGGTTATTGGGAAAAAAAATATAATTCATATATATTTTTTTTTAATATCAAAGATAGCTACCATTTGTTTGTTGGCCTTACTAAAGAAGGCTATCTTTTAAGAAGAATAACATCTTTTTTTCTAGAGTTTTTATTACGAGAAAATTAAATAATAAAAAGAAAAAAACATGTAAATAAAACAACCAAAACCCTCGTTGTTCCAAAGCTTAACAGCTGAAACAAAATCATCTGTAGAGCACTCAGAAAGCCATTATCCATCTTCCAAGCCTCCTTCATGAAATCAGTACTAAACCTCGGATTAGATAACGAATGTATATTGAGCTGCCAATATATGGGCCTGTGGTCCGATTTTATACTGTACTCCATATATTATTTGAAATCAGACCTCCCAACTTTCTTGAAACCAGTACTAAACCTCTATTTTTTTTTTTAAATAACACTCGTAACATTCCCATCACATAAAAACCAAATATACCATAGAAAAACGATAAGCCTAAATTTGATGAGAGTTAACCGGAGAAGCATGAACAACATTAATACGAGGTTCCTCCAGGATCAAAGATGTAGGCTTATATGCTAAGATTAGAAACTGACACGCATGCATAAACAATTTATGACCATCTCCCTGGCAATTCCGAAACTCATAATTATAAGTTCAAGATAGGAGCAAGATTATTGTACTATAGAAGATAAGAAAAAAAAAAAAGGGGGACTTTCCAATAACCCCTCCCACATCAATAATGTCAAAATCATTAAAAAAAACATGTTTACCAATATCAGACATAACAAACTTGTGTAACACCTATCTTGAGAGCTAATAAAGACACAACGAGATTCTTAATTGTATGAAATAATACAGAAAATTTTGACGGTGGATTGCCAAGCAATGTCATGCTACATAGGCATGTTCTAAGTGGATAACAGCGTGGATTTGAACTGGGAAATTTCTCAGCAGCGGAAATTAGTTTTCCCTGCCGCCACCACACCATCTGAAAGGAACACTTGAGCTTCGAAGTTTGGCGCAGCAAGGTGGCTTCTGCAATATTTCCTGTAAAAGTCTCCGTTATAACATTCAGCCCATTCATAATTCCGGCAAGAATTGAGGGGGTAACTTCGAGACTGGGCCCTTTGCAAACATATAGCAATTGAAATCCTGAATTGCAATGAAACTGTTGGAGAAACGCCTTCGCAGCATATGGGGGCCAGGATCACAGAGCATGACATTTTTTCACATTTCTACTTCCATTATTCAACTTTCCAAGCCGCCCAACAATGATGATATCGTGCCCTGGAAATAGCAGCAACGATGCACTTCTAGACTTTCCAGCTTTGTACTAATAATATCTTACCCTGCCATGCATGATCACTTGGGACAACATATACCGTTGATCCAAATCTTCTTGGCAGGAAATTGGACAAGCAATATATCTCCAGCTCCTTGAATCATAACAGCAAGAAAAATTCCTAACAGTGTACAATGGGCACTGGATAATTAAATGGGCCGATCTCAGACTCTATTCTAAGGTGACAATTTGTGATACATAAGCCAGCCCCATCATCCTTATTAGTTTTTAGTTCCTATTGATAAAGCTTGAAAAGCTTTAGGCCATGTTTGTTTTTTGGAAATTATTCTTCAAACTTTCCTATGTTTGTTTGCCATTAAAAAAGTTGGTCAAGGGAAAACACTTTCCGGTCAACGGAAAACACTTTCCAGTCAACGGAAATACTTTCCGGTCAACAAAAAACACTTTCCGGTCAACGAAAAACACTTTCCAATCAAAGAAAAATTTGGTTGGGTTTCCAAGAAAGTGTTTTCCCTTTTGGCTGTGTTTGTTTTCCGGAAAGTGGTTTCTGGGAAACCACTTTCCAAACTTTCCTGTGTTTGTTTGCTATTAGAAAATTTGGTTAACGGAAAACAATTTCCTGTCAAAGAAAAATTTAGCTTGGTTTTAGGAAAGTGTTTTCCTGGAAAATTTGAGCGGAAAACACTTTTCGGAAGTTGTGAAAAAATTAGAAATGTCATTATTTGCTGATTATATCAAATTTGATCCTCAAACTTTTGATTGCTATATATAATTTGTTTTGAATATTTATTTTTCAATTCCATCTCTTAAAATTTAATTTTTATATTAATTTTGGTCTTTATTTTTATAATTGCTATTTGCTTTTTCCTTATTATTTTTTTATTGAGATTTTTTATCTATCAAATTTGGTCCTCATTCTTTTGATTGTTACTTATTTTATTTGAAATAATTTATGAAATGTTTATTATTATTATTTTAATTTCTCCACCTTTCATTTTTTTTAAATTTTTTAGATTTGATCTCTATTATTTTGATTATTATTTATTTTATTTAAGATAATTTATGAAATTATATATTTTTTTCAATTTCATTCTCATTCAACTTTTTTAATTTGTAAGATTTGTTCCTCATTATTTTAATAAACTTGAGAAAAATAAAACATTAATAAGTTATTTTTCAGCTCATTTTCCATGACACAACCAAACACTGGAAAGTGTTTTCCAACTTATTTTTCATTACACTACCAAACATCGGAAAATACTTTCCCGGAATTCACTTTCCCCGGAATTCACTTTCCATAAGGAAACTACTTTCCAGCAAACAAACGGGGTCTTAGAATTCCTAATTTTTCCCGGGTCCAAATACCTTTCAAGCTGTTTTTTCTAACCAGAACTAAAGTTTTAGGTAAACTCTTTCAATCTTTAAAAACAACATAAGAAGAGATTGGAAAATCCTGTTCAAGGAAATTGAAACAATCCAAGTGCAGGTTCAAAATCAAGAACTCATAGAAACATTCTTAGTTTTTATACTATATATTGTCATAATTTATTTTTTACATTTCCCCCAAAATTATTTTTAAAATTCAAAAGAAAAAATATATTGGCAACTTGGAAAAAGTAAATTAAGAAGGTTTTCAAATGCATGGAGTAACCAAATTGAAATTTTGGATAAAAATCAAGAACCTAATTATACCCAAGTTTGAAAAACAATGCAGATGCAAGATTAAATTAAATGATTATTAAATAAATTTGTATAAAAATTAAGTCTAAAGACTTAATTAGACTTTTAATAGGTCATTTGATTTAATCATGGACCTGATTAAAGGTTTAATTAAATTTAATAATCAATTTAGGTCAAATTAAAGGATTTAGTTAAGTGCAAGGACTTAATTGAAATTTTTATGGGTCAAATTAATTTTATTAGGGACTTAATTAATGAAGAATTAAATTTGGAAGCTTAATTTAGAGGATTAGATTTAATTTCCCCAAACTCATTTGGATCAAATTAGAGATAAAATTACAAGAAAATCAAAGTTTTGGGGTCAATTAAGAGCTAAATTGAAGAAATTCAGAATCAAGGACCTTTTTATAAAAGGTGTATGAATTTGGGGACCCAATTCAACTAAAAATAAAGATGAAATTGAAGAAATTATAAATTTAAAGGTCAATTAGGGATAAAATAAAAAATATCCAAGACCAAGAAGCAAAATGAAAAGGATGCTAAACTAAGGGAATCATTTTGAAACACGACAATAGTGAAATTGAATTGATTCTTAGAATCAAAATTTAATTGAGAACTTAATTAACTAAATTAAAAGATTAGGGGATGAAATTAAAAAGAAATTAATAACCTAGTTTAGGTGAAAAACCCAAAAACAGTACTTACTATTTTATTTAAATAAAACAACATGTTTTAATATTGTTGTGACCAAAATTATGTAGTTTGGTCCCAAAAAAAAAAAAAAAAATCATCTATGGCACTCAAAAAGCCATTATCCTTCTTCCAAGCCTCCTTCATGAAATCACTTAAACCTCGGATTAGATAACGAATGTATATTGAGCTGCAAATATATGGGCCTGTGGTCCAATTTTATACGAATGTTTAACAATAAAATCTGCACTCCATATTAAATAAGCCTCTATCTTGGAACTCTTGAACCCCACCACCGATCAAGTAATTCCTTTTCATCAGTGAAAAGTGACAATTATCAAAGCATTCCCTAAGGGGTACGGGTCATATGCAGTGTCAGAAATTGCATCAATAATATTTTGGAGCCATTCTATGTAACAATGCATATAATAGCTAGTCTTTTTATTGTGAGACACACATGCAGCTGGCAGTTGAACACACACACACTGGTAGTTCTTGATTTCTGATGTTTTTGATCACTTAAATAGAGAAACCGATCGTTAGCATCTGAAATTTACTACTTTTGGCAGAGCTTGTTTTCTGATGTTCGATCTGGATATCACTCTGAGTTTTCTGGTAGACTTGGATATGGTTTCCCTCAATAGCAACCATGGTCGCTATTGACATTATCATCATCTTGACTGGCTGATTTCTCGGGAATTTTGAAAGGGAAAAGGATGCTATTATGACCAACCTGACCATAAGTGTAACAAACTTGTGGGAACCCCTCATCGTAAGACACTTTCTGATCCAGATCTTCAATTTTTTTCTGTCGGTTTTCAAGATCAATATCAACCTTTACACGAGCAAATTTCCCTCTCTGATTGGTCTGGGTATTATAATCAATCGTAACCATGTCACCAATCAACTGGTAAGGCAAGGAAAATGCACCCAAAACACCACCCTTGTAATGTGCCTGATGATGCATGGAGATAACCAGTTATTGTCGAAAACTGTGCAAGAAAGAACTCATTCCTCCGATCCATAACCTTCAAAGGCTTTGCTCTGTTCCAGATAGTTTTAGATTTCAGTCTAGTGCATAAGGTCGTGTCTGAAACTGTGTGACCCAAGATCCTGACAACAATAGCCAATTCCTATGGCTTCCGTCGGAGGGCTTCATATTTCCAACGCAAGACCCTCCTTCTTCTCCGCCACGAGGATGCCCCCATCCTCCACGTAAATTTTTCCCATCTTCATCCACTCAGAACCTATGGAGTTTTAGGTGGCATCACCTAGAGGCTCATTTTTCTGGAGAGTTTTTTATTTATGTTGGAAGTTCTTTTTGCTATATTATAGAAACCTAGAAAAACTAGTAGAAACTCTATTTTTATTTATTTATTATGTTGGAGTTGTTAAAAAAAATTACAATTTTAAATTTTTTTAAGATATGTTTTTATTTGTTCATGCTGAATCTTTTTTAGCTATTTTTTATTTTATTTTCAAAAGTCAAAGAAAAGACTTAAGAAATAAATAATTTTATGTAAAAATCAGACTATACAAGATTCAAATGATCACTAAGCATTTCCTAATCATTTTTGTGATAGCAAAAATAAGGAATTAACAAAAAACAAATAAAGCATATTTTATTTATTTATTGACTTAAAATAAAACTTTTTTTTTTCTAGTGTGAATCGAAAACTTGTAAAAAAAAAAAGGCAATTTTCTTCGGCAAATAATTCAAGGAATTGACAAAAGTCCTTAGTGCTTCTTTGTTTTTGAGTTTTTCGTCCATTTTTATTTTTCTTAAAATGGAGATCAATATAAACTGGCATGTGTTCATATAGAAGGAAGAATTAATTACAACAAATGCTAAAATAGTTTAGTGTATGACTGTTCATCCTTTTACTATTCACTTAGACACTGATTATTGTAAATTGTAGCAGTGTAATGATTAAATTATCATCGCGAAAGAAACTTGCTAAGCATGTAGTTGAGGGTAGGATTGTCTTTTTCATGGGATACATTTGACATTGAAAGAATTATTGGGGATAAAATGGTCTGTTCAAGTTTTTTAAGCTACAGTACAGATATTGATTTGTCTTTTAGGGCACCAAATTATTATTTATATTCAAAAATGGTTGAAGCATGTTGAGCAAGTGCCAGAGGGTTGGCGCTGTCCATGCCATTTGGGTGGAGCGTGCGACTCTAAAAAAGAACTGAGCACCGCTTTTAGAGCGGCGTTAGATGCGCCTCGCTACCCCAGGCACAATGGTGAGGTGCTTGAGCGGAGGCGGCCCACCAAGAAGCTTTTCCTGGGGTTTTTTTGTCCCTCCCTCTCTCCTCCTAGATTATGCTGCCCATTGCAAAAACCTGTGGGTAAGATATAATTACCAAACCTAAAAAAATAGGTCAAATATATTTGTCAGACTCAGGTAACTTGGGTCTAGCATATTTGTTATTATTACTATTGTTATTACAATCACAACAACTATTACTACTACTCTTGTTGTTGTTATTTTTATTAATATTATAAATATTTTTATTTTCATTATTAATATAATTATTAATAAATTTGAAAAAAAATTGTTATTACTATTGAAAAAAAATTCATAAATTTCATTTGAAGGGTAATAATAATAATAATAATAATAATAAATTTGAAAAAAAATTATTACTATTGAAAAAAAATGATTTGAAGGGTAAAATTAAAAACTATAAGAATTTCGAAAAAAAAGAGCAAAGGAAAAAAAGAGAAATCAAAAGTAGAATAACTGGATTGAAAAACATAATATACATAAATTAGAATTAAAGAGCTAAATTGTAAGAAAATAAAACTTGCACAAAAGAGAAAATAACCGAAATAAAAAATCAAAACAAAGACGATGGATTCTGAAACACCAATAAAAAATAAGAATGGATTTAGGATGACTGAAACTAAAAAGAAAGAAAAACAAAGTAAGAAGTTAAAAGAATGAGGATTGAAATTAAAAAAATAGAACAAATACCGATCGTTAGCATCTGAAATTTACTACTTTTGGCAGAGCTTGTTTTCTGATGTTCGATCTGGATATCACTCTGAGTTTATTATTAGTTTCCATTGATCTGTGAAATCTTAGCAGTTAGGCGTGTTCCTGCTTAAACTCTGTGGGAACACATGCCAACCAAGCTTCAGGAGCAAAGGAATTTCGTTCATTTTCTTTCAAGTTCTTATTGCTCACGTGTAGTCTGCATAATTTAGTTTTAGAGCATATATCTCTACAGTGTGGAAAGCTCAAATTAATCACTTGTATCTTACTTACTCTGAGTTATTAACTCTGCCACATGTGCTCAACATTTACTTCTAAAAGCAGACAGTTCTCTAAATATAGCCTTGTGAGGGTATATCCATGATATTTCTGCTCTGGAAAACGTTAAAGCAAAATACTGTAACCAGCACTTAGACTCAACATTGCAATAGCTTCAGTCAATAACTGTACCTCCTTATTCTGCCAATCCTTTTTCACCTTGTTGCTCACTTCATTCTGTTGGGCTATTCCAGAACTCAAACACACACAATTTACGTGGTTCGGCAACTTGCCTACTCCACGGAGCTACTGGTTTGTATTAATGAAACTTACAAACAATACAAACAAAGGAGGAGGAGATAAAACTCTCTCAACTCAACTCTACTCTCTCAAGCTCTCTCTATTCTTCTCTGTTCTCTCTTCTCTCTCTTGTTTCTTCTCGCTTGCTCTCTGTGTTCTTCATGCTCTACAAAGCACACACACACACATAGCTATACATATACAATGGATGATTGAAGGGGCATGATTGATGCCCACCGTTGCCTCCACTTTGTGTCCTCCACCATGTGAAAAAGGGGGATTAGGTATTCCCACTTGCACATGGTGGGTCATTGCTGTCTCCATAATGCTAACAATCTCCCACTTGGAGACAAGTAATGAAATCATCTTTTATCCTTGAAGGCCAACTGAAGTTTTGCACAACTTCGGTTTATCAAGTGTAACTCCTTTGGTTAACATGTCAATTGGATTCTTGCTTCCACGCACCTTTTCTAGCATTAGTTGCTCGTCATCCAACAGGTTTGTCGGATGAAGTGATATTTGATCCCGAATATGCTTCGTCCCCGGAGTGAAATGCTTTGGATTCTTGGCAAGGAAGATTGCACTCGATCGCCGCTATACAAAGTACCTTTTCCATTCAACTTGCCCAATTCCTTCGGAAACTCTGCAACCATACTATCTCTTTTGCAGATTCCGAGACTGCAACATATTCAAACTTCGTTGTTGAAAGAGCGACGATCTTTTGCAAGGTAGAACTCCAAGAAACAGCGGGGCCTCCTAGAGTGTATACATATCCTGTAGTGCTCTTTCTCGCTATCAACATCTCCTCGCTAGATCGGCGTCTACAAAGCCTTCAAGTTTCAAACCACCACCTGTGGAAACTAAGACAAGTTTCCGAGGAACCTTTTAAGTACCTCATGATCCATTTGACCGCCTCCCAATGCTGCTTTCGGGATTGCTCATATATCGGCTTACAACTCCCATTGCATGGGCAATGTCCGGTCCGCATGCACCATAGCATACATCAAAGAGCCGATAGCCGAGGCGTATGGAATCTTATCCATGTATCCACTTTCTAGCTCGGTTTTTGGTGACCGATCTTTCTTTGAGCTTGAAATGATTCCCAGTGGTGTACTTACCGGTTTAGTATTATCCATACTAAACCCGCCGAGAACCTTCTTGACATACTCTGTTTGTGAAAGCTTTAGTACGCCTTTGTCTTTATCTCAAGATTCTCATGCCAAGTATTTGTTTAGCAGCTCCCGGATCCTTCATTTCAAACTGCTTTTGACAATCCGCTGTTTTCACTTATCAATCTCCTCAATCTTTGGATCCTCGCAATCAACATATCATCTACATATAATAGTAGAATGATGTAGGAGTTGTCAAAATGTTTGACATAGCAACAATGATCGCTTGGCATCTTGTATACCCGAACCGCATACGAAGTTGTCAAACTTCTTGTACCACTGTCTTGGAGCTTGCTTCAAACCGTATAGGCTTTTCTATAGCTTGCAGACTTGGTTCTCCTTTCCTTGTATTTCAAACCCCTCTGGTTGTTGCATGTAAATATCTTCCTCTAATTCTCCATGAAGAAAGGCTGTTTTTACATCTAATTGCTCAAGATATAAATTCTCTGCACGGCTACTATCCCCGAACAACTCGATTGTTGTGAGCTTCACAACTGGAGAAAATATCTCAGAGTAGTCAATGCCTTTCTTTTGTTGAAACCCTTTGACAACAAGTCTTGCCTTGAACCGTTTACTTCCGTCATGCTCAGTCTTCACTCTGTAAACCCACTTGTTTTGTAAAGCCTTCTTTCCTTCAGCGGTGTGGTTAGCTCCCAAGTCTTGTTCTTCAGCAACGAACTCATCTCATCCTTCATGGCTAACTCCCACTTGCTTGAGTTTCCATCTTGTAAGGATTCTTCATAAGTTAGCGGTTCACCACCATCTGTCAACAAAATGTAATTCAAGAAAAGTGTGAACCGTTGGGGGGCTTTATCGTCCTCGAAGACTGCGAACAGTTGGTTCAATTGGCTCAGCATCTTCTTGTGTAGTAGAGGGTACAGATATGCTTGAGTCTTCTTGTAAAGACTCTTGATTGTTGTTCGCTTTCGGGAACATCGGAAGGCCTTCTAATCTTATGAATTCGGATCCTTGTGGACTTGTATCCGAATCACCTTATCTGTTTACGCACTTGATCCGTCTTTTGTACGTAACTTTCTCATTGAAGATCACGTTCCCGCTTCGATAATCTTTCTATTCGATCATCCCGAACCGATATCCAAATTCTTCATCTCCATAGCCGATGAAGAAACATTTCTTGGATTTGGCATCCAACTTGTTGCGAGCATCGAATCTATATGAACATAGGAAACACACCCAAAGACCTTTAAATGAGAGAGTTGTACCTCTTTTCCTCTCCATACTTCCTCGGGCAGTCTGAACTCCAAAGGAACTGATGGTCCACGGTTGATCAAGTAAACTGCGGTATGAACTGCGTCAGCCCAGAATGTTTGAGGTAACCCTGAATGCAACCTCATGCTTCTAGCTCGTTCATTGATGGTCCTGTTCATCCGTTCGAGAACGCCATTCATTGCGGTGTGCCCGGAACGGTCTTTTCCATTCTGATACCATTGACAGCACAATACTCCTTGAAACCTCCATCAATGTATTCTCCTCCATTATCAGATCTTAAGCATTTCAAATTTAAACCTGATTCAGTCTCAACCATAGCCTTCCATTTCTTGAATGTTTCAAACACATCAGATTTATTTTTCAGAAAGTAGACCCATACCTTCCTGCTGAAATCATCAATGAAAGTCACGTAATACCGAGAACCTCCAAGAGATGCTACTGGAGACGGTCCCCATAAATCTGTGTGTACCAGCTCTAGCTTTCTTGGTTTTAAGGTCCTGCCAACCTTCAAGAAACTGAGCTTCTTCTGTTTTCCAAGAACACAGCTTTCACAAATGTCTAGATCGACATTTTTTAATTCTGCCAGCTTTCCCTTCGATTGAAGTATCTTCATCCCCTTTTGACTCATATGGCCAAGTCTACAGTGCCATAGCTGTGCCTGATTTTCTGCTTCTGTAGTGGCAATGGTGTCTGCAACTCTTGTGGTCATATACAGGGTGCCGGTTTTCTTTCCACGAGCCAAAACCATTGCTCCCTTTGATACCTTCCACATACCTCCAGAAAAAAGGATTGAATGACCACTGTCATCAAGTTGTCCGACTGAGATCAACTTCTTCTTTAGTCCAGGAACATGCCTTACATTTTGCAAGTTCCATGTAGATCCATTCAATGTCTTGATTTGCACATCTCCTATACCCACAATCTCCATTGGTTGTCCATCGGCCGGGATAGACTACACCGTGATCTCCAGCAACATAGTTTTGCATCATCTCATGGTGTGGTGTACAGTGGAATGAAGCACCAGAATCAAGAATCCAATCATCAATTGGACTTTGTACAGCAAGAATCAAAGCGTCTTGCACCTCATCTGTGGTAGCATTTGCAGAGTCGACTTCGTGTTTTTTTGGTTTTGTGCAATTCCTCATGAAATGACCAGGTTTGCCACAATTCCAACATTCAACCTGCTTTCTGGGTCCAAACTTGCTTTTACTTCTATATCTTGATTTTGATCTGCCTCTGGATAAGCCTCTATCATGTCTCCTCCCTCGAGTGTTGATGTTGAGAGCGATCCCCGAGCTTGAACTTTCACCCGAGTCTTTCCTTCGCACTTCTTCAGCCAAAATCAAGTCTCGAATGTCATCATACTTCAGTTTGGATTTTCCAGCTGAATTGCTCACGGCTGTCCTCATGCCTTCCCAACTGCTTGGAAGTGAAGCTAGCAAGATGAGTGCACGAATCTCATCATCAAACTCAATCTCAACAGATGATAATTGATTTGTGATGGTATTGAAGTTGTTGAGGTGTTGCGTAACGGAAGTGTTTTCGACCATCTTCAAGTTAAACAACTTTTTCATCAGGTGCACTTTATTATTTGCTGATGGCTTCTCATACATCCCAGACAAGGCTTCCATCAATCTTGCAATGGATCTTTCTTTCGGTAACATTGTGAGCAACTCTTCTTGATAAGGATAACCGGACAATGCCCGAACTTGTCTATCAAGAAGTAACCAATCTTCTTCTTGCATATTTTCCCGGTTTGCTCCCCAACAAGGGAAGATGAAGTTTCTTCCCATATAGATAATCCTCAATTTGCATTTTCCAAGATCCAAAATCGTCCCACAAATTTTTCAATTCCAAAGCTTTTATTTCATCTGCCATTTTTACTACTTCTTCAATTCGAATTTCCAAAATCTGACCTTACAGATGTGTCCGAACGGCCGAAAACCTTGGAAATGACACCGAGATCACCCCAATCGGACTTCGGATAGCTCGATTTTAGCAATCAAAGTTTTGGATTAACGGACGCGGTGCGGATGCACGCGCGTGTCGCCCGAGTACCGCTGCGTCGCACCCGGATCAAAAACTCGGTGAGCGGTTCTGATGAAGCCACGTGTCGGCAGATTAGGTCCTGCGTCACACCGTATCAAAACTCACTAACGGTTACGATTAAGCCACGTGGCGAAAAATGATGGCTCGAGTCGCCCGGATCAATACTCAAGAGTGGTCCCGATTTAACCACGTGTCGAATATTAGCTTCGCGACACATCGGAACAAAACTTCGGTATGATGACGTGGCGGTGGCGTGGCGGTGGCGTGGCGGTGACGAGGACGTTGACCGTACGGATGTGATGACGTGGCGGGTCACCCGACCCGCTTTTCGGCCGGCGAAGATGGAGCGTGGAGCGCGTCGCGCGTTGGTGCGCGTGGCGATCCGGGCGTCGGCGCGTGGTGGCGCGTCGCGGGCATGCAGGACGCCGGTTCTTCGCCGGGTTTTCAACGGGGATTCTTCCGTTGTCCTCTACACGATGGTATGTTCAAAAACACGTTTGGAGAACTTTGATTTTTGAGTTTGGATCAAACACCCTCTTTTTTCAAGAACAAGCTCGATACCGGTTGTTGGGCTATTCCGAACTCAAACACACACAATTTACGTGGTTCGGCAACTTGCCTACTCCACTGAGCTACTTGGTTTGTATTAATGAAACTTACAAACAATACAAACAAAGGAGGAGGAGATAAAACTCTCTCAACTCAACTCTACTCTCTCAAGCTCTCTCTATTCTTCTCTGTTCTCTCTTCTCTCTGTGTTTCTTACGCTGCTCTCTGTGTTCTTCATGCTCTACAAAGCACACACACACACATAGCTATACATATACAATGGATGATTGAAGGGGCATGATTGATGCCCACCGTTGCCTCCACTTTGTGTCCTCCACCATGTGAAAAAGGGGGATTAGGTATTCCCACTTGCACATGGTGGGTCATTGCTGTCTCCATAATGCTAACACATTCCTGGTCCTTAGGTCGGACAAGATGTGATGGGAGAATTAACGAAAGCCATGGAAAGAATTGGACTTGACATGCGCGTGTCTGCTGTGGTAAGTAATTTGGTTGGTGTCCCTGGATTTTTTGTTTGGGTTATTTCTATTTAATGGCAAAGAATGTGATTTACAGTCCAGTGCTGATGGAATGAGTGCTTAATGCTTAATGCTGTCACATGTCTACATAACTAAACAGATTCTTCAACTCTCTGAGCTGATGTAGGCCAATGATACAATTGGAACATTAGCTGGAGGTCGATACCACAACCCAGATGTTATTGCTGCTGTAATATTGGGTACTGGAACAAATGCAGCATATGTAGAGCGAGCACAAGCAATTCCTAAGTGGCATGGTCTTCTACCCAAATCTGGAGAAATGGTTGGCATTTCATGTTAAAGGAAATCAAGCACAGAATAGGCAGTTAGCTTAGTCAAATAATGTAATTGAATCTTTAATTATTTGTTTCCTTATTCATAGATGATTAAGCTTGATCATATAGGCAATAATATAGGATCTTGATGGTAAACCATTAATATAAGTTTGTAAACTTTGCTTACTCTGTACGTCGCAGCACTGCGACGATGCGTTCACTCTTGCAGGTTTGAAGTAATCGAAAAAATGGAGAAGACAAGGATTTCTTGTCTTTTATCTGTGAAAAGCGGGAATGAGAATTGCCACCTAATATTTTGTTTTATAATTTTTTGCAATGTTTCAAAACTGAATATTTTAATATCGGACTTGTATCTTTACGGTATAAAAATACAAACCTATATTAAGAGAAATTGAAAAAAATTATGCAGGAAAATCATAAATTTTTTGGAAAGGATTTTTTCAGAAATTATTTTTGGACTGGGTCAAACCCGGCCTAGTGAACAGTGGAGGATGAGGCTAGAGAAGAAGAAAAGGAGGAGGAAGAGAAGCGGACCTGCCGTTGTTCGTAGTGAGTTGTTTGGCCGGTGGTTCTTCTTATTTCTTTGTGTTTTTCTTCTGCCTTTTCTTTTCTGGTTTTTGTTTTTTTTCCTTTCCGCAGCGCCTCCACTATGGCTTCTATTTCCTTTTCTCTTATCTCTCTATCCCTTTTCTCTTTTTCTCTATTTTGTTCTTCTCCTTCCGTTGTTCTCTCTCTTTCTCTGTCGTTCGTCCTCTCTTTGTATTTTGTTCTTTTGTTTTAAAACAAATCGTCTCCCTCTGCTTTTTTTCGACTCTCTTCTCTCTAAAATCTCCTCTCTGTTCCAATTTCTTTCAAATCTTTCTCTCTTCTTTAAAACCCTCTATTTCTCGTCCCCGATTCTCAAAACCAACACCCCTCCTGGTCTATTCCTTTTGGGTGGTATTTATAAGGGGCAAGGGGATCGGGATCGACCCTACTCCTGTCCCATCATGACGCATGGGGAGTGAGGCCACCCTACTCTGCCCCCGGTGCTGGGCAAGGTGCCTAATGGGGAGCCGCTTGCGGGTCACAACTCCCTTGGTTTTACATCATGAAGGGGCATGGGTTGTGTTGGGTTTTGGGTTTTTATAGTGTTTGTGCAAGTGTAGGAGAGAGGGAGAGCGAGAGTGTAAAAAAATAAAAATAAATTCAAAAACCTTCTTCTTCTCCTCTGCATGTCTAGGGGAAGAAGAAGAACATTGTCATTCAAACGACACTGTTTCGGGCTTTTCCTCCTTTATATATATTGCGTAACAACATATGCCTTCTTTTTACAATACTTACGGAGTAAAGACTTTGTGTAGTAAGTTTTATAAAGATAAACAAAACTAAACTTCTAAAATTGATCTTCTTAAAGCTTGGTTGATTTGAAACTCCATCTTTATAACAATACCCTTTAACCAGACATCAACGATCAAAACCATTAATAACTTGGTTATTCTAAGATCCTGATGTGGTGATCCTTTAAATTCTGTTTTTGGTTAGGTTAACTTGAAATTCCATCTAGTGATTTCCTTTGACCAAAAACTAAAACTGTTCTTCTTGATGGCAGTGTTTGAACCCTTTTTTTTTCTTTTCTTCTTTTTTTTGAGAATTTCCTAATGGTAGGGTTTTTCCTCATTTTACTTCCAATATTAAGATAATGTTGGTGGCTCGATCAATCTGAGATCCCATTTGACGATCCCTTTTTTACTAGAACCAAAAAACCTTTGTTTGTGGTTGGCTTAACCTAAGATCCCATCTGGTGATCCTCTTTAACCAGAACCAAAGTCTGTTTGTGTGTAGCTTGGTCAACCTAAAATTCCATCTGGCGATTTTCTTTGACCAAAGCTAAATTCTGTGTGTGGTTGGGTTAACCTGACATCCCATCTGGTGACCTCCTTTAACCAAAATAAAAAAATCTATGTTTGTAGCTCGGTCAACTTGAAATCCTATTTTGCGATTTCCTTTAACCAAAGCTGAAATTGATGTTGCGGTTGGGTTAACCTGAGATCCCATTTGGTGATTCTCTTTAACCAGAAGCAAAGAAAAATGTTTGTAGCCCAATCAACCTGAAATCCCATCTAACGATTCCCTTTAACTAAAGCCAAAATCAGTGTTGTGGTTGGGTTAGTCTGAGATCCCTTCTGGAGAAGTCTTTTAACCAAAACAAAAAAAATCCATATTTGTAGCTCGGTCAACCTGAAATCTCGTTTGGCAATTTCCTTTAACCAAAGCTGAAATTGGTGTTGCGGTTAGGTTAACTTGAGATCCCATCTGGCGATCCCCTTTAATCAGAACCAAAGTCCTGTGTGTTCTTCCTGTTGGCAGGGTTTGAACTTGCTTCTTTTTTCTTTTTGAGAATTTCCTAATGGTAGGGTTCTTCTCACTTTTCTTTTTTATGATAAAGTTTGATCAAGCTTTTCACTTGATGCTTTTTTTATTTTTTTATTTTTGTGATTTTGCAGGATTGATATCGGTTTTTCCTGATTGCAAGGTTGACATTTGTCCTTCCTGATGACTACAATTAACTGGATTTTTTCGCGATGACAAGGTTGGAAAACTTGGTGTTTTCTAATTGCAGGGTTGATCTGATAATTCCTGATCATGAGGTTTGAAAATTCGGTGCTTTTTGATTGCAAGGTTGACCTGAAGACTCTTTTTTATTGTTGTGGGGGCGACGTCTTCTGGCGATGGCGGAGGCTCTCTGTTGTGCCTCCTGGTGTGAGGTGTTGTGTGTTGAGAAGGGTTTTTGGATTTAATTATAAAATTATGATTAATGTTTAGGAGTCGCCACCTATTATTATGGTCACTAGGAACCTATGGTCTGCGAGAGTCTGGGTAAGGGACTGGTTGTGCAAGGGGAAGACGCATCACCCCTAGTGCACCCTATTCAGGGTAAGCTGCATTGTTGTTTGACTTTTTTTTTCTAAGTCGGGTTTCTATTTGTTGGTCATTTCTAAGGTTTAAGGCAGATCTCTCTTTATGAGAGAGTCTCTACTTTATCAGGTTAAATCCTAACCATTCTAAAGTCTAAATTTTAGCATTGCATCTATTTGCACTTTGTATCTTTAATACCTGAGGGTGCATTTTATTGTGTAATTTTACACCCACAAATATTAAAGTCTATATCTGGACCCTAAAAAATTAGAAAAAGGTTTTTGACATGTTGGCCAAATCCTAATGGATAATTATAAACTGATTACGATTTCCATTTTTGGATTTTTTAAACATGAAAAAGATGCAATTTTTTTTTATATGAAAAATATGCTTGGAAAAATTTTAAGATTTGGCCGCATACAACAAAATATTTTTTCTTTTTGAGAATGTTTTAATTTTTTTTGAAATATTTCGGAGAAAACCAAGTATTTTAATACCGGGTTTGTATTTTACAATGTAAATGTACAACCTGATATTATGTAAAATTGGTAGAAAAATATTTTAGAAAATCATAATTTTTTTCAAAGGATTTTTGAAATTTTTTCTGGAATTTTTTGTTTTTTTTGTTTTGTTTAAAGGAAGGATATAATATAATATTATATATTAATTGCAGAACGTGAACAGTAAGTAAGTTCACGTTCTGCATGCAACTTCACAGTTGCAGATGGCGGAGCAAAGCGGGAGGCAACCTTGCAGAGGAGAAGAAACTGCTGTCACTGGCCTGGCGTGGGGTTGGAAGTGGTTTGGGTAGTCTCCCTGAAGCTGGTGGCGGCGTCTGTGGAGGAGTCGGTGCTGCTGCTGCCGATACTGGAGAAGGAAGAAAACGAAAATGGTGGTGTTGATTGGCTGCTGCCGCCGTGGAGGAAAAGGAGGAGCTTTCAGTGGAGAGGGATAAGTGTGGTGGAGAGGGTTAAAGGCGAGCTGGTGGAAGCGTGGCTTGGAGTCGCTGAGAGCACGGTGGAGAGAGAGTGTAGAGAGAGAGACTTGCTGCAGAAAAAACTGGGGAGGAGGCTGGTTTTTTCTGATTTTTGGACCCGATTTGCTCCTCCCTCAGGCCATGAAATCCACCTATATTTATAGTCGGTGGAAGAGGGAAATCGTTTCTACACAGGGGAAAAATTTTCAACCCTTGATTCGGTTGGAAAGGATCCCAACCGTTGGCTCAAAGTAGGCACGGTGCACTGGCAAATCTGAAGAAAAAGCTGCCTGAGTTGGCATGTTTAGGCTAGTGCCGGCGCAGATTAAGTTTCATTCAGACTGCGCTATTGATATGGAACTGTATAAGAACTGCATATGATCATTTTAGGGCAAGTTTGGTTAACTTTGGTGGACGTTAGGTGCCTTAAAGGCACCTGCAAAAAGAGGTGACTGGACCAGTTTTTCCGGAAAAATAAAGAAGAAGATGAATAGTACCAAAGTTCTGATTTTGGCCAAAGTTCATTTCAGTCCTTCCTCTTTCAATGTCTTTCAATTGAACCTCTAATTGAACATAAACATTTGCAATTAAGCCCCCGATGAAGTTTAATTGCAGCTCTGAAGTTATGCGTCTTTTACAATATGATCCTTGGTCTCGGATTTTGTCAATTTAACCCCTACTTGACCATTAAACTTTCAATTTCTTCAATTTAACCCCGGTTTGTTGTCAATTTCACCCCTATAGTTTGGTGCCTTTTACGAAACATCCTTGGCTGTCAATTTCTTCAATTGAGCCCCCGATTGACCCCAAAACTTCATTTTTCTTGCAATTTGGCCTCTAATTTCAATTAATTAACTTGGTAAAAATTAAATTTGGTCTCTTAAAATTCCAATCTTCTCAATTAAGCTCAAATTAGGCTCCCAAACTTAATTTTTCATCATTTAAGCCCCAAATAAAATTAATTTGACCCATTTAAAGTATAATTAAGTCCTTGCACTTAATTTAATCCTTCAATTGGATCCAAATTAATTCTTAAACATAATTAAAATTTAATTTGGCCCATGATTATATCAAATTGACCTATTAAAAATTTAATTATGTCACTGGACTTAATTTTTATGCAAATTCGTACAATAATCATTTAATTTGACCTTGAATTTGCAATTTTTTTTCTCTATTTTTAGGCATAATGGGGTACAATTAGGCCTTGAATTTCCTCCAAAAATTACAGCTTGATTTTTTTTCTATTTTTGTAGTCCTCCTTGATCTGCTTTCTCAACATTGCGAGCCTTTATTTTATTTTTGGAGCCCTAAAATTACACGCCTATTGCGATATGGTCCTTGATCTTGGATTTCTTCAATTGAGCCCCTAATTGACCCCAAAACTTCATTTTTCTTGCAATTTGGCCCCTAATTTCAATCAATTAACTTGGTAAAAATTAAATTTGGTCTTTTAAAATTCCAATCTTCTCAATTAAGCTCAAATTAGGCTCCCAAACTTAATTTTTCATCAATTAAGCCCCAAATAAATTAATATGACCCATTTAAAGTATAATTAAGTCCTTGCACTTAATTAAATCCTTCAATTGGACCCAAATTAATTCTTAAACATAATTAAAATTTAATTTGGCCCATGATTAAATCAAATTGGCCTATTAAAAATTTAATTATGTTATTGGACTTAATTTTTATGCAAATTCATCCAATAATCATTTAATTTGACCTTGAATTTGCATTTTTTTTCTCCATTTTTAGGCATAATGGGGTACAATTAGGCCTTGAATTTTCTCCAAAAATTGCAGCTTGATTTTTTCCTATTTTTGTAGTCCTCCTTGATCTACTTTCTCCACATTGCCAGTCTTTATTTTATTTTTTGATTTTTATTTTGAAAAAAAAAGTGAATTTTAGGGAATAACCTAGAATTGGGTTATGACATTTATAACGAGGTTGATCTTCTTATTTCTTTGAGAATTTCCTAATTGTAGGGCTTATCTCATCTTCTTTATGACAAGCTTTTCTTATTCTTCCATGATGACAATGCTTGATCTTTCTTTGAGAATTTCCTAATAATATGGTTCTTTTCACTTTTCTTCAAATGTTGGGAATTCTGGTGGTAGGGTTGACCACATAATTCCTGATCGCGGGGTTTTGAAAACTTGGTGCTTCCTAATTATAGGGTTGACCTGAAGACTCTTTTTGATGACAAGGTTGATCTTCTCATTTCATTGAGATTTTCCTAATGGAAGGGTTCATCTCATTTTTTTCTCATTCCAGGGTTAAAATAATGATTATTTGTTATTATCTACTAAATAATTCTTTCTTTGTCCACAATCTTACTAGACTTCATTGAAGATTTTTTCTGTAACATTTCAAAAATTATGTGCAATGTTTTGAGGTTAGATGACATGCATGCCTCCTTACATGGTTTGAAATATAGGCTCCCTCTCCTTAATGTTCCATCGTCAAAGGTGTCTTTATTTACTATCCAAAGCCTTCTTTGTTCTTTTGATGTACCGGTCTATTCATGTGTTAACCATCCACTCAGCTGTAAGTGTCGTGCCTATCTTGGGTATCATCCGCGATGATTATTGGTTGCTCTCACTGTTTATCATGTTTGACAATACCCCCAAGTGTGGTGTTGCTTGATTTATCATGAAAAAGTTTAACAAGTCATGCATTTCTAGGATTCTCTGAAGAACTGTTCTTTAACTAGCTGTATGCATCCTACCAACACCCATCAAGAGGTTTTTTTAGTGTCGACCTCATCCTAGATTGTCAATTAGCCATTAACTTGCCTCCATTTGAAACAATACTCTTTAAGTATATGTTATCATCAATCTTCTTGGAAACTATCTAGTCCTCTAGACATGCATCTCATAGCTTACAGTAAAAGGCTCTTTATTGTGTGTTAAGTGTTCTTATCAATGGATTCCTCTCAGCTTGTTAAATCAGATTATGAAAAGAAATGCACAAGCATCCTTAATGATGTTCATTTTATCATCTATATTCATGTGGTGAAATGCACATTAGGCTTTAAAATAGGTGGTCCAACAATCAGTCTTGGTGGTGTGCATCATTTCGATATTTATTTAAACGCCACTATGCAATCATAATTGTCAGGAGTCATAGCCATGTTTTAAAGGGTAACCTAAGATGATATAAAGATGTCCTTCTAGTGCAACATTCTCCCATAGTCAGTTTTGGTGGTGTGCATCCTTTCGACATTCATTCAAATGAAACTACGTGATAACATTTGTTAGGAGTCATAGTCATGTTACAGAGGGTAACCCCAAGATGATGATATATGAGGATGTCCTTCTAGTGCAACATTCTCTTAATTGTTGCTGGAGTTTACTAGATCATAAACTATACTTTAACATCATTGCCTTTAATTAATCTGAGAGCGCTCATACTTTTATTTGTAATCAATAGGCTTTTGTCATTGCCAGATGCTAAACGTAACTTTAATGGACTTTGCTAACTCATTATTTGATTCTTTCTTTCCCCTAGCTGATCTGAATATTGTTTGTTTTTCATCCCAGGGTCTATTGTATTGCCCCCAATTGCTCTGCTTTTCAAAGAGTGTCGAGAAGTGTCAATGTTATTTTCATCAAGGATTTTCCAAACTTGATTGATGATCCATCTTAAAGAGTTAATAAGGTAGTGCATTCTAATATTGAGACAAAACTTTTAGAACAAATATCTCTCATTAGACAAGTTTCTCTAGGACCGGTTAGACAGGTTAAAGTCCATGGTATTTGCTCTTTCCCAGACCATCCTACTAATAGATGCCCTCAATTACAAGATGATGACATGCCTCAAGTTAATGTTATGGGTGGATTTAAGAGCCAACAAAGGAGATATGACCCATTTTCCAATCAGTACAACCCCGGGTGGAAAGACCACCCAAACCAGTTGCCTTTTCAGATCTTAACTCAATAGTCTTTTTAGCCCTATGTTCATGGCAAATCAACGTTTTCTCCTCAATAATCATCAAGTGCAGGTATGTCTTTAAAGGATATTGTAAAATCCTTGACCACCAATACAAAAACATTTCAACAAGAGACGAGAGTAAGCATTCAAAATTTGGAAAACTAAATATCACAGTTGGCTTCTTTAGTGCATAAAATATAGGCCAACAAATAAAGGTTCTGTCTCAAGTTAAACTTAATCCTAAGGAAAATTCAAGTGCCATGACTCTTAGAAGTGGCAAAGAAGTGCAAATCAAGACAACGATAACTGGCACCCAATAAAGAAAAGAGGAACCGGTTGAATCATCAAATCTGCCAACCAACAAGGTAATAAAAATTCTGCCTTACCAAATTCTAATATTTTAATTCATCCCTCTTTTCTTGGCCGATCTGTAAAGCAGAAAAAAATGAGATAGACAACAAAATCTTTTGAACTTTTTGGAAGGTGGAGGTGAACATCCATTGTTGGATGCAATCAAATAAATTCCACGATATGCCAAGTATCTTAAAGAGTTGTGCAACAACAAAAGAAGGCTAAATGTTGATGAGAAAATAAAGGTTAGAGAGAATATGTCTGCAGTCATACAAAGGAAATTGCCTTAAAAGTGTAAAGACCTAGGTATGTTCACTATACCCTGTGTGTAAACCTCGGGAAAAAATAATAATTAAAGCTGCTTAAATTGCAAACTAACTGCATGAGAAATAAAAATGAAGAAATTCATGCGTATGGTTAAATAAAAATAGGAATTCAGAAATTTTTGAATACAAATTTCCAGGCGAAATAATTCAAGACATTATAAATAAACCCAGTGATGTTAAGGGTTTGATTTAATTGAAGATAATAATATACTTAAAGGAAATAAGAGAAATTATAGAGTATAAATACTCTTCTCCTCATCAAAAATCTGCAACATCCATGTCGCACGTCACCCGCGCGGCATCGGCTGGCGATTTTTCATCTCATTTTGGTTTGCTTTGATTCGTTCGTTGGAGTCGCCACCTAGTATTTAATTGAAGGCTACTAGGAAACCTGGGCGCTGGTCTTGTCAGAGATTCATGGGTAAGAGACTGGTTGTGGTTAGGGAAGGTATTAGCACCCTTAACGCATCCTACCTGAGGTAAGCTGCTTCGTGGACTTGATGTGTTAAAGAAGTTTTAAAAATTTTGTTCTTTCATCAAATTTTAGAAATACAACTTACGTGTAAGTTCATAATTCTTTATCTGTGAGCAAATCAAAATATTAAATTCTTCTTTATTCTTGCAATTTTATCATACAAAAAAAACATTCATAAACAAAATACAAATCACACATTTCCTTTTCACTAAACTTTTCTTTTTTTTCTTTTTCCTTTCCTTTCCTTTCCTTTTCTTTTTTGTTACATCAACACTACAAATTATAAAAAGTCAACTAAACAAAAAATTACATTAAGCAATTTTTACAATTACAAAAATTAGCCCCAAAATAATCTGAAATTACAGGGATAGCCTTCTACAAGCCGAAACAGTGTCAAGAAAGTTTTTCGGAGCACGGGAGCATGTGGCGCGTCCCCTCCACACGCCATCGGCGATCGTGGGTTCACGCGTCGCCGCGAGAACGCTGGAAAATGGGTGGGTCTGGCTCAGCTTCTTCTCCTCTTCCCTTCCTGCTGGCGGTGACATCCACCGTCACCTGCAACAGAAAAAAAACACACAAGCCAGTCGATTTTAATCTTTGTTTAGATCTGTTTCGCTTCTATTTTCTCTCGGTTTGTTCTTGGTCTTCTCCTTCTGATCTGGTGGCTGTCGTCCGTGGCAGCTGAAGCCGCGGTGAAGATGGGCGTGGTTGTCGGATGGCAGAGGTGTGGCTCTGCTGGTTAAAGGAGATGAAGAGGTTCTTTGGCTCTTCTTTGTTCGCGGCGGCCGGGAAGGAGCCGCTCGGGGAGAAAGGACCTGGGTGGTGGCTGGTGAAGATGGAGACGGTGGGTCCGTGGTCGTTCTTTGTGATTGGGTCTGTTCGTTGACCCGGAGAGGGAGGCCGATGGGTCGGCTGAGAGATGAGAGAAGTTTGGTGAGGGGCTGAAGACCTAAGGTCCAGTGAAATGAGGGAGGGAGATCAGCAATGGCTGGTTCTCTAGGGGCTAGGAATGGAGCGGTCGAGAGAGGGGAAGGTTGGTGAGGGAGATGACAATGAAGAGGGGGGAGACCGTGGAACCGGCTGGGAGAGGAGAAGAAAAAAATCAGAGGGGGGGAGGCGGCGACTTGGAGTGAAAGAGATAGGTTTAGGGTTTCTCTTCTTTTTTTTGTCAAAATTGCCCTCCCTTTTTGTGTGTTGAAGGCAACTATTTATAGGCAAAATGTTGCTTGGGCCTCAAAATTGGTCCCTCAATTGTTTTTGTAAAATTTTGATTTTTCTTCATTTTTTTTATTTTTTTAAAACGAGCAATATCAACGTCGACTTAAATGAGGAAAATTAATGATTTTAAAAATGACGCGTGAAAAGTCAAACACGTTCAAAAGACCTTTAACAAATTAAATTCTTTTTTAGATGACGTTGAAAATGCTAAAAACGATGAAAATATATTAAAAACATTTTTTTCAGATTTTCGTTGTTTTTCGCTATTTTTGAATTTTCCAAAAATTTATCAAAAAGGTGGGTCAAAAATTGGGTAACAACAATCCATAAGGAAATAAAATAGGGAGTTTTGTATCCATTCTTGCAAAATCAAGAGAGAAACACTAAAATTTCAAGAACCCATCCAAGATTAAAGGTTTATAGATGGAATAAACACTTGTGAGCAAGGAATTAACAAGAAAATTAAACAATAAGAGAAGAAGGAGGGCCGACTGTCATTAGAAAAGAAAGGAGGGAGTTGAAAATCTTCAACTAGTTGAAGATCAAAATCTTAATTCGTACTGGGTAAGGTGTTCTAAACATGATCTTAAAATTCATTTAAAATTCGATAATGAATTGATGCCTTGATATTGAATTATAGGTTAGGGTTCTTAGACATGAATTGGGGAAAAAGTATTTGTTGTTAAAATTAAGTTAATTGATGTGTATGTGATGGGGGGCATGAAACCAAAATAAAATGTGATGGGGGGCATGAAACCAAAATAATTTTACCCAGAATATGTAGTTTATGAAAGTATTGTGTGAAGGAAAGGGGGTGACGAATCTGGACAGACTTGTGTCTTGATTTCAGTGAGATTTTAGGTAGGAGGATGAGGGAATTAGAATTGGGTTCCTTCATAGAAATTGTTGATTTGGATGTTAGCTAACCAAAGAAATTGGTCTTGCTTAATTTTGAACTATAGAACTCCAGTTATGGGTTACCAACTGAGACTGATTCGTGATTGATTTTGTAGGGCAGGAGGATAGATTAATTGATAAGCAATTTTGACTATCTTCTAGGTAGAACTGGGTTCTCCTTCCTTCAAAGAACTTGTAGCCTCGAGTCTTAGCTTTCCAATGAGATCCATCTCACTTAAAATGGAGTTCTAGAACTCTAGATATAGTTAAAAATCTAATGAGTGTTCAAACAGTAACAGTTCAATGTCTAGACAGTAATGGTTGAACAATAACAGTTGGATAGTAATAGTTCAATGTCTAGACAATAATGGTTGGATAGTAATAGTTGGACAAGATGCTTCAATGTTTAGATAGTAACAATTGGACAATAACGGTTCAATGCCTAGACGATAGATTCAAAGTTAGACAAGGTAATAGTTAGACTTTCACATGAATACTATATGTAAGAATACAAAAGAACTGAGTCATGTGAACAATTGTATATTGAGACACTTACTCTGAAAATATACACGATATATGTATGTATGTTATTATGAGGAAATGAACATGCATAAAAAGTAACATATGTGTAGTGAATGATTATGGATTCTCTATAATAATCGGCTTGAAGGAGTCATAACCAAAAACTTCCTTGTGATTCAGGAGGAGCGACCAGGATTGGATCTTCTGTTAAGGGAGGTCACGAGACAGGCGGAGCAGGTGCGTGATTTTCCCTCCTATTTGCACTTATGCAATTTAAAGTTCTTCTGGTGAATGTAATTACAATAAATACCATGTTCAATGTAAATAAAGTCCAGTGTATTTATAAGATTAGCTACGACTAATGGCATATGTGATAGGAATGCCAGGAAATGAATTACAAGATTAGCTTCGGCTAATGGTATTCGTGATAGGATTGCCGGGAAATGAATTACAAGATTAGCTACAGCTAATGACATCTGTAATATGATTGTCGGGAAATGAGTTATAAGAGTAGCTTGGGCTAATGGTGTCCGCGTTGGGATGGTCGAGAACGATTGATAAGACTCGATTTGTAAAGGGTATAAGTGTTTGAATGACCTGAGAAACTGATAAATATAATTGCCTAAAAATGTCCAGGTTGGACTTTGCAAAGTCACCCGGTGCATGCAAGTAAATAAGAGTATTCAAATTAAGGATATGCAAATGAGTGTTAATTGGGTTTAAATGATTTACAAGCAAAATATAAGTTGATTGTTAGAATTCTTATTGGATTCGATAGAATATTTATACTTCATTCGTATACATTACATGAGCATATATATATATATATATATATATATATATATATATATATATATACACACAAAAGCATCTTGCATAAAACCAATTCCATTATGCTTGTTAAATAGTTAATAAGCTGACAAGGTAGAGCCTAAACTAATGATTTTTTAGATATTTGATGAGCATCGTTACATAAATAAACATACCATTATGTTGATAAAAGAAATATATATATATATATATATATATATATATATATATATATATATATTTCTTTTATCAACATAATGGTATGTTTATTTATGCGTACATCAAATATCTAAAAAATCATTAGTTTACACCTGGTCAAGCTTTATGTAACTATTTAACTTAAGCATAATGGAATTAGCGCTTATGCAGATGCTTTTGTGTAAATCTTGATGTATTTATAAAAGTCCACTTAGCATGTAGTACATTTGTTATCTTGTAATTAACCCTTTTGAAATGTTTAAGAACACTTATTTTATTGTAAATGCTCTCTTTGCATGTTAGTATTCCTTTTTCTTTTAAATTTTATGACATGATATTTGGGCTATATTTATATTGAACTTACTTGTGTGTGTGTATATATATATATATATATATATATATATTATGTGGATTGTATGAGGTGTTGAATAATGATCATTGAAATAAGGTCCGAAATTATAGGACCTTATGATGATGGGTTGATTGAGTAAATTGATAGTAGTCGATAACTTTGGATGTCCTAAATACAAACGAAACTCTATCAAATTTTTGGTAGATTTCTAAAAAAAATTACCCTCAAATTAACAACATATGTTGAGATCTTTTAACGTTGATCAAGTCATACAGTTAGGTTTGTTATAGTTGGTATCAGAGCCCTGATATGGATTCTGGGAAGAATTCAAAAGAGCTTGTTGATGTTCATTAATTTATTATAGGATGGTACGTACCCGCTAAGAGATTAGAACAGATCTATCCTCTACAGGGAGGGGGAATAGAGATATAGACTTTTTCGAGGGGCAAAAAGAGAGCTTTTTGAAAGATAGTGCTTCACATGCAGCGGTAGTATTGATTAAAGCAGGGCATGAAAAATCGATGGGGCCTCAAGTTAGATAGGCACCAAGGCAGACTGGGGATGTCCGACCAACCGTGTCAGCCCCACGGGAACGAGTAGAGGAGCCCCCTCAGACTACACCTGCAGGGTCATCTATTTTTTATGTTGATCCGATGCTCCTGGCTCAGCTAGTCAAAGCAGTGATGGAAGGTATGGCTAATGCTGCCACTCCTATGCAAGCACCCCCATCTGCACCCATCGTACAAACCATTTAAGATTAGCTATAGCTACTAATGATGTGGTAGTTTGTTTGGTGAAAAGTATGAGAGAAATGGGTTGTGAACCCTACTCAGGTGAACATGATGCTGAAGTGACGGGAATGTGGATTAGAAAGGTGGAAAAAACAATAATTCAAATTAAGATACCATATGATCTACGGGTATATTGTGCTACATAATTACTATTAGACAGTGCTATGACTTGGTGGGAGACAGTTCAGTTGAGGAAGGCTAAAGAAACCTTATCCTAGGATGATTTCAAGAGAGAGTTTAAGAATCAATATTACTCTAAAAATTATCGAAAGATGAAGAAACAGGAATTCCTAGCCTTGAGACAGGAGGGAATGTCAGTACTCGAGTACGAGAGATGATTTCATGACCTCTCACTATTCGCACCACATTATGTCCCATTAGAACAACACATGATAGAAAAGTTAAGGGATGACTTGCATAAGAATTGAAGCAGGGGTTGATTGCTTTACAATTCAGGACAGTAAGGGAACTGATTGAAGCAGCACAGGTTTTGGAGGCTTGTATGGAAGAAGACCAACAGAGTCACAGAGGTGCAGGAAAATGAAAAGATATGGAATTTTTAGGCAGGCCACCGCGTCCAAAGAAAGGTAGAGGCGAACAGTTCCTTCAATTTAATAAGAAAAAGGGGACATCAACTAGCTCCCGACAAGATATCGGTGGGAAGTTAGGAAGTGGTCGACCCGTTCTAGGTTTATAGGCTGAGGGGGAGGCCTAATGATTAGAAAATTGTCTACCCTCGATGTGCTCAATGTAAACAAAGACACCCCGGGAGTTGTTTGGTTTCTCCTGGACGATGCTATATATGCCAAGAAGAAGGTCATAAATGGAGAGCCTGCTAGTACTTGGGAAGAGGATGTCATCACAGTGGTGAGAAAGGCCACTTTAAAAGTGAATACCCCTAGTTAAATACTGAACAGCCTCAAAGATATAGACAAAGAAAGTTAGAGTCATCAAGATCCATCACAAGAAAAAGACCGGGAAGGTCGACTCATCGAGTTAACTCAAATAGGGGACGACCTAGAATGCAAAATGAAAAGGATCAAGGAAAGGTTTTCCATATGACCCAGAAGGAAGTTAGAGCAAAATCAGATGTGGTGGCAAGTATGCTGCAAATGAATGACTATCAAATGCATGTTTTGTTTGATTCTGGTGCCACTCACTCCTTTATAGCAAATAAAAATGTAACCAAATTGAGTAAGGAAACAAAAAGGGTAGAAAAAGGATTTATTATTGGGACACCTTTGGGTGAAACTGTGGAAACAAATGTTGTATTTGAAAGGGTGGGAATTAACTTTAATGGGTGTGAACTAGAAGCAGATTTAATACCCTTAGAATGAAGTGATTTTAATATAATTCTAGGTATGAATTGGTTGGGCAAAAATAAGGCTCGTCTAGACTACTTTACAAAAACAGTAACCTTTCAATGGCTAAGGGTGAAACAATGGCCTTTAAGAGGGAGAGAAATTCCAACTTTACAAATATAATCTTGGTTATGGCTGCAAGAAAACTACTAAAGAAAGGCTGTACATCATAACTTACCTATGTGATAAATTTGAGAAAGGGTAAAATAGAACTGTCTGACATTTCAATTGTGAGGGAATTTCTGGAATAACTGTCTGGACTACCCTTAGAAAGAGAAGTTGAAGTCACCATCAACATATTGCTTGAGGTGTCTCCTATAGCCCAACCACTATATAGAATAGCCCCAAAGGAATTGGATGAGTTGAAAATTCAGTTGCAAGAGCTCTTAGATAAAGGATTCATACGACCAAGCAACTCATCTTGAAAATAAATACGAACATGAAAGAGAGGGAGGCTAGAATTCTCCTTAATCCCAAACCTCTTAGTGTTTCATATGACTCTAGGTATATATGTAAGCTCAAGAAAGCGTTATATGGTCTCAAACAAGAACCTCGTGTTTGGTTTGAGAATTTTTTTTATTGTGATCTCATCTCTTGGATTTGTTTTTAGTAGTCATGACTCTGCTCTTTTTATTAAGTGCACTGATGTAGGTCGTATCTTTTTGTTCTTATATGTTGATGACATGATTATCACTAATAATGATATTGATGGTATCTCAGTTTTGAAGATAATGCTGACTAGACAGTTTGAAATGAAGGATTTGAGTTTTCTTTGATATTTCTTAGGGTATTGAGGTAGCTTACTCACTTAGAGGTTATCTTCTTTCTCAGTCAAAAGATGCTATAGATATTTCTGAGCGGACTAGACTTACTAATAACAAGATTGTAGACACTCCCATTGAAGTTAACGCAAGGTATTCTTCTTCTGATGGTTTATCTTTGACAGATCCTACTTTATATCGTACTATTATAGGGAGCTTGATATATATCACCATTACTTGTTCAGATATTGCATATATTATTCATGTTATTAGTCAATTTGTTGCTTCTCCTACTACTGTTCACTAAGCAGTTGTTCTTCGTATTTTGCGATATCTTCGGGGTACAGTCTTTCAGAGTCTTTTTTTTCATCCACCTCTTCCCTTGGAGCTGCGTGCATACTCTGATGCTGACCATAACAGTGATCCCACAGATCACAAATCGATTACTGGTTTCTGTATCTTTTTAGGTGATTCTCTTATTTCTTGGAAGATCAAGAAGAAATCTATTGTTTCTCAATTCTCAATTGAAGCAGAATATCGTGGTATGACATCTACTACTAAAGAGATTATATGGTTACGTTGGTTGCTTGCGGATACAGGAGTTTCACTCTCTCATCCTACTCCTATGTATTGTGACAACCAGAGTTCTATTCAGATTGCTCACAACTTGGTTTTTCATTAACGAACTAAACACATTAAAATTGATTGTTATCTTACTCGTCATCATCTCAAACATGACACCATTACTTTGCCTTTTATTTCTTTTTCCTTGTAGATTGCAAATTTCTTTACCAAGTCGCATTTCATTTCTCGTTTCATTTTCTAGTTGGCAAACTCTCGATACTTGTAGCTGCCGCATCGTGAGTTTAAGGGAAGATGTTAAATAATACATTTATCTTGTTTTATTTATTAAGGGTAAAAAAATATTTTTAGCTTACCCTATATATAAACTCTTTATATTTAGATTAAATAATGTAGTTTTTACAAATTAATTAAGAAGAATTCTATCCTCCCTCACTTTCGTGGGCATTAGAGATTCAGAGGAATGGTGCTTGTTTGCTTTATTAGTACGCTGGATACCATCACGGTCCCAGCTTGGACAATGGTTTTAAAAAGATCGTACAAGCTACAACATTGCAACCTTGTAGCTGCCGTTTTTATTCTCTGAAGATTTAGATGGTATCTACTATCTCATACTAGCTCATTATGAGCCTAACTATGCAAATTTTACAATTTGAACTCAGAAATAACTCCTCTCGCGTTTTGAGTTGTTAAGCAAAGGAGTGGAATCATACTCACTCCAATGTTCACTCCATGCAACAATGATTCGATTAATTAAACTATTCCAGAGTTTAATTAATTTTAAAACTTATTAATTTTTTAGTTAAGTTTTTGATTTGAATAATTAAACTAATCAAGAGTTTAATTAATCTCTAAACTTCTAATTATGTTATTCTTAACCAAAATTTTAATTCATTCTTTATTTATTTTATTTTTTATTTGTTTTTCATCATTATTTTTTATTTTTATTATCATTTTCGGTAAATAATAATAATAATAATAATAATAATAATAATAAAAAGATTAAAAATTAGGTTATGACACACAATAGGTGAATAGTGGCTCTAAAGTTCTGTTATAACTCTCTCTTGCAATTAACCTCCAAATTACCTCATTTTCATAACTCATCCAAAATAAATTTCTTTGTGGTTACTCAGTAAGAAATGTAAAAAATGAAAAGGAAGAGGTAAAGATGAAGTTGGGTGAAAGAGATTGAACCTAAGAAAACAGGCTGACTCAACCTGTGCGATGCATTATATATAAGAGAAAATTAAAATCAATAACTAGTTAGGTTAGGTTTGTGTTGATGACTGTGTGTGTACCAACTCTGCTTCATCTTCTGTCAAGAAAATTTGGTGGTTGTTGGAAACCTGCCATATTTGGCTTGGTTTGAACCAGGTTATAGGAGAGTCATGATGTTTTCCATTTTCAATTGCCATCTTTGCTCTTCTCCAACTGCAAAAATATTTGGTTCTTTTGTTCCGTAATCCAAAGGGCACATTTCATTTTTGCTCGTGGAAGCCAGGCGGCGAGTATTTTGGGCTTCGCCTTTATATGTGTGCGATTTTCAATGGTGGCCTGCGGCTGTGGGAGAAATTCACTGGTGAATTTATTGTGAAGGCGGCGCGTGCACTCCATGGCTCTCATTATCAGAGCCGTGAACGACTATTGGGCAGTGCTCGGCATGAGGAATATTTTTATTACATTCAAAATAATTTTAATTCGACCTGCGCCACTGAAATACAAGGCTATAAACTTAGTATTGAGTAATTAGTTTTTTAATCGGATAGACTCGAGTAGCTCTCTCTGATGTATAGTCACAAAACAAATAGTAAAACTCCCCTAAAACGATTAAATAAATAATCTAATTATATTGATCATACCAATTGTCCTGATTAAAGAAACATTAACCTTGATGAAAGAAATATATATTGGGCTCCACGTCAACAATCTTTCACGCATGAGACGCCAAATGGTTCAGTTACGTCATGAATTTTTTTAAAACTAATTTTTTATTTTATTTTTCAGTAATAAATTAATTAAAAATTAAGTTTACGTAATTTAATTTATTTTTATAGTTTTATAACTTTAGCTGTAAGTTTTGCTAGTTAATTCATATTGATTTAAGTTAATTCAATATTTTACCATCTCAATATTAAAAAAAAAAATCATTTAATGTATCACCATCTCAATGTATTTAACAAAAATATTGTCTAGCATGCAACGAGTTTTGAATTCATAGTTAAAATCTTCTACAAAATATATTTTTCAATAGCCATAAAGCCAGATGTTAAAGGAAATAGAATAAAAAAAATTATATAAAATGCTTGATCATCTGTTTTGGCTAAATATATGATTGAAATAATTTCTTGATTGCCTTGAGTTTTTTAATTCCTTGATTTTTTTTTTGAAAATAATTTAGAATATTTATCTTGATTATTTTCTTAACATGTCTCCTCAAACTTATAATAATTTGATTTTCATGAATTTGACATATAATAAGTACACCACTTTTATTGTTATTATAACCTCATCTAGTTGTCAAAGTAATCCCCAACAATAAACTATGTTAATTGATTAATAATTAGGTTGAGATTATCATATGTTTTTACAATCATAAAAACATCAAGATGGACAATCATGAATCAAACCCCAGGTCAACTTGATTATTAGTTGACAATTTGATTATATATATTATATTCAACTTATATATGGTTTATATAACCATTCAACAAGACATAAAAAATAAAATAAATTATACAAAATACTTTATCATCTCATTTGGTTAGACAATTGAAATAATTTCTTGATTAGCTTGAGTTATTCAATTTTTGATTTCTCTTTTTATTGATAATAAAATAATAAAAAATATTTATATTTATCATTTCTTTTACAAAAGGAGACAAATTTCAATAGAGGGGTTGATGTTAAGGATGGTATATATTATTTACGCAATATTTTTTTAAAATAGATTTTTGTATGTGTATAATTTTGTGGATCTCGCTTCAATTTGGGGCCAGGGAGACAAATTTCAATTCATTTAATTTTTTTAATTTTTTTAATCTAATTATTATATAGCTAATATGAATATTTATTTAGCATAAAATTTTTGTTTTTTTATATAATTTTATCACAATTATCAATAGATAATCTTCAATTATATATAAAATATTATTATAAATTTATCAAATTAAGTCAAATTAACCTCGTCCACAATCCAGGTGAGTGATGGTTTTTTTTATATATAATTATTATTTAAGGTATTTTGGTCAAAATTGAGCAATAACTTTGCTCTATAAGTCAAACTCAATTAAAATCAATCAAACTTGATCAATTTGATAAACTTAGACCGAGTTTACTGAGTTTGATAAAATTGGGTTTGTCAAAGAAAAAGATGAAGAAGAAGCATGCAAGTGTGGAAATGGTGGGTCTTGAATCGCGAAACTCATGGTTTTTAGATCTTTTTATATTAAACCAGTGGCTTTCTCTACCTGCTCTGCTCTGTTAAAGAGAAAAAGCATCATGGGCTATTCCTCTCTCCCTCTCTCTTCTCCCGAGCTGGAGGAGACCAATCTTGTAAGCAAAGGCATAGAAAGATTTTATGCTGTGTTCATTGAAGTAATAATTAATCCATATGCATCACCAGTTTTTTTTCCCTCGCACTAAAACAATTACTATTCAGAAAGAAGAAGACCTGCATGCTTCTTCATCATCTTCTTCTATTTTTTTTTTTAATTATTATCATTGAAAGATAATAATTATATGGCTGTCAACAAAAGAGCCCGGAGTTGGGGCAGTCAAAATAAAGCACATGTTATATGGCTGTAAAAGAAAAGGAAGACTGAAAACTCTTTACTTTTCTGGATCTTTGATTTTTTCTTTTTGAATAGGTGTGCTTGTTGGAACATGAATATTAACGGCTATTTGGTTGGTGTGGAAATAACATGTATGGTATTTTATTTTTTAAGAATAAATCTCCAGCTAAAAACAAAATTTTAATTCTCTTAGGAATCATAAAAAATAATTTCTTATGATTTTATGGTTTTACAATCTGTTTTTACAATCTGAATTTATTTTGTATTTTTCATATTTGGTTAAAAATACATTTTTAGGGACTCGGAGGAATGTATATAATATAAAGTATACATTGCGAAAAGGAAGAGGAGTTCACCAATAACAAAAGGGCAGGGGAGGCTGATGCGTCAAGGGGAATTGCCTGCTTCATGGTCCACAAATAATAATAGTATGAACGTAAGGAAATAGAGTAAACAAAAGCACAACCGACCAAGTGATAAAATGAGGAATCTTCATGTTCTATTGCAACCTTGCAAAATGCATAATGCCTTACCAACAAAACAAGAGAGAGAGGTGTGTAAACCCTGGCAAGATAAAAATAAATAAAAAAGTGCAGAGTGATCTTTTAAGGTAAGCAGAGAGTAGTGGTGCGTGATTTCTGTGCGTAAAGCAGAGTGATCAGCTATCGGATGCCAAAGTGCTGTGACTTTCTGATTGCCTCTCGCGTTTTGAGTTCTTAAGCAAAGAAGTGGAATCATGCTCACTTCCAATGTTCACTCCATAGGCCAATGGATGGCTCCTTCCGAGTAAGATTTGCAAAACCTCCTTCATGTGAGGCCTAGCAGAAGGATCTCTTCTGGTACAGTTAACCCCCAATTGGAAAACATTGCTCTTTTCATCCACGTAACAAGGTTCCTTTATCTCCTCATCTAAGGCATCGACTATAGTTTTTCCTTCTTGCATGTGACGCAATGCCCATTCGGCGAGGCCTGTATCACCATAATTTGCTGCTTTTCCCGTTGTTAGTTCTAGAAGGACAACCCCAAAGCTATAAACATCAATCTTCTCATTTATTCTACTTGTTTGAGCATACTCTGCGATTCAAGTTATAAAATAAAAAAACTTCAATATTTGGTACTGGAAAAGGAGGGCAAGGAAGCAAATACACAAGGATAAGACCTGAAGAGTGATCTTTTACCTGGAGCTATGTAACCAAAAGAACCGGCAACATTTGACATCGTAGCAAGTTCTCCCTGCATTTTCAGCATCTTTGCTAAACCAAAATCAGCGATTTTTGCGTTGAACTCAGAATCCAACAGTATATTGCTTGACTTGACATCTCGGTGTACTATGGGAGGAGAGCAGTCATGGTGCATGTAGCACAGACCCTTGGCAGCTCCCACTGCAATCTGCAGCCTCTTCGGCCAGTCCAGAACAACATGATTTGCTGAAGCTGATGCACTGTTTGATCGCCTTGCTGTATGCAGCCATTGATCGAGACTATGATTCACCAGATACTCGTAGACAAGAAGTTTCGAATTGTCATTGTCAAGAAAACAAAGCAACTTCACTATGTTCAAATGCCTTATTTTACTCAGTATCTCAACTTCTGCAAGGAACTGCTTTTCAATTTTCTTATCCACCGGACTGTTATTCCAGATTTTTTTCACAGCAAGAACACTCCCATTTGCAGCAACACGATATACTTTTCCTGATCCACCGCTTCCTATCAGGTTGCTTTCTGTCAATCCTGACAATATGTTTGATTCAGTAAAATTCAAACTATGGAAGTTTATGAACTTCCATTCTGAACCCGATCTACGGTTTCTCTTCCAGTGACCTCTAAAAATGATGAAAGCAAATAACAATGCTAACAGAAAAGCTATAATCGAAGCACTTAATATCAAGGCTAGGGGTTGGGTTGAAGTTTTGCTTGATTTTTGGGGTCTGGAAATACAAACCTTAAGGTATAGCGATGGCCTACTTGCACAAATACCAGGATTGTTCAATAAGCTACTGGAATATGCTGCATTTTCATACTCAGCTAGGATTTTTCCCACGAGATGATTTGAAGAGAGATTGAGATATATAAGTCTCAGCGAACCGAGTTGAGGTGGAATTTGGCCAGAAAATTGATTATCTGATAAGTCCAGTTTGACAAGGTCGGGTAGGAAACCAAACTTTTCAGGAATCTGTCCAGAAAGTTGATTTTGACTTAGGTTAAGAATATTTAGTGACTTCCATGAGATGATGTTGGGTGGAAGGGCTCCTGTGAGTTGGTTCTTATCAAGTAAAAGAACCGTCAGATTAGGAAGAGCGGTTAATTCAAGAGGGATAGTGCCAGTAAATTGGTTATTGCTCGCTTTGAAGACTACCAGATTCCTCCAAGAATTCCCTTCAATGGAAATACTCCCAGAGAACTTGTTGTTACTTATCTCGAGCCGTGAAAGACTAGTTGACACTTCATTAGGAAGCTCTCCAGTGAACAAATTATCACTTATCATCAGTTGTTGCAAATTTAAAGCTGTCCATAAACCAACAGGAATATTGCCAAAAAATGCGTTATTTGAAATTCTTACAACTAGCAAACTACTGCAATTCTCAAGTGATTTTGGCAACTCTCCACCGAGCTTGTTATCAAAAGCTACCACGCCTCTTAAGTTACCTCCATGGCATAAATATTCAGGCAGTTTCCCTGTAAGCCTATTGGAAGCAACCTGGAAGCCTTCAAGGGCTGAGTATCGCCCAAGATCTGGAGGGATTGACCCTGATAAATTGTTGCTAAACAACTTAAAATCTTTCAATGCCGGAAGACGACCAATGCTTTCTGGGATCTCACCAGATAACTGATTGAAGAACAAACTCAAACCTGATAATTTGTCAAGCTTCCCCAAATCAACAGGTATTGTACCAGTGAGATTGTTCTCCGAAAGATCGACGGAAGTCAAATTCAAAGCTTCGACAACCCGAGGAATTTCCCCAGATAATTTGTTCTTGTGAAGATATAGCACTCTCAAATTCATCAACATGAACAAACTGCCAGGAATAGTCCCAGTTAGTTTATTAGAGGATAAATCCAAGTGCTCCAATGCCACCATTTCTCCAATCATTTGTGGAATCTCGCCAATCAAATTCGCTCTGGAAATCCACAACATCTTCAGTTTCTTCAGCTGGGTGAAACTGGAATGCAACCTTGATGGAGAAAAGCCATTGTGAGCCATAGATAACTCTTCAAGCTTAGACAATTTGCCTATTTCTGGAGGGAAAGTGCCGTTAAACTGATTGTCTTGAAGCCGGAGAGTTCTTAGCTCTGGTAACAGTCCGATGGCTGCTGGAATATTACCGGAGAAGTTATTTGCATAAAGGTTAAGGTATGAGAGGCGAGCCAAGCAGTCAATATCATCAGGAATTGTGCCAACAATATGGTTCTGAGAGAGGTCTAAGATCTCCAACATGGACAAGTTATGTACAGCCACAGGGAACTTTCCAATAATATTGTTATTAGAAAAGTTGAGAAATGTGAGGTTCTTAAGGTCTGAAAGAAAGGGTGGGATGGTTCCAGAGATGTTCTTGTTATCAAGGATGAGTTGAGTGATGTAGTTATCGGTGCAGACTACTCCAGGCCAAGTGCAATGAGAGGAGTTTGATGGGGTCCATTGCTCAAGAGACAACGGATTTTGCCAGAGTTGTTTCAGTCTTATTAGAACGGCTTGTTCTTGATCATGAAATTGGGAGTTTGCATGAAGGAAAAGGAAGGGGGTGAGGAAGTGAATTAAAAGCAAAATTGGGGTTATTTCAGACATTACGGATGGTTTGAGCATGTTGTTCTGGTTTGAACTCTGTTTCGCAAGATGAACTACAGAGAAAGACTGATTTGTAGAGATGATAATGCTAAGATTTCGGGCATCTAGATGTATTGTATCTAATATTCAACTTGTTTGACCCCAACAAACTCCAAGGAGTTAGAAGGTCATTTTTCCAACATATAATAAAAACCCGAGAAGGATTTCTCAAATGATTAAAATATAATACAATAAATCTTATATATATATATAGTTTTTAGTTATCCCCTCGACTACTCAATAATTGGTATAGACACATGTATGCATGAATATAATTAATTAAATCTAGAAATAATACTATATTATTATCTAGCAAAATTAAATGTTATAGTTTAATTTAAGGCTGCCCCATTAAAAAGGAGAATGCTTGTTTAATAATATTCTTTACTTTTCCATATAACTATATATGTAATAGAATTATATAAAACCAACCGCCTTCCTTAGATAATATTTTTACTATATATTTTATATCCTTTCTTTTTCAACATTGACTCAAATTATTTGCACCAAAAGCAAAATATATAGCAAGGTTGACTCGGACACGACAATTGACTATATTTACATCCTTCGGACGCTTAACACGGCACCGATCGAGCACAAGCCTCAACCTTATTTGAATTTCTTGTTTCTCTAGTAAAGATCACTACTCATGGCTTGGCTGTTTTTTTTTGTACTTTTTGAGGTTGTTTAAGAGTATAAATATGATTATTTTTTAAAATGATTTTTATTTAAAAATATATTAAAATAATTATTTTTATTTTTATTTTAATATTAATGTATTAAAATGAACTGAAAACATGATTTAAAATAAAAAATATTATTTTTTAAAAAAATATTTTTAAAATATGAAAACAAACAATCCATTCCTCGTAGACCATCACTGTCTTCAAATTCCATTTCGGGGCATTTCTGCTTCTTGTTGGTTAGCTACCAAATTCTATCGAACATCATGCCCCAGTGTCCTTTCTGTCATTAAATCAGCTGTTAACTCAGCAGTGTCAAATGAGGCTCGCATGGGGACATCTAGAGTTTATTATATTTTGTTCCGTTTAATTTTTATTAAAACAACAATCTAATCAGTCATTTTAAAAAAATCAAAACTGAACCAAAACTAGTTTATATTAACTAGTTTTAGTTTAGTTGGTTTAGTTCGATTTAATTTTTTAAGATAAAAACTAGTTTAAATCAATCGGTTTGGGTTCGGTTCGGTTTGGGTTCGGTTCGGTTTTGGTTCAATTATTTTACATTAAAAACAAAAAACTATATTGTTTTATGGGGTTATTTTTGTAATTTCTAATGGGTTTTTTTGGGTTTGATTTTTTTTGGTTTGGGTTTGGTTCGGTTTAGTTTTTTCAGTTTCTAACTTATAAAACTGAACCAATCTGATCAGTTATTTAAAAATTCTAATTGAATTTTTTATGATTTGATTTTTTCAATTATTTTTTTCAGTTTTCTTCTTTTTTAATTTTTTTTTTTGTTCACCCTAAAGACATCCTTGCTCCGTCTTCATTTCCATGATTGCTTTGTTAATGCAAGATGTCTGCCTCCCTCCTTTTTTTTATTCTGTTTTTAATCATCACTTCCCTAGTAATCTTATTTTTCTCTACCTCATTAAACTTTTTTTGAGAAATCTTTCCCTAGCTATTTTGCATTCATGTATGGCACATAACACAACTACAAGCTAGCTAGCTAGCTGCTAGGAATTTTAAGTTGTTTTTTTTTTTTTTCCTGCTTCAATCAACAAGAGGCAACACGAGCATCTACTGCCTAAACGTTAACCCCTTGCTGTTTATATATATATATATATATATATAAGACAATTCCCTTTATGGGATTGGGAATGATAAACTTTTTGATGAACTTAAATCTTTTTCTCTCTCTCTTTTGCTAATTCGATTTTTATGCTAATTAAGAAGGTATTCCTAATTAATTTATTTAGAAACTTGTACACCCCCACTATATAAACTCGAGAAATTGAACATTCTACTAGATCATTGTGGTACGTAATGATTTATGGGATTGAAAATGATGACCTTAATCTCTTTTTTTTTTTGACAAACTTAATCCAAGATTAATTACAAAAAAAATCTCGTGAATTTTATATGGTGCAGCTAATTAGTTTGGAAATGTGGGTTAATCCACTATTTTTAAAAATTTGATTGTTTTATTAAAAATAATATTTTTTATATTTTAAATTATTTTGATGCATTAATCTTAAAAATAATTTTTAAAAAATGAAAAAAATATTATTTTAATATATTTTTAAAAAATTATTTTAAAAAATAATCATAACTATACTTTTAATCAAGAATTAAGATTAAAAGTAAAAGCACCTTTACTTAGATTTCCATTTCCTCCCTTCAAAAGTAAAAGAAATAATTCAGCCCGTATTTTTGACTTTTCAGGGTCTTGTCTTGTCCCTTTGTGTTTTTGAATGGATTCATCCTGTCATGTTGGCATGCAGAGAAAGCCATATTTATACTATTTAACTGATTTTGAGGGTCTCGTGGGTCCAAGTTTAACCACCTACTCTCCATCAAACTACAACGAAAATCACAGTCAAGCTCCCACAGAAGCACCAACCAATTGTTTTTTTTTAATTCGTGTTGTTTAGGGATAGCCAGTGGATCAATATTTGATTCCAACCATGACTTAAACAGAGGATTCCACTTATTTTTTTAATAAATTAAATACGTCAAACAGAGTAACAAATTGAAAATTGAAAATTGAAAATCTACGTCTTGAATAGTTGTACGCGTTTGTTTTCCATTCACTTTTAATTTCTCCTCAAGGGTTTTTCTTTTTGCATAAAAATAAAAATTATTATTATATATATTTATCTCACCCTTTACTGCAATGCATATCCTATACTTTTTCCTAGAGCACATCTTAGACACAAACAAATCACATTATTTAAATATGCCAAACAAAAATCAGGACTCCAAAATAAATTACGTTCTATTAAGCCCTTTAATAAACTTAACATTGACGAATCGCCCAAAGTCTCATGCAAACGACTTCAAACACATATAAATCCTAAATTATATCCAAGCAACACATAAAATATGAATGATTATCGAGATAAAAATTTGAATAAACATGGACTTGAATGCCTTGATTAACAGATTAGGGACTGGAATGTTAGATTGGATAATAATCAGGGACTACTTGAGAGAAAAGCACAAAACTACAGCTGTTTGGCGAGGCGCGTGGCACATTTGACAAAAGCTTTCTTATTCTCTTACTCTGAAAAATTAAATATTCTCTTAAGCAAGTCCATGTTAATACGCACTCTTCTATATCTTAAATATTCATGTGTTGATTATTGACTTTTTTAACCAATCAAAAATCAACACACGAATCAAGATGGAAGAGCGCATAAACTTCATTAGGCTAAATAAACATTGACTAGGGTTTTTCTTTTTACAAAATAACTAAAATTATTATATATATATATATATATATATATATATATATATATATATCATGCACCCTTATCCACAGATCATTAATAAATAAATATAAATAAAAATAAATAAAACCTTGCAGCATTGCATATCCTATACTTGGTCCTAGATCGATGATAACATCTTAGACACAAACAAATCACAGTATTTAAACTTTGTACTAATTTATAAAACTGAATTGAAATCCTGAATTGCAATGAAACAGGTGACATATTTTCATAGCAATTAATTAATTTGTTTTCTCTTTTCTTTGTCATCCATGGTTTACTAAGATGCTAGCTTGCCACTAAAATTCAGTGCAAAAGTTCAAAATACAAACATGTATGGTGTCAATATTGTCAACAAGTGAAGTGGCCCACGATTCAATAAGTTGAAGATTGGGACCGGTGAGTGAACATAATTAAAGGGAGACGGAGCACATTAAGCTTGACAAAAGCCTAACAGCACTATCAAATAATCTAATTTTATAGTAAAAAGCAGGAGCAAGTTGCAGATGACTTTATAATTAAATTATAGTACTGGTGTAAGCATATAATGTGCCATGCATGTGGTGGACACCGAGCCCGTTTGCCATCTTATCCCATCAGGGATCGTTTTCGATTCAATCCCCTGGAAAAAATCCCTTCGATTCTGATGGTAGTGGCCCCGAAATTACCTGCCAATAGCAAGCCGTTAATTGTTTCCAACGAGGAACCCTACTCGAGCCAGAGCCAAGTTTTTCACACAGCAGATTTTCCAACTCTTTATTGTTAAGAACCCAGGACGGACGTACCTGTGGTGGTAATGCCGAGTCATTTTAGAGAGAGAGAGAGTAGGGGAGACGTCCAATTCCCGTTCCGAATTAAATCAATAATCCATTAGAAAAGTCGAACGAAAACGGTAGTGAATATTTTCGAGAGTGGGCGATCAAGGACAAAACAGGTGACATATTTTCATAGCAATTGAAATCCTGAATTGCAATGAAACTGTTGGAGAAACGCCTTCGCAGCATATGGGGGCCAGGATCACAGAGCATGACATTTTTTCACATTTCTACTTCCATTATTCAACTTTCCAAGCCGCCCAACAATGATGATATCGTGCCCTGGAAATAGCAGCAATCGATGCACTTCTAGACTTTCCAGCTTTGTACTAATAGCAGCAATCTTACCCTGCCATGCATGATCACTTGGGACAATATATACCGTTGATCCAAATCTTCTTGGCAGGAAATTGGACAAGCAATATATCTCCAGCTCCTTGAATCATAACAGCAAGAAAAATTCCTAACAGTGTACAATGGGCACTGGATAATTAAATGGGCCGATCCCAGACTCTATTCTAAGGTGACAATTTGTGATACATAAGCCAGCCCCATCATCCTTATTAGTTTTAGTTTCTATTGATAAAGCTTGAAAAGCTTTAGAATTCCTAATTTTTCCCGGGTCCAAATACCTTTCAAGCTGTTTCTTTACCCAGAACTAAAGTTTTAGGTAAACTCTTTCAATCTTTAAAAACAACATAAGAAGAGATTGGAAAATCCTGTTCAAGGAATTTGAAACAATCCAAGTGCAGGTTCAAAATCAAGAACTCATAGAAACATTCTTAGTTTTTATACTATATATTGTCATAATTTATTTTTTACATTTCCCCCAAAATTATTTTTAAAATTCAAAAGAAAAAATATATCGGCAACTTGGCAAAAGTAGATTAAGAAAGTTTTCAAATGCATGGAGTAACAAAATTGAAAATTTGGATAAAAATCGAGAACCTAATTATACCCAAGTTTGAAAAACAATACGGATACAAGATTAAATTAAATGATTATTGAATAAATTTGTATAAAAATTAAGTCTAAAGATTTAATTAGACTTTTAATAGGTCATTTGATTTAATTATGGACCTCATTAAAGGTTTAATTAAATTTAATAATCAATTTAGGTCAAATTAAATGATTTAGTTAAGTGCAAGAACTTAATTAGAGTTTTTATGGGTCAAATTAATTTTATTAGGGACTTAATTAATGAAGAATTAAGTTTGGAAGCTTAATTTAGAGGATTATATTTAATTTCCCCAAACTTATTTGGATCAAATTAGAGATAAAATTATAAGAAAATCAAAGTTTTGGGGTCAATTAAGGGCCAAATTGAAGAAATTCAGAATCAAGGACCTTTTTATAAAAGGTGTATGAATTCGGGAACCCAATTCAACTAAAAATAAAGGTGAAATTGAAAAAATTATAAGTTTGAAGGTCAATTAAGGATAAAATTAAAAATATCCAAGATCGAGAAGCAAAATGAAAAGAATGTTAAACTTAGGGAATCATTTTGAAACATGACAATGGTGAAATTGAATTGATTCTTAGAATTGAGAATTTAATTAACTAAATTAAAAAATTAAGGGATGAAATTAAAAAAAAATTAATAACTTAGTTGAGGTCAAAAACCCAAAAACAGTACTTACTATTTTATTTAAATAAAACAACATGTTTTAATATTGGTGTGACCAAAATTATGTCGTTTGGTCCCAAAAAAAAAAAAAATCATCTATAGCACTCAAAAAGCAATTATCCTCTTCCAAGCCTCCTTCATGAAATCACTTAAACCTCGGATTAGATAACGAATGTATATTGAGCTGCAAATATATGGGCCTGTGGTCCTATTTTATACGAATGTTTAACAATAAAATCTGCACTCCATATTAAACAAGCCTCTATCTAGGAACTCTTGAACCCCACCACAGATCAAGTAATTCCTTTTCAGCAGTGAAAAGTGACAATTATCAAAGCATTCCCTAAGGGGTACGGGTCATATGCAGTGTCAGAAATTGCATCAATAATATTTTGGAGCCATTCTATGTAACAATGCATATAATAGCTAGTCTTTTTATTGTGAGACACACATGCAGCTGGCAGTTGAACACACACACACTGGTAGTTCTTGATTTCTGATGTTTTTGATCACTTAAATAGAGAAACCGATCGTTAGCATCTGAAATTTACTACTTTTGGCAGAGCTTGTTTTCTGATGTTCGATCTGGATATCACTCTGAGTTTATTATTAGTTTCCATTGATCTGTGAAATCTTAGCAGTTAGGCGTGTTCCTGCTTAAACTCTGTGGGAACACATGCCAACCAAGCTTCAGGAGCAAAGGAATTTCGTTCATTTTCTTTCAAGTTCTTATTGCTCACGTGTAGTCTGCATAATTTAGTTTGAGAGCATATATCTCTACAGTGTGGAAAGCTCAAATAAATCACTATCTCTACAGTGTGGAAAGGTAAAATTAATCACTTGTATCTTACTTGCTCTGAGTTATCAATTCTGTTTGGAGGTCGTTGAAGCTTTGTATGGTTTGGAATCTGTTTCATGGTGTTTTGGTTGGAGTTTTCATGGCTGTTTGGAGGTGGTTTTGTGGCCTATTTTTAGGGTGACTTCAGGTTTGTTTCAGGTATGTTGCGGGGTTATTTTGTGGAGGTTTGAGGGCTGTCATATGGTGGCTGTCATGGGTGGAAGGGGTTTTGTTGGTTTGAGGGATGTTTTTGGGTTTGTTTCAGGCTGGAAAGATTAAGGAAAGGGTTGTTGTAGCCATCGTTAGGAGGTCTATTCATGACACTGTAACTAACTAAAGACAAAAGCTTGTCTTGCTCTGCAACTAACTAAGAGAGGACTAAGGCTGTTTTTGCAGACAGAACAATGCTGGGTCTGTTTTTAGAAGAAAATCGGTAGGTGTGTTTAGTGCCTTTAAAGCTGTAATTTTGTTTCAGAGTGAAGTGAAGATACCAGAGCATAAGTTGGCATAATATTTGAGTAGTTTAGTGAAGGGTTGAGGGAGAAATTAGGGCTAATCATTTTAATAGGAAGAAAACAATGAATAGTGAAATTATGATATTTTTAATTTGGTCTCTAATCTTTTGGATTCCTTGCAATTTCACCCTTGACCTTCTTTAATTGGACCCTTAAATTTATGTGCTTTTTACAGAGTTGTTATTGATTTTAAAATTCTTCAATTTGACCTTCAATTGACCTTTAAACTTCTAAATTCTTGCAATTTTATCCTTGATCTCATCTATCCAATTGAATTTGGAAAAATTAAATTTAGTTCTTTAAAATTCAAATCTTCTCAATTAAACTCAAATTAGATCTTCAAACTTAATTTTCACCAATTAAATCCCTAATAAAATTAATTTGGCCCTGCTTAAACTCTGTGGGAACACATGCCAACCAAGCTTCAGGAGCAAAGGAATTTCGTTCATTTTCTTTCAAGTTCTTATTGCTCACGTGTAGTCTGCATAATTTAGTTTTAGAGCATATATCTCTACAGTGTGGAAAGCTCAAATTAATCACTTGTATCTTACTTACTCTGAGTTATTAACTCTGCTACATGTGCTCAACATTTACTTCTAAAAGCAGACAGTTCTCTAAATATAGCCTTGTGAGGGTATATCCATGATATTTCTGCTCTGGAAAACGTTAAAGCAAAATACTGCAACCAGCACTTAGACTCAACATTGCAATAGCTTCAGTCAATAACTGTACCTCCTTATTCTGCCAATCCTTTTTCACCTTGTTGCTCACTTCATTCCTGGTCCTTAGGTCGGACAAGATGTGATGGGAGAATTAACCAAAGCCATGGAAAGAATTGGACTTGACATGCGCGTGTCTGCTGTGGTAAGTAATTTGGTTGGTGTCCCTGGATTCTTTGTTTGGGTTATTTCTATTTAATGGCAAAGAATGTGATTTACAGTCCAGTGCTGATGGAATGAGTGCTTAATGCTTAATGCTGTCTACATAACTAAACAGATTCTTCAACTCTCTGAGCTGATGTAGGCCAATGATACAATTGGAACATTAGCTGGAGGTCGATACCACAACCCAGATGTCATTGCTGCTGTAATATTGGGTACTGGAACAAATGCAGCACATGTAGAGCGAGCACAAGCAATTCCTAAGTGGCATGGTCTTCTACCCAAATCTGGAGAAATGGTTGGCATTACATGTTAAAGGAAATCAAGCACAGAATAGGCAGTTAGCTTAGTCAAATAATGTAATTGAATCTTTAATTATTTGTTTCCTTATTCATAGATGATTAGGCTTGATCATAGGCAATAATATAGGATCTTGATGGTAAACCATTAATATAAGTTTGTAAACTTTGCTTACTTTGTATGTCGCAGCACTGCGACGATGCGTTCACTCTTGCAGGTTTGAAGTAATCGAAAAAATGGAGAAGACAAGGATTTCTTGTCTTTTATATGTAAAAAGCGGGAATGAGAGTTGCCACCTGATATTTTGTTTTATAATTTTTTACAATGTTTCAAAACTGAATATTTTAATACCGGACTTGTATCTTTACGGTATAAAAATACAAACCCATATTAAGAGAAATTGATAAAAATTATACAGGAAAATCATAAATTTTTTGGAAAGGATTTTTTCAGAAATTGTTTTTGGACTGGGTCAAACCCGGCCTAGAAAAGGACTTGTCCCTTTCTGCTTTTTTCTCTATTTTGTTCTTCTCCTTCCGTTGTTCTCTCTCTTTCTCTGTCGTTCGTCCTCTTTTTGTATTTTATTCTTTTTTTTAAAACAAATCGTCTCCCTCTGCTTTTTTTTTCGACTCCCTTCTCTCTAAAATCTCCTCTCTGTTCCAATTTCTTTCAAATCTTTCTCTCTTCTTTAAAACCCTCTATTTCTCGTCCCCGATTCTCAAAACCAACACCCCTCCCGGTCTATTCCTTTCGGGTGGTATTTATAATTGGCAAGGGGATCGGGATCGACCCTACCCCTGTCCCATCATGACGCATGGGGAGTGAGGCCACCCTACTCTGCCCCCGGTGCTGGGCAAGGTGCCTAATGGGGAGCCGCTTGCGGGGCACAACTCCCTTGGTTTTACATCATGAAAGGGCATGGGTTGTGTTGGGTTTTGGGTTTTTATAGTGTTTGTGCATGTGTGGGAGAGAGGGAAAGCGAGAGCGTAAAAAAATAAAAATAAATTCAAAAACCTTCTTCTTCTCCTCTGCACGTCTAGGGGAAGAAGAAGAACATTGTCATTCAAACGACACTGTTTCGGGCTTTTCCTCCTTTATATATATTGCGTAACAACATATGCCTCCTTTTTACAATACTTACAGATTAAAGACTTTGTGTAGTAAGTTTTATAAAGATAAACAAAACTAAACTTCTAAAATTGATCTTCTTAAAGCTTAGTTGATTTGAAACTCCATCTTTATAACAATACCCTTTAACCAGACATCAACAATCAAAACCATTAATAACTTGGTTATTCTAAGATCCTGATGTGGTGATCCTTTAAATTCTGTTTTTGGTTAGGTTAACCTGAAATTCCATCTAGTGATTCCCTTTAACCAAAAACTAAAACTGTTCTTCTTGATGGCAGTGTTTGAACCCTTTTTTTTCTTTTCTTCTTTCTTTTGAGAATTTCCTAATGGTAGGGTTTTTCCTTATTTTACTTCCAATATTAAGATAATGTTGATGGCTTGATCAATCTGAGATCCCATTTGACGATCCCTTTTTACTAGAACCAAAAAACCTTTGTTTGTGGTTGGCTTAACCTAAGATCCCATCTGGTGATCCTCTTTAACCAGAACCAAAGTCTGTTTGTGTGTAGCTTGGTCAACCTAAAATTCCATCTAGCGATTCTCTTTGACCAAAGCTAAATTCTGTGTATGGTTGGGTTAACTTGACATCCCATCTGGCGACCTCCTTTAACCAAAATAAAAAAATCTATATTTGTAGCTCAGTCAACTTGAAATCCTATTTGGCGATTTCCTTTAACCAAAGCTGAAATCGATGTTGCGGTTGGGTTAACCTGAGATCCCATCTGGCGATTCTCTTTAACCAGAAGCAAAGAAAAATGTTTGTAGCCCAATCAACCTGAAATCCCATCTAGCGATTCCCTTTAACTAAAGCCGAAATCAGTGTTACGGTTGGGTTAGTTTGAGATCCCTTCCGCGACCTCTTTTAACCAAAACAAAAAAAATCTATGTTTGTAGCTCGGTCAACCTGAAATCTCGTTTGGTAATTTCCTTTAACCAAAGCTGAAATTGGTGTTGCGGTTAGGTTAACTTGAGATCCCATCTGGCAATCCCCTTTAATCGAACCAAAGTCCCGTGTGTTCTTCCCTTGGGGGGTTTGAACTTGCTTCTTTTTCTTTTTGAGAATTTCCTAATGGTAGGGTTCTTCTCACTTTTCTTTATTATGATAAAGTTTGATCAAGCTTTTCACTTGATGCTTTTTTATTTTTTTATTTTTGTGATTTTGCAGGATTGACATCGGTTTTTCCTGATTGCAGGGTTGACATTTTTCCTTCTTGATGACTACAATTAACTGGATTTTTTGATGACGGGGTTGGAAAACTTGGTGCTTTCTAATTGCAGGGTTGATCTGATAATTCCTGATCGTGAGGTTTGAAAATTCGGTGCTTTTTGATTGCAAGGTTGACCTGAAGACTCTTTTTTATTGTCGCGGGGGCGACGTCTTCTGGCGATGGCGGAGGCTCTCTGTCGTGCCTCCTGGTGTGAGGTGTCGTGTGTTGAGAAGGGTTTTTGGATTTAATCATAAAATTATGATTAATGTTTAGGAGTCGCCACCTATTATTATGGTCACTAGGAACCTATGGTCGCAGAGTTTGGGTAAGGGACTCGTTGTGCAAGGGGAAGACGCATCACCCCTAGTGCACCCTATCCAAGGTAAGCTGCATTGTTGTTTGATTTTTTTTCTAAGTCCGGTTTCTATTCGTTGGTCATTTCTAAGGTTTAAGGCAGATCTCTCTTCATGAGAGAGTCTCTACCTTATCAGGTTAAATCCTAACCATTCTAAAGTCTAAATTTTAGCATTGCATCTATTTGCACTTTGTATCTTTAATACCTGAGGGTGCATTTTATCGTGTAATTTTACACCCACAAATATTAAAGTCTACATCTGGACCCTAAAAAATTAGAAAAAGGTTTTTGACATGTTGGCCAAATCCTAATGGATAATCATAAACTGATTACGATATCCATTTTTGGATTTTTTAAACATGAAAAAGATGCAATTTTTGTTTTTGTTTTTTTATATGAAAAATATGCTTGGAAAAATTTTTGGATTTAGCCGCATACAACAAAATATTTTTTCTTTTTGAGAATGTTTTAATTTTTTTTTGAAATATTTCAGAGAAAACCGGGTATTTTAATACCGGGTTTGTATTTTACAATGTAAATGTACAACCCGATATTATGTAAAATTGGTAGAAAAATATTTTAGAAAATCATAATTTTTTTCAAAGGATTTTTGAAATTTTTTTGGAATTTTTGGTTTTTTTTGTTTTGTTTAAAGGAAGTATATAATATAATATTATATATTAATTGCGAACGTGAATAGTAAGTAAGTTCACGTTCGCAAGCAACTACACAATTGCGGATGGCGGAGCAAAGCGGGAGGCAACCTTGCGGAGGAGAAGAAGATGCTGTCACCGGCCGCGTGGGGTTGGAAGTGGTCCGGGTAGTCTCCCTGAAGCCGGTGGCGGCGTCTGGGAGGAGTCGGTCTTTGCTTCGGGCCGACATCTGGAGAAGGAAGAAAACAAAAATGGTGGGGTTGATTGTGATATGTTTTGTTCTATTTTGCCACTTCACATGCACGTAATGGCACACATTAACGCACCACGACATGCGGACATTACGGGAGATGCCGAGCCACGATGTGCGCTTGTGAAGGGCATGCAAAACCACGATGTGCGGTTGTGTGATGGCAACAGGATTAGCAAAGACCACGACCACTTAGTCTAATTCCTTTATTTAGTCAATTGTCCGTTGAGTCGGTTATTCTGTTTCTAATTTTCAGCATTCCTATTCGGTAGCTATAATTGTTATTTCCTTCCTATCCGTAATGCTATATCTATATATAGCCTCAAGAATTCGGGAAAAGATATACGGTTTATTCTTCTTCAATATTCTTCTCTTCATCCTATCTTCTTCTTGATTCTTAAATTAAACATATCAGTGGTATCAGAGCCAGGTTTCAACCATGGACACTCGGTAAAACCAATGCAGAATTCCGCAGTGATGTCAATGACATCTTGGCACGACATGAGAACAGTTTCGATCAGGTGAACGCAGCCTTACAAGCAGTGCTGACGGAACTCCAAGCTCTTCGAGCCTCTCGCAACCAAAATAATAACTCCTCTGAAACAAACCCCTTTGCTCGTGACGAATCCTCATAACCACATACTTCTCGTTCAAACACCACAAAAGACTACTCTCATCGCAACCTCAAGTTGTCTTTCCCAAAATTTAATGGTGATGATCCAACGGGATGGATTTACAAGGCAGAGCAATATCTTGAATTTCAAAATATTGCGTTGGATCAACAAGTTCAGCTGGCATCATTCCATTTAGAAGGCATTGCCTTACAATGGCACCGGTGGTTGACAAAATTTCATGGACCACTATCGTGGGAGGAGTTTACTAATGCTATACAACTCCGATTTGGTCCAACCGACTATGAGGATCCCTCAGAGGCTCTGACACGCCTTAAGCAAACCACCACCATTGCAGCTTATCAGGAAGCTTTTGAAAGGCTTTCTCACGAGTGGACAACTTGCCCGAGAAATTCTTAGTAGGTTGTTTTATTGCAGGACTCAGGGATGACATTCGCATCGATGTGAAAATCAAGCAGCCAGTAACCTTGGCTGATACCATAGGGGTAGCCCGACTAATTGAGGAACGCAACCAGCTACAAAGGAGACCAACTCAACCATTACGTTTCCAACCAACTTATGCAGCGGCAAAAAACCTCCTCCAATCCAAGGGTCGGGGTGCTAGGACCTCTACCAAGTCAGCGCCATAACCAAGGTTCCAATAATCCACCAGCAAACTTCCGTAGAATCACCAACCAAGAGGCACGAGCGACGAGAGAAAGGATTATGTTATTACCGTGATGAGAAGTTCGTTCCGGGACATTGTTGTGCGGACCATAATTGTTTATGATTGAAGATTCACCTCGAGCGGATATTGAAGACGTGGAGATCAACCAACCTGATCAGGAACCCTCTGAATTTCTACCTGAAATTTCTTTTCATGCAATTACAGGAATCGAACATCCACAAACCCTACGCATCCTTGGCAAGTTAAAAAGTAAGAATGTAACAGTGCTGATAGATGGAGGTAGCACTCATAATTTTATTGATCAAGCCTTGGTCTCCAGATTCGGATTACCAGTAACGCAGGGAAAGCAATTACAAGTTATGATGGCGAATAGAGAAAAGATAGAATGTGCGGGGCAGTGTCAGGCACTCACTCTCATCATTCAAGGCCATCCTGTCACCACCGATTACTACATCCTTCCAGTTGCAGCATGCCAGTTGGTATTGGGAGTGCAATGGCTTGCAATTCTCAGTCCAGTCAAGATTGATTACAAGCAACTTACCATGAATTTCAACATTGCAGGAATTTCTCACACATTTCAGGGATTAAGGAGAAACGACATTGAAGCCTTGACAGATAAGGAGCTAAATGGATTGCAAGGTTTGGGATTATTCTTCCAAATAATTCCTTCCAACAGCAACAGCGAACCACAGTCCTATCCACCTGAGATCAGCCAACTTCTAGCTCAATTTTCTCATGTGTTTAAAAACTCAACTAGCTTACCTCCACAACGGTCACATGACCATCACATTCCATTGCTTCCTACATCGGGACCAGTCACTGTGAGGCCATATCGATATCCTTATTATCAGAAGACTGAAATAGAGAAAATGGTTAAGGAGCTTCTGCAATCTGGTTTGATCAGACCCAGCCACAGTCCGTTTTCCTCCCCAGTTCTATTAGTGAAGAAGGCTGATGGTGCATGGCGATTTTGTGTAGATTATCGGGCACTCAATGACATCACGGTGAAAGATAAGTATCCAATTCCAATAATTGATGAATTATTAGATGAGCTGCATGGCGCCAAATTTTATTCTAAATTGGATTTGCATTCCGGATATCATCAAATCCGCGTGCATGATGCGGACATTCATAAAACAGCCTTCAGAACTCATGAAGGGCATTATGAATTTATTGTGATGCCATTTGGCCTCACTAATGCGCCCGCAACATTTCAAAGTCTCATGAATGATCTCTTTCGACCCTACCTTCGACACTTTATCTTGGTATTTTTTGATGACGTTCTAGTATATTCAAGATCATGGACGGATCATCTCACTCATCTGCAAACTGTTCTATAGATTTTATCAGTTAACAGTTTATTTGCCAAAATGTCGAAGTGCCAATTCAGGGTTTTACGTGTCAGCTACTTGGGCCACATCATTTCTGAGCAAGGAGTAGCGGTTGATCCCGCCAAAATCCAAGCTGTTGTCGACTGGCCACCACCAACAACAGCAAAAGGGGTGCGTGGATTTCTTGGTTTGGCAGGTTGCTACCGCAAATTTATCCGTCATTTTGGGGGTATAGCAGCACCTCTAAATCGTCTCTTGGGCAAGGATGGTTTTCAGTGGAACAATGCAGCGGAGAAGGCCTTCCAACAGTTGAAGGAAGCACTGACATCCCCGCCAGTCCTACGCCTTCCTGATTTTACTCAGCAATTCGTCATTGAGTGCGATGCTAGTGGCATAGGACTTGGTGCCATTTTGCTTCAACAAAACCAACCGATTGCCTATTTTAGTGAAGCATTGAAAGGGTCAGCCTTATTATTGTCCACATACGAAAAAGAAATGTTGGCGATCGTTAAGGCAATCAAGAAGTGGCGTCCATACTTGTTGGGGAAACCTTTTATAGTTCGCACGGATCACAAAAGCCTCAAATACCTCCTGGAGCAACAAATTACTACACCTGCACAGACACGTTGGCTACCAAAACTGCTGGGTTACGATTACAAAATTGAGTATAAACGTGGACCTGAAAATCAAGGTGCTGATTCATTATCACGTGTAATTGAATTCCAGTTTATATCCATTTCTCAACCACATGCAGATTGGTGGCCACTGCTTCAGAAGGAAGTCCAGCAAGACTCTTTTTATGCGGACTTAATGCACAAACATCAACCATCTCAAACCGGCCATCAGTTGCTCCTTCGCGATGGCGTTTGGTTCAAGCGGGAAAAAATTTATTTGAGCCCCAACTCTCCTTTGATTCCACAGATTCTAGATGATTGTCATTCGTCACCTGTGGGAGGACACTTTGGGTTTCATAAGACTCTATCTCGCATCAGACAGAGTTTTTTTTGGTCTAATATGAGGCAGCATGTGAAAGAATTCTTGCAACAGTGTGATATCTGCCAGCGGTATAAAACAGATTGCATGCAGCCGGCAGGATTGCTTCAGCCTCTTCCCATTCCTGCTCAAATCTGGACTGATGTCTCCATGGACTTTATTGAAGGGTTACCATCTTCTACTGGTTATACTGTTATCATGGTCGTAGTTGACAGATTAACCAAATATGCTCACTTTGTTGCCTTGAAACACCCATTTTCTGCTGTCAGTGTGGCCAAGGAATTCGTTGCTAATGTGGTTCGTCTGCATGGGATACCAAATTCCATAGTCAGCGATCGGGACAAGGTGTTTATCAGTGCTTTTTGGCGCACACTATTCAATATGCAGGGGACCAAATTATGTATGAGTTCAAGTTACCATCCTCAAACGGATGGCCAAACCGAAGTTGTCAATCGGACGTTGGAACAGTATCTATGTTGTTTTGCAGGAGACCAGCCACGCAAATGGGTTGAATGGATTCCCTGGGCTGAATTCAGTTATAATACTTCAATTCATTCCTCCACAAAGATGACCCCCTTTGAAGCTGTTTATGGCATTCCTCCTCCCAACTTACTGACTTATATTCCTGGCACTTCTCACGTTCAAGCTGTTGATGAATATCTACGTGACAGGGATACCATTCTACATGATTTGCGCCATAATCTTCAAATGGCCCAAAATAGGATGAAATGCCAACAGACCAACACCGGCGGCGTGAGGTAACCTTCAATGTTGGAGATTATGTGTATTTAAAACTTCAGCCCCATCGGCAGACTTCTGTGGCTTTTCGAGCTTCTCTTAAACTCGCCCCATGTTTTTTTGGTCCATACAAAGTGTTGGAAAAGGTCGGGTTGGTGGCTTATAAATTAGCATTACCTCCGGGTTCTCAAATCCATGATGTATTTCATGTCGGTTTATTACGGAAGCATCCGGGTCCAGCATTTCTCTTACCTCTCCGGACCTTCCCCCTGTCTCGGTTACATCGGTGGTTCTTCCCCAACCTGAAGTTATCTTAGATCGGCGTGTGATACACAAAGGTAACTATCGTCCCTAAATCTGAAATTTTGGTGAAATGGGTTGGTGCACCAGCGAAGACGCTACTTGGGAAAATGAGTGGCGTTTTTCCAAGTCCTATCCCGACTTTTCCCTTGTGGACAAGGTTCTTTAAGGGGTAGGGAATGATATGTTCTGTTCTGTTTCGCCACTTCACATGCACGTAATGGCACACATTAACGGACCACGACATGCGGACATTACAGAGATGCCGAGCCACGATGTGTAGTTGTGAAGGGCATGCAAAACCACGATGTGCGGTGTGTGATGGCAACAGGATTAGCAGAGACCACGACCACTTAGTCTAATTCCTTTATTTAGTCAATTGTCTGTTGAGTCAGTTATTCTGTTCTAATTTTCAGCATTCCTATTCGGTAGCTATAATTGTTATTTCCTTCCTATCTGTAATGCTATATCTATATATAGCCTCAAGAATTCGAGAAAAAGATATACGATTTATTCTTCTTCAATATTCTTCTCTTCATCCTATCTTCTTCTTGATTCTTAAATTAAACATTTCGGATTATTGCCGCTGGTGGAGGAAAAAGGAGCTTTTGGTGGAGAGGGATAAGTGTGGTGGAGAGGGTTAAAGGCGAGCTGGTGGCAGCTTGGCTTGGAGTCGCTTAGAGCACGGTGGAGAGAGAGTATAGAGAGAGAGAGACTTGCTGCAGAAAAAAACTGGGGAGGAGGCTGGTTTTCTCCGATTTTTGGACCCGGTTTTCTCCTCCCTCAGGCCATGAAATCCACCTCTATTTATAGTCGGTGGAAGAGGGAAATCATTTCTACACAGGGGAAATAGGTCAATTTAATTTAATCATAGACATGATTAAAGGTTTAATTAAATTTAATAATCAATTTGGGTCAAATTAAAGGATTTAGTTAAGTGCAAGGATTTAATTAGACTTTTCATGGGTCAAATTAATTTTATTAGGGATTTAAATGGTGAAGAATTAAGTTTGAAAGTTTAATTTAAAGAACTAGATTTAATTTTTCAAAACTCATTTGGATGAAATTAGAGATAAAATTGCTAGAAAATCAAAGTTTTAGGGTCAATTAAGGGCCAAATTAAAGAAATTCAGAACCAAGAATCTTTTTGTAAAAGGTGCATGAATTTAGGGACTCAATTCAACTAAAAACAAGGGTGAGATTAAAAAAATTATAAGTTTGAAAGTAAATTAGGGAAAAAATTAAAAATATCCATGAACGAGGACTAAGATAAAAAGGGTGCTAAACTTAGGGAATCATTTGAAACTTGATAAGAAAGAAATTGAGTTGATTCTTAGAATTAAAATTTAATTGAGGATTTAATTAATTAAATTAAAAGATTAAATGATAAAATTAAAAAGAAATTAATGACCTAGTTTAGGTCAAAAATCCAAAAACAATAACTATTATTTTATTTAAATGAAACAATATATTTTAATATTGTTTTGACTAAAACGATGTCATTCTAATAAAAAAAATTAATAAATAAAAAAAATCATCTATGGCACTCAAAAAGCCATTATCCTTCTTCCAAGCCTCCTTCATGAAATCACTTAAACCTCGGATTAGATAACGAATGTATATTGAGCTGCAAATATATGGGCCTGTGGTCCAATTTTATACGAATGTTTAACAATAAAATCTGCACTCCATATTAACTAAGCCTCTATCTTGGAACTCTTGAACCCCACCACAGATCAAGTAATTCGAGGACCTACATAATCAAGATCCAAAAGACTGCAGCGATTACAATCAGTTTTTTCAATTACAGTTATATTGGTTTTTATCTTGGTGCATATCTGTTATGAGACTAAAAAACTTAGAAGAAATTGTTTTTACCATCTAAAAATGTCAATGTTTTTCCCTTTACCTCCTCCACTTCTTTGCGTTACATGTATTCCTTTTCATCAGTGAACAGTGACGAAATTATTAAAGCATTCCCTGAGGGGTACAGGTCATATGCAGTGTCAAAAATTGCATCAATAATATTTTGGAGCCATAATTCTATGTAACAATGCATATAATAGTTAGTCCTTTTATTGTGAGACACACATGCAGCTGGCAGTTGAACACAGACATACTGGTAGAACTTGATTTCTGATGGTTTTGATCACTTAAATAGAGAAACCGATCGTAAGCATCTGAAATTTACTAATTTTGTTAGTGCTTTTTTCTGATGTTCTGGATATCACTCTGAATTTATTATTAGTTTCCATTGATCTGTGAAATCTTAGCAGTTAGGTATGTTCCTGCTTAAACTCTGTGGGAACATATGCCAACCATGTCAACCAAGCTTCAGGAGCTAAGGAATTTTCTATCAAAGCGTTCATTTTCTTTCAAGTTCTTATTGCTCACGTGTAGTCTGCATAATTTAGTTTGCGAGCATATATCTCTACAGTGTGGAAAGCTCAAATTAATCACTATCTCTACAGTGTGGAAAGCTAAAGTTAATCACTTGTATAAGCTCAAATTATTCACTATCTCTAAAGTGTGGAAAGCTAAAATTAATCACTTGTATCTTACTTACTCTGAGTTATTAATTCTGTTCGGAGGTGGTTGAAGCTTTGTATGGTTTGGAATCTGTTTTAAGGTGTTTTGGTTGGAGTTTTCATGGCTGTTTGGAGGTGGTTTTGTGGCCTATTTTTAGGCTCATTTCAGGGTTGTTTCAGGTATGTTGCGGGGTTGTTTTGTGGAGGTTTGAGGGCTGTCATATGATGGGTGTCATGGGTGGAAGGGGTTGTTGTTGGTTTGAGGGATGTTTTTGGGTTTGTTTCAGGCTGGAAAGATTAAGGAAAGGGTTGTTGTAGCCATGGTGAGGAGGTCTATTCACGACAATGTTTTTATAGCAATATTCATCTTTGTCCATGCTGTTTAGTAGGGGTTTTGTGGAGTTTTTATAGTATAAATGGGGTGGATCTGGTTTTATGGATTAATGGGATCTTGATCCTTAATGTTAGATAATAGATCTCATTTATTCATTGTAGCTAAGGAAAAAAAGCTTGTCTTGTTTTTCGGTTTTGTTTGGAAATGCAGGTCAATCCGTGTTTTTAAAAAAATTATTTTTTTTACTAAAAAATATTATTATTTTTATATTTTCGAATCGTTTTAATATGCTCATTTTAAAAATAAAAAAAAATATCATTTTGATGTATTTCTAAATGAAAAGCACTTTAAATCGCAACCGCACTTCTACACGAAGACTGTTTTTACAGACAGAACAATCTAGGTATGTTTTTAGAAGAAAATCGATAGGTGTGTTTAGTGCCTTTAAAGCTGTAATTTTGTTTTATAGTGAAGCGAAGATACCGGGGTATAATTTGGCATAATATTTGAATGCTATAGTGAACGGTTGAGGGAGACATTAGGGCTAAAAGGTGGCACTTTGATCATATTTTTCTCTTGTTTTTAATCGGAAGAAGACAATAAATAGCGAAATTATGATATTTTTTAATTTGATCGCTAAACTTTTGAAATTTTATAATATAACCCCTAATCAGTCCTGATCTTTTGGATTCCTTGCAATTTCACCATTGACTTTCTTTAATTGGACCCTCAAATTTCTACGCTTTTTTACGGAGTTGTCATTGATTTCAAATTCTTCAATTTGACTCTCAATTGATCTTTAAACTTCTAATTTCTTACAATTTTATCCTTGATCTCATCCATCCAATTGAGCTTGGAAAAATTAAATTTAGTTCTCTAAAATTCAAAATTTCTCAATTAAGCCCAAACTAGATCTCCAAACTTAATTTTTCACCAATTAAGTCCTTAATAAAATTAATTTGACTTACTAAAAGTCTAATTAAGTTATTGCACTTAGTTAATTCTTTTAATCTGACCCTAGTTAACTCTTTAACTTAATTAAACCTTTAATTAGGCTTATGGTTAAATCAAATTTTCTTATTAAAAGTCTTAACTTATTTTTTATAAAATTTGTCCAATAATCATTTAATTTCACATTGAATTTGTATTGTCTTTCAACTTTGGATATAATGGGGTATAATTACGCTTTTAATTTTGTCCTAAATTTCATCTTGGTTTCTCCATGCATTTGAAACCCTTCTTAGTCCGCTTTTGTCAAGTCGCCGGTCTTTTTTATTTTTTTGTTGCTTTTATTTTTTTATTTTTTTGTTTTTTTAGGAAAAAATAATTTAAGGGGAATCCAAAATTAGAATATCACAGCACTAATCCAATTTAGCCTTCTATCTTTGAAACTTAGCTTGACTTGGATAAGGTTTCCCTGAGCAACCATGGTCGCTAGTGACATTATCATCATCTTTACTGGCTGATTTCTCAGGAATTTTGAAAGGGCAAAGGATGCTATTATGACCAACCTGACCGTAAGTGTAACAAACTTGTGGGAACCCCTCATCATAAGACACTTTCTGATCCAGATATTCAATTTTTTTCTGTCGGTTTTTCAAGATCAATATCAACCTTTACACGAGCAAATTTCCCTCTCTGATTGGTCTGGGTATTATAATCAATCGTAACTGTGTTACCAAGCAACTGGTAAGGCAGGGAAAATGCACCCAAAACACCACCCTTGTAACGTGTCCTAATGATGCTTGAAAATTATGATCCCATGGCTGGGTCCAAGGATTGTCCATGGTCCATCCACTAGAGCATAGAGATAACTAGTTATAGTAGAAAACTGGACAAGAAAGAACTCATTCCTCGGATCAATAACCTTAAAAGGCTTTGCTCTGTTCCAGATACTTTTAGATTTCAGTCTAGTGCATAAGGTCGTGTCTCAAACTGTGTGACCCAAGATCCTGACAACAATAGCCAATTCCTATGGCTTATGTGGGCGGGCTTTATATTTCCATCTCAAGACCCTCCTTCTCCCCCACGAGGATGCCCCCATTCTCTAATTCAATTTTTCCCATCTTCATCCACTCAGAACCTATGGAGTTTTAGGTGGCATCACCTAGAGGCTCATTTTTCTGGAGAGTTTTTTTTTATTTATTTATGTTGGAAGTTCTTTTTACTATATTATAAAAAGCTAAAAAAACTAGTAGAAACTCTATTTTTATTTATTTATTATGTTGGATTTGTTAAAAAAATTAGAATTTTTAATTTTTTTAAGATATGTTTTTATTTGTTCATGCTGTATTTTGTTTAGCTAGTTTTTATTTTATTTTCAAAATTCAAAGCAAAGACTTAAGAAATCAATAATTTTATGTAAAAATCAGACTATACAAGATTCAAATGATCACTAAGCATTTCCTAATCATTTTTGTTATAGCAAAAATAAGGAATTAACAAAAAACAAATAAAGCATATTTTATTCATTAAAAGATTTCACAGTTTTACCGACGGACATATTTCGTCGGTGTGTGATTAGCAGTTCGTCGATGATTTATTTACCGACGTCTTCATCGACGGATTACGTCCGTCGGCTTTCCTTTCATTGGTGATTCCCCATTCCGTCGCTATATCGGTCGGAAAAACAAAAAAACCATTTGCCGATGGTTTTACAGATGGAATTTGTGCGCAAAAAAAAGTTTCCCGCTTGAAATATACCGACGGATTTTTATTCTATTGGTGATATCATGATTGACCAACGAATATGTACCGTCGGTAAATTTGTCAGTGAGTGTTTGAGATATCAACCGAATATATCCGTCTGTAAATTTGTCGGTAAGTGTGGCAGCTACTGTCAAATGCGGACAGATTCAGTCCGTCAGTAAAGCGGTTGGTGAGTGTTTGAAATACCGACCGAATATATCCGTCTGGAAATACGTCAGTGAATGCTACTGTCAAATACCGATGGATTCATTCCATTGGTAAAACCTTTTGTAATAGGTTTTTTTTTTAATTTGTTTTTAACAAATTATTTAGAATATATAATATAAAATTATATAAATTAATGGTAATAAAAACCAATTATGCAAATAAAATTTATATTAAACATCAAAAACAAAAAATCAAAGTTAAATAATATTCATTACAAACTGAATGTGTTTCAAATAAAAATATTAAATGAAATTTTAAAGGTAAATAATGTTTATTACAAATTAATACAAAGGTGGACCTGGAGGAGGGATCCTGGAGAAGGAGGCTGGTGGTTATACGACCAAAAAGGATTAGGCGCACATGTTCCACTCTGTGTTGCCATGTTCATGACCACTTCGTGAAGCTGTTCATAAGCCGCTTTTTGTTGTGCAGACTCTGCTCCTTGTTGTGCATGAGACGCTTTGAGTTGTGCGTACTCCGTTGATAGGTGGTCGTATTTTTCGGTGAGCTGAGCCGTGCGTTACTGCAAGGCTACGAATTCCTCAGATTGGGAGCTCAATATTGATTGGGAGCTCCCAATGGTTGAAACACTACAGGCCGTCCGCAAGTTGTCGGCCGTAGTGTTGGAGAGCCTGTAAACCCGATTTTTATCGGGTCCACCTGACGATCCAATCTCCATCCACAAATCAAGATCGAATTTCGGATGGGTCAAAATATCGTTCCTGTATCTCTCCCTCAACCGATTATTATAGGTCTCCTGAAAATAAAAAAAGTAATTAGCATATTCAATTCAATAAACATAATAACTTACAAAATAAAATGGTTGAACAAACATACCATAAAATATTGAGCACGGTTATCAACGAACTATTGCAACCCCTTTTGGTGGTCTTGACTCCGCACGTGCGTCTCCACAAACAGCTCCATCGGGCTTGGCTCACGTCCAAAAGACGTAGCTTATAATGAAAAAAGATTTATTAACAACAACTTAATTTAACGATATATTTCATTTAAATTAATCTTACCATTCGTTTCGCATGAGCAGCAAACGGAATGGAGCCGCTAGTGTGTGTTGTCACGAGCCATGAATTGGCCGATTCTGGTTGCCAGCACTGGACTGTGAGCGTCGTGTGAACCGCTTAGACAATGTTACGCTCAATGTCCCAAAGAGAATTTGTTCTATGTATAAATAATTAATTTTAACTAAAAAAATAATTTATTTAAAATTATATTAATAATTTATTAGAAATAAGCTGAAAATTATAAAGTAACACCAACCTCAAACCTGTCAAACCATGCATTGATTTGAGGCATCCATTCAGGATGCTTGGATATCCGACTCCATTGAAACAATGGAATCTCCATCGACGATTTAAACACCGATGATATTACTCGGGCGCTTCAATGTTTGTGAACACGAAAATAAATGAAATAAATTCAATAATGATTACTTCATAAATTATGTTGCAATGTTTTTTTTTAAAAAAACTAAAACCTTAACAAACTTACATTGAAAGGTTGTCATTCCACGCGTGCCTCATACTTGCGGGTAAATTGATTCCGTTGTGAAGGCACGCCGCCTACTGTGAAGTAGCAACGGAAGAGGAAGCATGAGTTGACGCGAGTGGTGTACGTGCCTCTTCTTGAGAGGCACCTAAGGAAATATCATCCTCGTTGCTAGACGAACTAGTCGCAACCATATGTGAACGACCAGCTTTGGTTTTCATTTTACGCATTTACACAATTCTATACAAATAATTATATAATTAAATTCAAATGTTAAAAAAAATTCAACAAGACCTCCCCTATCTTTGATAACGCCCAAATCCACAAACTCGCACATATTAACAATAGCCACAACTAATTGACCCAATCTATACTAATTATTCCAACATATTCAATTACTAATCCTAAGGTAAATTGAACATTAAGAATTACAATTCAACAAATTATTCAATAATTATGCCAATACAACAATAAAATATATTAAAAAAAAACTCTAGACTAACAATTAAAATTAATGGAAAAAATTAAACATAAATCATGCAATAACAGATTAAAATTAACAATTATTCCAAAATATTCAATTACTACTACTAAGGTAAATTCAACATTAACAATTACAATTCAAAATATTATTCAATAATTATGCCAATACAACAAAACAATAAATTCAAAAAAAACTCTAGGATAACAATCAAAATAAATGGAAAAAATTAAACATAAATCATGCAATAATAGAGTAAAATTAACAATTATTCTAAAATATTCAATTACTAATACTAAGGTAAATTCAACATTAACAATTACAATTCAAAATATTATTCAATAATTATTCCAATACAACAAAACAATAAATTTAAAAAAAAACTCTAGAATAAAAATCAAAATAAATGGAAAAAATTAAACACAAATCATGCAATAATAGAGTAAAATTAATAATTATTCCAACTTATTCAATTACTAATTCTATGGTAAATTCAACATTAACAATAAATATTCAACAAATTAACTAATAATAATTATGCCAATACAACAATAAAAAATATTCAATAAATTTAAAAAAAAAACTATAGACTTTAGCAATGAATTATGCTTACTTTAATAATGTGTTGAATTCAATACTTTATCTACATTACAAAAAATACACCAAAACAAAAAACATAACAAAAAAAATAGCAAAAAAAAACATTAAAGTAAAATGAAATAGAAGAAACACATACCTTTTAAATTGATGAAGATTCACAAGAAAATTTGCTAGAGATCCCAAGTGAAAGCTTTGAAGAATGGAGAGGAAAACAATCGGTGAAAAACTGAGGAGAAGAAAAAATGAACCGAAGAGGCGGTCATTTGGGAACTTATATGATTTCTTTTACCGATGGATATAAAATTAATTATTATTTTAATTTATTCCATCGGTGAAGTGTCAAAAATTCGTCTGTAAGTTTTGAATTTCGCACCAAATTTTTTAATGACCCTACATATTTTTCGTGGTCCGCTTGGTAATTTCGTGGCAAGATCATGCGGTCGAGATGCATTTAATGCACAACCCTTTGGAATTCACACAGTCCGTCGGTAATTTTATCGGTAAAATTGACCCACTGACAACTTGCCGACGGAAATATATCCGTCGGTATGTATGTCAGTGAATGTAGCATTTCAAGTAATTATTTTCGAACTCTCTGTGAAATGCCAATGGACTTATGCAGTTGGTATTAACGTCGGTGATTGTGGCATTTCAAGTAATTATTTTCGAACTCTCTGTGAGATGCCTACGGACTTATGCCGTCGGTATTAACGTCGGTGATTGTGGCATTTCAAGTAATTATTTTTGAACTCTCTATGAGATGCCGACAGACTTATTCTGTTGGTATGGACATCGGTGATGATGGCATTTCAAGTAATTATTTTTGAACTCTATGTGAGATGTCGACGGACTTATTCTGTCGGTATAGATGTCAGTGATTGTGGCATTTCAAGTAATTATTTGGTGTTACAAAATAAATCATCCATGATCTATAATTATTTCAAGTAATTATTTTGTGATTGTGGCATTTCAAGTAATAAATATTTCGTGTTACAAAATATATCATCCATGATCTAAATTACATGAAAAAAAAGGGTTTTATACAGGGCTTCATTTTGATAGTTAGTCAGAATTTTCTTCGGCAACTAATTCAATAAATTGACAAAAATCCTTAGTGCTTCTTTGTTTTTTGAGTTTTTATCCATTTTTATTTTTCTTAAAATGGACACCAATAGAAATTAGCATGTGTTCATATAAAAGTAAACATTAATTACAACAAATACCAAAATAGTTCAATGTATGATCATTTATCCTTTCTCTATTCACCTAGACATAGATTATTATAGATTGTAGCAGTTGTAATAACAAAATTGCCATTACCAAAGAAACTCTAAGCATGTAGTTGGGGTAGGATTGTCTTTTTCATGGGATACATTTGATATTGAAAGAATTATTGGGGACAAAATGGTATGTTTAGGTTTTTTAAGCTACAATACAGATATTGATTTGGCCTTCAGGGCACCAAATTTTAACCTTTGGGTTGGAGGCTTCTTTTGTTTTTTGTTTTAAAAATAAACAGTGAAGATACAATCATGCCCCCAAGGAGGAAAATATGCATGTGTTGAGGGGCTTCTCTATCCTTTTCTTTTATTGAAATAGTTCAAATATGAAATTAACCTTGAGTTTCAACAAAAACAAGGCTGTATGTAGAGGTGTTTTCGTAGTTTTCATATGGTTTTATTGTAAATATCATGTGGGTTCAGGGGTAATTGGGTATTTGTATGTATATAAACTATTATTTATGTTCAGAAATGGCTGAAGCATGTTGAGCAAGCGCCAGAAGGTTGGCGCTGCCCGCGCCATTTGGGTGGCGTGTGCGACTTCAAAAAAGAACTGAGCACCGCCTTCAAGGCAGGGTTAGATGCGCCTCGCCACCCCAGGCATAATGGCGAGGTGCTTGTGCAGAGGTGGCCCATGAAGAAGCTTTGACTGGGGGGTTTTCTGCCCTCCTCTTTCCTCCTAGAAAATTATGCTGCCCATTGCAAAAACCCATGGGTAAGATATAATTACCAAACCCAAAAAATAGGTTAAGCATGTTTGCTAGACCCAAGTAACTTGGGTCTAGCATGTTTGTTATTATTACTATTGCTATTATAATCACAACTACTACTAACTACTACTACTACTACTACTACTATTCTTGTTGTTATTATTTTTATTTTTAATAATATTATAAATATTTTATTTTTATTATTACTAATATTATTAATATAATTATTAATAAATTTGAAAAAAAATGTTATTACTATTGAAAAAAACCATAAATTTAGTTTGAAGGGTAGTAGTAGTAGTCATAATAATAATAATAATTATTATTATTATTAGTATGACTACTACTACTACCCTTCAAATGAAATTTATGGTTTTTTTTCAATAGTAATAACATTTTTATTTTCATTACTACTTCTACTATTATTATTATTATAAATATTTTTATTTTTATTATTACTAATATTATTAATATAATTATTAATAAATTTGAAAAAAAATATTATTACTATTGAAAAAAACCATAAATTTCATTTGAAGGGTAGTAGTAGCAGTAGTAGTAGTAATAAATTATTATTATTATTATTATTATATTAATAAATTTGAAAAAAATATTATTACTATTGAAAAAATTTTTGGATTTGAAGGGTAAAATTTAAAACTATAAGAATTTTGAAAAAAAGAGCAAAGGAAAAAAAAGAAATCAAAAGTAGAATAGCTGAATTGAAAAACATAATATACACAAATTAGAATTGAATCAAAATAATAATAAAAAATAAAACTCGCACAAAAGAGAAAAGAATCAAAATAAAAAATCGAAACAAAGACGATGGATTCTGAAACACGAACCAAAAATAGGGATGGATTTAGGATGACTGAAACTAAAAAAGAAGAAAAACAAAGTAAGAAATTAAAAGAATGAGGATTGAAATGAAAAAACAGAACAAATAAGAAATTGTAATTGAAGCACAAATTTTTTAAAAAAAAAAAACACAACTTCTATAAAAGGAATAATGATGAAATAAGCTCAAGCCTCCTGAACTTGGCAGTCAGCTAAGTCCAAACAACATGGGTTTGACATGCTTGCTAGACTCAAGGTACCTGGACTTGGCTTGCACCAAGTCAAGAGTGTGTGGACGTGGCGGTCAGCCAAGTCAAAAGTAAAGTGCGTCTGACATGTTTGCCAGACCTAAGAAACGTGAGTCAGACATGTTTACTTGTTATTATTATTATTACTATTAACTATGACTATACTACTACTCTTAGTATTATTATTGTTGTTGTTGTTATTGTTGTTATTGTTGTTGTTGTTAATTTTATAAATATTATTATTTTCATATTATTGATAAATTTGAAAAAACGTTATTACTATTAAAAAAAACCATAAATTTGATTTGAAGGGTAAAATTAAAAATTATTATTATTAAATTTGAAGAAAATGTTATTTAAAAAACCATAAATTTGATTTGAATGGTAAAATTAAAAACTATAAGAATTTTGGAAAAAAGAGCCAAGGGAAAAGAAAAAGAAATCAAAAGTAAAAGGACTGAATTGAAAAATATAATATACACAAATTAGAATTAAAGAGCTAAATTATAAACAAATAAAATCACACAAAAGAGAAAATGACCAAAATCAAAAATCAAAACAAAGATGATGGATTCTGAAACACCAAAAAAAAAAATAACGGATTTAGGATGACTGAAACTAAAAGAATAAGAACTAAAATGAAAAACAAAATATATAAGAAATTGTAATTGAAGGAAAAACTTGAAAAAAAAAAAAACAATACTTCTATAAAAGGCATAAGGACGAAATAAGAAATGGGTCTAACATGTTTGTTAGACCCAAGGTGTCTGGGCTTGGTGCCAGCCACGTCCAAAATGCATGGACCTGGTGGTAAGCCAAGTCCAAATAAACGTGGGTTTGGTATGATTATCAGACCCATGTAAACGTGGGTCGTCAGACGTGATTGTCAAATTCAAGTAATGCGAGTTGGGCAAGTTTTCAGACCTAAGGCACCTGGTCTTGGCACGAGCCATGTCCAAATTACATGGACTTGGCGGTCAACCACATCTAAAGTAACGTGGGTCTGACAAGTTTGGTAAACCTAGGTAAACGTAAGTCAGGTATGATTTTTAGACCCAAGTAAACTTAGGTCAAGTATGTTTGCTAGACCCAAGTAAAAGGGGGTCAAGCATGTTTTTAGACCTAAGTAAATGTGGGTATGACATGTTTGCCAGACTCGTGGCGCCTGGACTTGCCCGGTGCCAAGTCTAGAGTGTGTGGACGTTATGGTCAACCAGGTGCAAATTAAAGTGGGTCTGACATGTTTGTCAGACTCAATTAAACGTGTATCAGACTCAATTAAACGTGGGCCAGGCATGTTTGCCCTTCTTTATATATATATATATATTCTTTTTTTTTTAGTTTTAAAAAACTAAAGCATTATTTATGTATATTTTTTCAAATAAATTTTTGGTTTATGTTTAGGCAGGTATTATTCATCTGTGGTTTTTTCTTAATTTCATATAAATTATATTTTTTTAATACTGATTTTTTATAAGATTCTTCATATGTGTTGTAACAAACTCGATTGCACGATTTGATCAACACTAAAAAGATCCCAACATATGCTCTTAATTTGAGGGTATTTAATTTTTTTGTAAAGAATTTTATCAAAATTTCGGTATAGTTTCATTTGTATTTAGGACATCCCAAGTTATAGACTACTATCAATTTACTCAATCAACTTATCATCACAAGTTCCCATAATTCCGGACCTTATTTCAATCATCAATATTAAACACCTCATACGAATAAGTTCAATATGAACATAGCCCACAAATCATATTATAAAATTTAAAAGAAAAAGGGAATACTAACATGTAAAGATAGAATTTAAAACATAATAAGTATTCTTAAACATTTCAAAAAGGTTAATTACAGGATAACTAATGTACTACATGCTTAGCTAAGACTTTAATATATACATTAAGGTTTACACAAAAGCATACTACATAATCACGTTAATTCCATTATACTTAAGTTAAATATATATATAAGCTTAACAAAGTGGAGTCTTTAACTAGTGATCTCCCTGGACATTTGATGGACCTGTTGCACAAACAACCTAGTAAGCATACCATTATGCTAATAAAAGAAATATATATAATCATGTAATGTACACGAATGAAGTATAAATTTTCTATCGAATCCGTAGGAATTCTAAAAATCAACTTATAATTTGCTTGTAAATCATTTAAATCCCATTAAAACTCATTTGCATATCCTTAATTTGAATACTTTTATTTACATGCATGAACCGAGTGACTTTGCATAATCCAGCCTAAATATGTTTAGGCAATTATATTTATCAATTTCCCCCAGGTCATTTAAACACGGATACCCTTTACAATTCTAGTCTTATCAATTATTCTCGGGCGTCCCAACGTGGACATCATTAGCCAAAGTTAATTTTGTAATTCATTTCTCAGCAATCCTATCACGGATGCCATTAGCCGGAGCTAATCTTCTAATTCATCTCCTAACAATCCTATTAAGGATGCCATTAGCCGAAGCTAATCTTATAATTCATCTTTCGACAATCCTATCAGCGGATGCAATTACTCAAAACTAATCTTGTAAATACACCAGACTTTATTTACAGTGAACATGACATTTATTGTAATTACATTCACTAGAAAAAACGTTAAATTGTAAAAGTGCAAAGAAGAGGGAAAATCATGCAATTGCTCACTTTGTCTCGTGACCTCCCTTAACGAAGATTCAATCTTGATCGCTCCTTCTAAATTACAAGGAAGTTTTTGGTCATGAGCCCTTCAAGCCGAATGTTATAGAGAACCCATATTCATTTATTACATACATGTTACTTTCTATGCATGTTCATTTCCTCATCATAACATACACACACATATTATGTATATTTTTAGAGTTAATATCTCAACGTGCAAGTGTCTGCATGACTCCGGTTCTTACACACACACGCAGTATTCACATGAAAGTCTAACCATTCTTGTCTTAGACCTGAACCATTACTGTTTGATCTATTACTGTCTTAGATCTCAATCGCAACTGTTTGATCTGTTACTGTTTTAGACCTGATCTGTTACTGTTTTAAACCTCAACCATTATTGTTTGATCTGTTACTAACTTAAACCTCAACTGTTACTGTTTGATCTGTTACTATCTTAAACTTCAACTATTATTGTTTTAGACATGAACTGTTATTGTTTGATCATTCTTGTCTTAAACCTCAACTCTTCTTGTCTTAGACTTGAATTGTTACTGTTTGATCTATTACTGTCTTAGATCTGAGCTATTACTGTTTGATCCATTATTGTTTTAGACCTGAAGTGTTATTGTCTTAAACCTAAACTGTTATTGTCTTAGAACCTACCCCCAAGACATTCGTTTTTGATCTGCTTTTTGTCTTAGACTCGATCTATTATTGTTTTACATATCAACCATTATCGTTTGATATGTTATCGTCTTAGACCTGAACTATTACTGTCTTAGATATCTCATCTTGTTGTAACAGTCCCATTGAATTTCATGGATTTTAGCCACTGATTTAACATCTTTAATGAATTATTAACGTCTTATAACTTTATTACATACAAAATCTAATAAGGACTAGCAATCAACTATATTCCTCATCAGGCATCTCCATGAAATTTAAGAAGTTGTAAAGAGATATTAAAAAAAAATAGTTCTACTACCTACATTATTCATCAATTGACATTATGGAGTATAAAACATTAACATAGTAGCATAAAACAAGATTGAAAGACTCTCATTATTGGCCGACCACTAGCTCTATTTCATTATCATTTTTTTTTTACTTCAACTACAATAATTTAATCACTTTACTCTAACTTCACAGTATTTCCCATGACAATTTATAGTAAATTTTAATTTCCCCCAAATTCATTCAAGAACCCTAACTTTCTAAATTTCAAAAATTAAATCAATTAAGGACTTTAAGCCATTAAAAATCATATCAAAAGTCTTTAGAATGCCTTACCAAGTAAGTAATTAAACTCTAAACACTATCTAATTCAAGCTTCCAACTCCTTTTCTTCTTTAATCTTGGTCAAATTTTGATTAGTATTTAAAAGTGCATTTTTATTAAGGTTTTATATCATCATTTTGCACTTAAAGTATCAATAACTTCTTAACTAAAGCATGCTTTATAATAATAAGTCTGATATTATAAGATACCTTTAAATCAAAGGATTACTTTATGGTAAATGTTCATCTTAAATGCAGGCCTATCGCATAAATCAAAGGATTGATTGATGAGTTTAACTACTGAAATTGAGAAGACAAAGAAAGGGGCAAGCTTAAAAAAAAAATGTTGGTTCAGTCCAAACTGGAATACTATTCGGTTATTGGATCATACCTGAAGCTGTAGAACTTGGATTTAGGTCTGGTCTATATGGATGGAAAGCTAAGAAATAGGCCTAAAACTTTCATGGGAGTCCAAGATTCAAAAAGGTCATTTTCAAGTTCAAATTATAGCAACAACAAAGAAGTCAGAATCCGTCCTACAGCTTAGACACTGTTCAGTGTTCAGCCCATATCTTGAGTTCTAGAAGTCCAAATGCACCGATTCTTTTTTTGTTGGAAAGTTGAGACAATTTCCTAGAACTTTTATGGGACTATCTGTTCAAATTTTGACATTAACAATGATATTTTGTTCAGACAAGAAGATAAGGATTGTCACCAAGTCAAGATGTGGCCACCAACTCAACACTTAATCATCAAATCAATAGTTTCAAATTTTGGCCTATAAAAGGAGGCATTTGCCATGCATTTAGACATCTTGGTTTTCAGATCAAGATCATATTCTTGCTCTCTCTCTCTCTCTCTTTATATTTTTATAATGCTTAAGTTTTGTTTATATTAATCTCTTGTTTATGCTTTTCATTTCCTTTACTTTACTTAGTTAACTTATATCTTATTTATGTTCTTATCTTGTTTATTTATGTTTCTCTTTTTCATTATGTTTAGCTAAGTTAATTATGTCAAGATGAAAAAGGTTACACTAATGGTGTAAGAATAAGTATAGTATAAACTCAACATAGACTTTAATGTTTGATACTAACATGTTTTGTATTTGTTATCTTGTTCATGCTTAATACTTTGCTTGTTAAATGGTTAATCTAGATTTATATGTATAACTCTTGATACAACAAATACTTGACACTTTCATAACCCAACCATATGGTATAATCGACACCTGTGCTATGAAAGAAACTTGATTTGTTGTTAACATAAGTTATAATCATGAATACCTGATAACATTTACAAGTATTAGCATTATTCAATAAAATAACCAATGTAATCATGTTAACAATTTATAAACCGATTGGAACCTCCTTTGTGTATGGTTTCCGATTAAGTAACAAAAAAGAGTTTATACTATACTTGTTTGAAATACCATTAGTGGATCCTCTAACCTTGACAACTATTTTATATTTGTTTAAATCCTTACATCAATATCGCATCTCAAAACTCTCTTCAACTCATTTATGTTATTATTTATTTTTTTATTTGTAGTTTATACAGTTGACCTCCCTGCGATTCGACACCGGTCTTGTCAGGTTATTTATTACTTCGACACTCCTACACTTGGAAGAAGACATCAACTCTTTGGTCATGTTAAATTTCCCTTCTCCTTTTCTATTCACCTTCATTAGATTTTTCTTCCTTCCAATTAATGCTCACTAAGCTTGGTTAATGTTCCCTCAAGATCTCCTCTTAAGATTTTATGTTTCCTTTACCATTTTTTCTCTCTCACATGTAAATGGTAGTTTCCCCTCTTTTTTTCTCTCTTTTTCCTTCTTGCCCATGCCCATACGCATGCACATTAATATAAACACACACACACTTTTTACCAAATTCCCTCTATATCCCAAATAGTACATATCTTGTTCCCGAGATAAAATTCCTGGATCCTGGTATTTTTCTATATAAACGTTTTACCTGGGTGAATTCAAATATCATTTAGTTACATATTGATAATTTTATTTCAAGGTAACTCACCCATAGTAATATTTTATTCACTTTTCTATATTTATTTATTTTTTTCATACTTGGTTTGTTCTAATGCTTATTTGGTACTTCTGATAAATCCATTCTATAAATATTTAGATTGCTTTTCTGCCTAATTTTCAATCGGGATTTACATGTACAGCCTTGCATTGTTTTGTTTTATATATAATTATTGTTCAATAAATTTTACATGTGTGTCGGTTTCTATTATAAATTTTATGTGTTTTTCTATTATAAATTTATTTTGATAGAGGAATTTATTGAACATGACCAAGTAAATTACCCGTGTTGCGATGTTAGATATCTTGATCTTTATTTTTCGCTTGATTTTCTCAATTTTTTTTATTGATGATGATTTTTTTTCATTACTTTACACAATTGTTATTGAGTTGTTTAATTAGATGTGTACATAAGTTTTTTTATTTACATCCAGGAGATTTTTTTGCTATATATATAGAGAATCTAGTAGAGGAAACTATTTGGTTAATGCTTGCCTAAAAAAGTTTAAAAGCTTTAGATGCTTTTAGATGTTGCTTTCTTTTAGGGGGGAAAATTACCTTCTAAGATGAGTGTTTGAGGTATGTACCATACTCATTTTATACATTAGGTTCAAACACATAGATGGATACATAAAATATTTTTGCAGATACTTAACTAAGTTATTCAAGTCCTTATAGTAACAGAGAGTTAACAAGCACTTATTACTCTTTACTTGCTAACAGTTGATAGGATTTCACTTCTCACTCAAAACTTGGGCTTCCATACTTTTTTTGTTCATCGTGCCACATTTTGTCTTGAGTTGCTTAAACAATACCTATGTTAGATTGATGCCCTTTTACATTTTACAATTTGATTTTTATATGAAATTCAAAACAGATTAAGTAAGTTTTTTGCATATTATTTATCCGTTGCTTGAAAACCAAATCATATACCTTTTAAAGTTGCCACCTCTTGATTGTATGCTTAAAAAGCGTTTTTTTTCTTTTAATGTCTCACAATTAAAAGCAACACATATTTTTTAAAGTAGCTCGCAATAACATGTGGACAACCTATATAATAAAAACTCAATTCAATCAATGAGGAAGTGATTTGTATTGTATAACAAATCAAATTATAAGACCTAAATTATCCAAATTAAAAGTGTAAAGGTGTTTTTATAAGAATCAAAACCATAGGGCCTCTAGGGTCATGGAACCTGAGGAGCCAATTGCTTTGTTTTTTTTTTTTTTTAACCATTAGTTAAAAAGTGACCATTCCCAGCTATGTTTTGTGGGAGAAATCTTTTTTTTTTTTTTTATGTAAATCTTTGACCAACTAACACAGAGGGGACACCTAATGCTATGCTAATCATTATCAAATCAAATAAAAATCATACATACAAAGCCACAACGTTACAGGTGCGGATTCCCTCCTCCAGAGATTTAGAAGGTTCCACCATTGTAGACTAGTTCATTATATTATTATGCATAACGACTGATGATATTTTTCAATCTGAACTCCAGAGGTGGATATTATTATTCTAATAAGTCTTTAATATTGGATGCCATCACTCTCCGACAACCTCTGGCTTTTTGAGGAGTTGAGCAAAGGAGTGGAAGCGTACTCATGCATGTCTCATATTCTTCCTTCCACAGACCCATCGACGGTTCCTGCCAAGTAAGATCTGCACAACCTCCTTCATGTTAGGCCTTTCAGAAGGCAACATGCTGGTACACAACACCCCTAGTTTGAAAACATCTCTCATCTCATCCACGTAACAAGGCTCCTTTACCTCCTCATCTAACACATCGACTATAGGTTTTCCTTCTTGCATGTGACGCCATGCCCATTTGGCAAGGCACGTATCCTCGTCACCATAATTAGCTGCTTTCCCTGTCGTTAGTTCAAGAAGGACAACTCCAAAGCTATAAACATCAATCTTCTCATTCACTCTAAATGTTTGAGCGTACTCTGCAGTTCAAGTTATTATTCAGATAATGAACTTAGATGAAACTATTTGGTAGTGGAAAAGGAGGGAAAGGAAACAAATGCACAAAAATGGTGACGTTTTCTCTTATTACCTGGAGCTATGTAACCCAAAAGAACCAGCCACAGCAGACACAGTAGCAAGTTCTCCCTGCTTAACAAGCATCCTTGCTAAACCAAAATCAGCGATTTTTGCGTTGAACTCAGAATCCAACAGTATATTGCTTGACTTGACATCTCGGTGTACTATGGGAGGAGAGCAGTCATGGTGCATGTAGCACAGACCCTGGGCAGCTCCCACTGCAATCTGCAGCCTCTTGGACCAGTCCACAGCAACATGATTCACTGAAGCCGATGCACTTTTTGCCTTTCTCTCTGAATGCAGCCATTGATCAAGACTACGCTTCTCCATATATTCGTAAACAAGAAGTTTCGAGTTATCATTGGAAATACAACAAAGCAACTTCACTATATTCAAATGCCTTATGGTACCCAGTATCTCAATTTCCGCAAGGAACTCCTTCTCAAGTTTCTGGTGTGAATTTCTGTTATTCGTTATTCTTTTTACAGCTACATCACCAAATCCATTTGCAGCAACACGATATACTTTTCCTGATCCACCACTTCCTATCAGGTTGCTTTCTTTCAATCCTGAAACTATGTTTGATTCAGTAAAATTCAACTTATGGAAGTTGATGAATTTCCATTCTGAATCCAATTTATGGTGTCTCTTCCTGTGAACTCTGATCATGATGAATGCAAATAACAACGCTAACAGGAAGGCTGCAAACAAAGTACTTAATATCAAGGCTAGGAATTGGGTTGAAGTTTTGCTCGATTTTTGAGGTCTGGAATTGCAAACCTTAAGGTATAGGGATGACCTTCTTGTACAAAGACCAGGATTGTTCAAGAAACTAGTGGCATAAGCAGCATCTTCATACTCAGTGGGGATTTTCCCCATGAGATTATTGGAAGAGAGATTGAGAAAAACAAGCCTCAGATGACCAAGTTGTGGTGGAATTTTACCAGAAAATTGATTATCTGATAAGTCCAGTTTGACAAGGTCGGTTAGGAAACCAAACTTTTCAGGAATCTGTCCAGAAAGTTGATTTTGACTGAGGTTTAGAGTAGTTAAAGATTTCAATGAGATGATGTCAGATGGAAGTGCTCCGGTAAGCTGGTTCTTATCAAGTAAAAGAACCGTCATATTAGGAAGAGCAGTCAATTCAAGAGGGATGGTGCCAGTAAATTGGTTATTGCTCGCGTTGAAGACCTCCAGATTCCTCCAAGAATTTCCTTCAATGGAAATACTACCAGAGAACTTGTTGTTACTTATCTCGAGCCGTGAAAGACTAGTTGACACTTCATTAGGAAGCTCTCCAGTGAACAAATTGTCACTTATCATCAGTAGTTGCAAATTTAAAGCTGTCCATAAACCAACAGGAATATTGCCAAAAAATGCGTTATTTGAAATACTTACTATTACCAAACTACTGCAATTCTCAAGTGATTTTGGCAACTCTCCACCGAGCTTATTATCAAAAGCTACCACGCCTATTAAGCTCCCTCCATGGCATAAATATTCAGGCAGGTTCCCTGTAAGCCTATTGGAACAAACCTCGAAGCGTTCAAGGGCTGAGTATCGCCCAAGATATGGAGGGATTGACCCTGATAAATTGTTGCTAAACAACTTAAAATCTTTCAATGCCGGAAGACGACCAATGCCTTCTGGGATCTCACCAGATAACTGATTGGAGAACAAACTCAAACCTGATAATTTGTCGAGCTTCCCAAAATCAACAGGTATTGTACCAGTTAGATGGTTCTCCGAAAGATCGACGGAAGTCAAATTCAAAGCTTCAACAGCCCGAGGAATTTCCCCAGATAATTTGTTCTTGTAAAGCCATAGCACTCTCAAATTCATCAACATGAACAAACTGCCAGGAATATTCCCAGTTAGTTTATTAGAGGATAAATCCAAGTGCTCCAATGCCACCATTTCTCCAATCATTTGTGGAATCTCGCCAATCAAATTCGCTCCGGAAATCCACAACATCTTCAGTTTCTTCAGCTGGGTGAAACTGGAATGCAACCTTGATGGAGAAAAGCCATTGTGAGCCATATATAACTCTTCAAGTTTGGACAAGTTTCCGATTTCTGGAGGGAAAGTACCCTCGAACAGATTATCATGAAGATAAAGAGTTCTTAGCTCTGGTATCCGCCCAATGGCAGCTGGAATGCTGCCAGTGAAGTTATTAACACAGAGGTTGAGGTACGAGAGGCGAGCCAAACAGTCAATATCATCAGGAATTGTGCCAACAATATAGTTCTGAGAGAGGTCTAAGACCTCCAACTTGGACAAGTTATGTACAGCCACAGGGAACTTTCCAATAATATTGTTATTAGAAAAGTTGAGAAATGTGAGGTTCTTAAGGTCTGAAAGAAAGGGTGGGATAGTTCCAGAGATGTTCTTGTTATCAAGGATGAGTTGAGTGATGTAGTTATCGGTGCAGACTACTCCAGGCCAAGTGCAATGAGAGGAGTTTGATGGGGTCCATTGCTCAAGAGACAACGGATTTTGCCAGTGTTGTTTCAGTCTTAGTAGAACGGCTTGTTCTTGATCATGAAATTGGGAGTTTGCATGAAGGAAATGGATGAGGGTGAGGAAGTGAATTAAAAGGACAATGGGGGTTATTTCCGACATTTCGGAGGGTTTGAGTTTGTTATTCTGGTTTGAACTCTGTTATGCAAGATGAACTACAGAGAAAGACAGATTTATAGAGGTGATGATGCTCAGATTTACTGTATCTAATATTCAACTTGTTTGAAGGATTAAAAAACGATAGTGATCTCCTTCAAGCTGAAACACCGGAAGTTAGTGGCGTAGGGGGAGTGCTTGCAAAACAGCTATGATTGTTAATATACTATATAAATAAAGTGGATCCAATATAACTCTACTAGTAAAAAACAACATTGTTATCAGTGTCTTCAACAACCTTTATGAGCCCTTCCCTTTGACATGGAGCAGAGTCAAGCAAAGGAAGAACTCATGGCAAGATGGAGTGCATGGGAACCATCTTCACCCACCACTTCTAGGTTAAGGATAAAATTGGTAGCTACATCTACTATCCAAAATTTTTAACACATGAATTTACCAAATTCAAATAAAAATAAGAGAATTAAGAGAAACCCAAATGAAAATCCCAAATGGGTCATAAAAATATTATTTTCTCATCCTTAAAAACTTGAAAAATTAAACGGGCAAACAATTATGCAGAAAACAAGAGATGAGAACATGTAAGGAGTTGTTGAATAGCAGCAGCCATCTTAAAGAAGGTGAGACGTATCTCTTAACCTCTTACTTGAAACAATATCTTTTTTCTTTCTTTCTTTCTTTTCAAATTTCTCATTTCAGGTTTCTTAAGATTTTATGACAAGGAAGTCTCTTGGACTGCAATCAAATTATGCCCAGTAGAGAGTACATATATGAGGGAGAAAGAGAGAAGGGTTGGAGGGGCAACAGATGAGGGGAGGGAGGGGAAGGGAGGCGACTTCCATAATGATTTAGGATTAGGTGTTTATTTTGGTTGAACTAGCTCATTCAGTTTCAGCTTTCTAAAATCAAAACCAACCCCAATCGAATGGTTTTTCTTGTTTTTAAATCTTTTTTTTTCTTGATTTGGTTTTCTCAGTTAATTTTTTTTTTCTTGGTTGGTCGAGTTTTTTAAACACCTTTAATAGTTATACTAGAAGAAAGAAAGGGATAGAGAGAAAGATCTCTCTGAAATGTGTCAATGTCTTCTTTTTATAGGTTTAAAAGACTTTTTTGTACTTAAATTAGCATTAATGATGGAGGAAAAGAGTATTAGAAGGCTATGATGATGGTGGAAAAGATCATTAAGAGGTTATGTTGTATGTATTTGCAAAGCAAAGTTTAAAATGAAAAAAGATCGAGTTTTGTTTTTATGAAAGAGAAGATCCTTTACCTTAGAGTTCAAAACTGTTTATACAATCTTGAACCAATGTGGGAGTGTCCATGCAAGAGTAGGATAGTCTACTTGTCACCTACAACTTTGGACTAGTTAAAGACATGCCTTAAAGTGACAACAAAATGTTATAAAGGTTGTTCTTTTTAAATAAAAAAAAAAGTTTTATGGATTGTGTATTATTTATGACAATAATGAGATCAATATTTAAAGGACATTTGGAAAATAATCAAGCTTTCATTTAATACATATAAGTTTTTCTTTAAGGTTAGTGTTGAGTAGACCATGTTCGACCCGGAGGTTATGTATCCGGGTCTAGGTGTACAAGCCTTGTCTATGGTTCAGTCTTCATGGAATGTTAGCTAGCCTTATATCTAACGGTATTTGTCATGTTGGGTCATATAGACATCTCAAGTTCAATCTTATGGGTTTTATATAACCTAAATTTCATCCATCATCAATTACCCCTATCTTAGAGGTTTACTTAGTTTGAGATTTCATATATGATGTAATTTGAACAAACCTAGGCTTTAAATATATGACTCATCAAGTTTAAATTGTCTAGCCATCTTGTTTGAAGAGTTACTTGAATAGACTAAGATATTGGAAAGTGACATGCAATTTGAGTATATAAATCGATCAAAAAATATAGATGCTAGATATCCCAAGTTGAATGATCAGTCAAGGTGCTTCTAAAAATGTCTAAAAAAGTTATCTAAGATGACTCTAAAATTTTATACTAGGTGGAGTGGTGCCTTTATTCCTATACATAATGTAACTATACACCTATGATATAGCATTTCTTTTATACTCGATGATGTGATTATTGAAAAACATATATTTTTTAAATGTGCTCCTTTTAGGCTAAAATGGATTCCAATTATAAAAATATATTTTTTTAAGCTAATATGAACTGCAATTGTAAATAAATTGAGACTCTTGTGTTAGGAAAGACCTATATAATAAAAAGAAGTCCTTCTAGGACCCGGTCCTTTTATATAGCCTTGAGCCTCTATGGGTTTGTTGTGCAACCAAATCTTGAAAGATAAATGTGGCTATTGTAAAACTAGTCCTTAAAGTATAGGCTTTGCCTTTTGTGAGAACAATCATATGAACAAGTTAAAGGATGCCATGTTTTTTGGATATGTGATGGCATTAATGGCATATATTATTAACTTTTAAGAACATATGTGTTCAATATATTTTTTTCATCCGAACGAGGGTGTACTACTTGTTCAACTGGGTACACTAAAGCTTATAGGTAATAATTAATGGTTATGAGTATAATGTCCATTAAATAATGCATGACTAGTCCATTAAAGAAGGATGCAAAACCATTTCTATATGGGAAAGAGAGGTTAGCTTAGCTAGAGGGATATAAGATTAGTCTGATAGATGGAGATGTTTGGTTGTTCCATAAGGTTAGTCTAAGGGAACATATTACTAGTTTGTCAATAAGGGATGGAAAACAAGTCCACCTACTTGGGCAGTCAGTTCACTAAGGAAGAATGCAAGATAAAGCCTTATTAAGAATAGGCATGCTACTAGGTTATATGAAGAGTGTACGTGTGATTGATCCATCAAAAAATGATACATTACCAAATCTATTGAAGGAGGGATATATGATCATAGAGAAAACTTTGCTAAAAAAAGGTCAGGCAAGGTGAGTTCTTTTATACTTGAGCAAGTTGGCTTATTAAGCTTAAAGAAATATGACCTTATATTTGGGTGAGGTGTTTTTTCAATAACAAGAAAATTCAGATGCTTTTATACTTGGGCAAAATACGTACCTTTATAACTAAGCAAGACAAGCCCTTTTATACTTGGACAAGGTGGCTTATTGAACCTTAAAAGATACAACCTTTATATCTCGGCAAGGTGTTTTTTTTTTATTAACTATAAGAGTTGAATGCCTTTATTTATAAGCAAGGTGTTTTTTTAAGTTTGAAGGAATATGATTTCTAAAGGAATGAAATTTCACAAGAAATATAACTTCTAGAGAAATGTGGTTCCTAAAGGAACATGGATCCCAAAGGATTATGACTATTGGTTCCTAGAGGAACTAGACTCCTAAAGAAATAGGGCTCTTGGAGGAATGTGGTTCGCAAATAATCATTTTTCAATGGACGCTAAAGATTCCTTGGTTGAATAGTTAAGCAAAAGAATAATTTATGCTTAAGGTTCCTAGGTTAGAGGACTTGGAAAAATAAAGTAGACACTTGAGGTTCTCGGTGTGTATGCAAAGTACATAAGGAATGTATATTTAAGGATCCTAGGATGGGCTACTAGATAAAAAGAGTAGACGCTTGAGGTTTTCGGTATGCACGCCAAGTAAGAGAAGAATGTACATATGAGGATTCTAAATTACATTGCTAAACATATGGAATGAACCCCTAAGGTTTTTGGTATACATATTGAGTTAAGGGAGAAAATATACTTACTAAAGTAAGACGAACCCGACTGTAATCATGTTTGTTAGATAGGCATGTCTTTTGTTGCTTGACATGTACTTTGTATACCTCAACATTTGACCAAATAATTTTCATTGGTTAATAAACTTGGTGGCCATATACAAAGTCAATATATTTGGATATCTAACAGATAGAGCCTTTTAAGAAGCTAACCAATTTGATTTGCTTATTTAAAGAAAATATGACAATAATGTGTTAAGAGGTATTTGGTACAAATTGAGTTATATCTTAAAGTTTGGATCAATAAACATGTTGTTGCTTTTGCATTTCACTTGAATGGTATTCGGTACAATTTTGAAGTATCGTCCCTATTTTTTATTTCCTACCTACTAATTGAAGATGAATACTTCGTTATGTGCTTATTTTCTAGTAACTTCTTCTTTGTTCTTTTAAGAACTTGTCTGATAAGATTTATCCTGCATAATTTTTTTACTCATTCGATTTGGTTTATTTTCTCAAGATAGTGGAAAATAAATGAGACTAAATAGACATTGGATGGAAGATTGGTATGATTTCTAAAAGTATTACTTTTCATTTCTGTATTGATTGAGCTATATTTGAAAGTTTAGATCAATAAACATGTTGTTGCTCTTGTTTTTCACTTGAATGGTACTTGGGACAACTTTGGAGTCCCGTCCTTATTCTTTATTTTTTGTCTACTAATTGAAGATGGATATTTGGTTATGAGTTTATTTTCTAGTAACTTCTTATTTGTTCTTTTAACAACTTGTATGATAAGATTTATCCTACATAATTTTTTTACTCATTTTATGTGGTTTTTTTTGCCAAGGTAATGGAAAATAAATGAGACTAAATAGACATTAGATAGAAGACTAGTATGATTTCTACAAGTATTACTTTTTATTTCTATATTGATTGAGCTATATTTTAATGTTTGGATCAATAAACTTATTGTTACTCTTGCCTTTCACTTGAATGGTATTCGGTATAACTTTGGAGTATCATCCCTATTCTTTATTTCGTGCCTACTAATTGATGGTGGATACTTGGTTGTGAGCTTATTTTCGAGTATCTTTTTCTTTGTTCTTTTAACAACTTGTCTGATAAGATTTATCTTGTATAATTTTTTTACTCATTCGATGTTGTTTATTTTGTCAAGGTAGTGGAAAATAAATGAGACTAAATAGACATTGGACGGAAGACTACTATGATTTCTACAAGTATAACTTTTTATTTTTATGTTGATTGAGCTATATTTTAAAGTTTGGATCAATAAACATGTTGTTGTTCTTGCCTTTCACTTGAATGGTATTCAATACAATTTTGGAGTATCATCCTTATTTTTTTATTTTTTATCTTGTAGTTGATGATGGATACTTAATTAGTTGTGAGCTTATTTTCTAGTATCTTCTTCTTTGTTCTTTTAACAATTTCTCAGATAAGATTTATCCTGTATAATTTCTTTACTCATTCAATACGGTTTATTTTGCCAAGGTTGTGGAAAATGAATGAGACTGAATAGACATTGAAGGGAAGACTAATATGATCTCAGCAAGTATTACTTTTCATTTCTATGTTGACAAGTTGGGCTCTAAATGGTTGGTCCAATTGATCTTGTATACTAGCTTTTTATTTCAAGAATTTGAGGGGAATTTATATGAATAAAAGATAAAGCCAATGTTATTCAAGAATTATTGTTGGGTTCAGTCCTAATTTTCTGGTGAAAACATTTCGTGCACGGTAAGGTAAGCGAGCCCATATGGATGTGTTTATTTATAAAACCTCGAAACCATACCATTTGATGGCAGTGTGATTGTCACTTACAACTTTTGACTATTTAAGGATAAAAACTCAAAGTCACAGTATGTCACTGTTTCATCCCTCATTGAAAGGGTTTTCTTACCTAGAGCTTTTTTCGTCTTCATCTAGAATAATACGGTGAAAAACATATGCCCCACCTTAAAAACATTGACAAGCTCGTGTTGTTGAAATTTTGTTGTCTAAATGAACAATAAATAGGGTTGTTATATATATATATATATATATATATATATATATATATATATATATATATATATATATTTCATTATTAATTATGTAAGAAATTTTTATATTTGTATTTTATTTATCGAGTTTTAAATATTTATTATTTTGAGTACTATTTATTATTTAATATAAAATAAAAATATGATGTGTGTCTATATATATATAATCACTCATTCCATTGATATTCATCAAATTTGGGTTAAAGCTATCGTCCTTAACAACCTTTGATCAAATTCAGATTAAGTTATCTCATCCAAGGCTAAATAGCTCTTACAAACACCAGTCAATTGTTTATAGTCGTGATCAATAAAAGCTTTATATAACAGGAATGTCCTTCCCCGCACCACGCCAACACCTTACATCTCTGCATATTTTAATGATGATAATAATAATAATAATTGCGAGAATTTTGAAAATGGGAGTCCACTTTTGAATGACTGCCTTTTGAACACCATACATCGAGGAAGACTTGACCACTTAATAACAGTGCAGCTCGTGTACAGTCAATCTACCAATGAGAGAATTAAAGCCATGACACAATTTTTAACTGGAAGAGGAAAGTAAGAGGAAGAACATGAGCTAAGAAATGCTGATTTATGCAGGTAAAGTCATCTCTTACGGCTATTTCGAAATAAATTTCATCTGCCACCAAGGATTGAAGAGAAACAGAAAGTTTTTCCAAAAATAGGCAGTACCATCTTTTCACAATCTTTTATATCTGGACAAGCTACAATATGTAACCTTGAGGGGATGAAATTAGAAGGGAAAAACGAAAACACCAGTTATAATGGAGGAAAACCCATTTCCTTCCTTCAGTCCTCCTTCCTATATATTACCAGTCAACTAGCTATCCATATCCCTTTCGTCTCAACAACCATAGAATTGAATTCTAAAACAAAGCGTTCAATGATTGCTCATTCACCATTTATCTCCATTGGTAGAGGAAAAGTTTAGTCTCCAGTCCACTTTGGTCCGCGGGATCATAGAACCACACAATAATATCGATGTCGCTTTATTTAAAAAAACAGGAGTTCAGATCAATTATAATCAGATATGACGGGCACTACAATTTTCCACAGCCATAATTCTACAAGCATTGTAGTCAAGTCATAGCTCATTCTGAATGGATGATCACCATAAGTTTAACCCACATGAGGGGACATCCCTCTGCACACTCCAAAAATTAATTTGCCCCGATGAAGACGATCCTCACCATGCATGATGCATGACAGGTTTTCTGGGGACAAAGGAACTCTGCTATCAAACGACGTACCAATCAACTAAACGTAAACCAAACGGTAAAACTATCAACATGAACCAGGGAGAGACTACAAGGGATGAGCTGCAGTACCCTTCCCGCAGGCAGCTTCCTGGAGGCAGGATGAAGCTGAGTCCCTGAAGCAAAAAATCCAGATTATACATCACCTGAGTTATATGACCATCGTGCTATTTTTTAATGCAGTAAGATCTGCATAACCTTCTTTGACAATCACATTATAATAAACAAATTTAGTGCGCAAAATCATGAGATACAGATTATATAATCAATGCCAGCCCACTAGATAGATTGTTAGCAGCCCTTGTACAAGATAACGTTTAACATAACAAAAGGCACCATCCCTGCACGAGTTTTACCCTGCAGAAGTGTGTGTTAGATGAGAAACATTTTAGAAAGTGAGGGCAGTGGGACACAACACAAGAAGACAATCTAGACAGACGCGGTTGACTTGACTTGACTTGACTTGACTTGACTTGACTTGACTCTGAAGCGGATTCTCCGAATGATTTGTCCAACGTGCAACCGTGCTAATTCATCTGAATGATTTCTACTCCTCCATATGGCTAATTCATCTGGATACCTAGAATCCCCGGGTGAGCCCAGAGTGGCAGTTCCCTTAAACCTGTTGCTACAGTTTGAGTAACAGGAAGTTAATTCTTGCATGCTATTCCCATGCTTTAAGACCCACACAACACCTTTTATTTTTTTGGTGTGGTAGATAGTATATTGAAACTACATCGTCGATTACAGAATTCCTTAAAAATATAAAAGATAAGAGCTAGTAATAATGCTATAGTAATTTTTCTCTTTTAAAAGGATATAGAAAATTTTTTATTGATAATTTATGTGAATTATTATTAAAGACTAAACTCTTGAATGATTTGTAGCATGTAACAATTTAGCTTTGAAGTAATTATTTAAAACTGAAAAACATATAATCTTCATGTAATTTTTATATAAATCTCAAATAATTCTAGATTTATTTAACAAGATATCGAAACTTCAAAAAAAAAATATTTAGATTTATTATTTCCTACTTATTATGTGATGTTTGTTATCAACATCAAAATCAACTCCATTTTTTAAGTTTGTTATCATATCTGTTCTTTTTTCTCATTTTCTCGTGTTATATTTCTTAAATTTTGGTACATACAGATCTTGAAAGCATTAAGAAATCAATATTCTTTTTGAATTTTTTCTGGTTTATTTTGTTTTGATCTTTTTATTTTTTGGGTCGAGCTGGGTTTTAAGAGATACAATTGTTTTTTTATCTCGGTTTTTGATTCTATGCTTATTTTTTGCCTATATAGACAAATTAATCTAACTTTTGTTTTGCATTAATGTACATAAAGATCAAGCCTTACACCTTTCCTATCAAATGATTCTTAGTATCCTTTCATTCAAGCTAATCTCTCATGCTCTGAAACTTCTTAATTATCAACTGTTGTCTTACTTAATTATCTAGCTGGACCATCATGTCTAATAAGGAAATGGAATAGATTGTGGCTCCCACTCGTGCCTGTCAATCAAGTTAAATTGAAGATTGATACATATTTATTTTACTGTTCAACTACAGATCTTTATTGTGAATCGCCATGATCTTTGTTGTTCTGGGATGGTTTTTTTAAGGATTTTTCAAAAAAGAATGCTGTGTACAGAGTATTGTGGGCACTTGTTAACCTTCAATCTTGATTTTACTATGTCTATACTCTATATAGCCACCCTAGTTGTGATACTTCTTCAGTGCTAGACTCTTCTCATTTTATTTTTTCTTCTCCTTCTAGGTTTCTGCTATCTGTAGGCCAACCTTTAATTTTTTATTTTTTCTTATATATATATATATATTGTATTGAGACATTACGATTGCATGTTTTGTGAGTCATAGACTTTATTTTAGATTATGTTTTGTATTTGTTTTCAATAAGAATAACATTGTATGTTTCTTAATTATTTCACATTTTCTTTATTATTTTATGCAAGAATCAAGATGGAAAAGAAGATAGAAATGTATGAATAAAAGTCCATTGTTGTTGGAAAGGATATGCCAGCATGTTCTTTTGCAAAGTCTATCCTTGTTTGAAAGAACTGAAGTGGATTTGAACCAAGTGGAAAATGATGTTTAGAATGAAGAGATGGTCGGAGGGAATGAAGGTTTTTCATCCATCAATCCTTTGTTGCAAAAAAAAACCAGAGGATGATGGTAGTGCATCATGAATAACACGAAATGATGTTAGGGAGATTGCTGTGGCGATTTGAAATCTCGCCAAGGATCAACTTGATATTCATTCCTAGCCTTCATTAACAAGTGATGAAAATTAAAGGTTTTTATGAAGATGAGCTTGATATTGCTTTTGATTTCTTGATGTATCGTGGATGAAAATATTGATTTTATATTTCCATCCAAGTGTTGGATAGTTTTTTAAAGGATTCATGTTTTTTTTTATTTAAGATATTGTTGCATGATCTAATTGTTAAAATTTGTCACAAGGAGAGTTTATTCTACACCATAACTATTAGTAGATATAAAAATTTAAAATATATGATCATAAGAGAAAACTTTTGAATTTTTGAATTGATATATTATGTTGTAGGAAAAGAAAATATTGTATATGTAAAAGACTTATTATCCTTTTTACTATCTTAATTTATGCAATTTTATAGATGATTTCTTCACTAAAATTAGAGATTAATAAAAAAAAATGAGTGAATTTTAGGGATACGTGTAATTAATGGCCCAAAATAGAAGAAAGAAATTTAGAAAAGATAAAAATATATTTTGTTAAAAAGACAAAGATGAAAATACAAAATAAATATATTTTTAGAACAATTACAAGTGAATTCATATATTTTCAAAAAAAAAGAAGCATGGATCTAGCATGGTTACTAGACCCACGACGCCTGGATCTAGCGTGGCTACTAGACCCAGGCGCCTGGGTCTGGTATGAGTCGAATAATATGTCTATTATGAGTGCTTAGTCTTAACCTAAATACAAACAAAGTATATATAGGTTAAATTGACATATTATTCAAAATTTTTTGGACTGAGATTTTGTCTTCCGCTTCTGCAAAATTTGATATTTCGTCAGTTTCTGCAATTATTTTGGTATTTCGTCTTCCCTTCAGCTTCTGCAATTTGGTATTTGCGTTCAGTTTCTGTAAATTTGTTCTGTGTTTTGGAGTAATCGTATAATTTTGAGAAGATATTTGTTTAGTTTCTGCAATCTCTGTTCAGTTTCTGCAATTTGGTATTTTGTTTTCCGCTGCTTTTGCATTCTGGTTCTCTGTGATTGTTGATTATGGCTACTAAACGAGATGATTCGCTTCAGTCTGTGAGTGTGAGGTTGGATGGGAAGAACTATTCGTATTGGAGCTATGTAATGAGAAATTTTCTTAAGGGTAAGAAGATGTGGGGATATGTACGTGGAGTTTATGTGGTACCTAAGAATATTGAAGAAGGAGATACTGCTTCGATAGATGCATGGGAAGCAAACAATGCAAAGATCATTACTTTGATCAACAATTCTGTTGAGTATTCTATAGGTACACAGTTGGCAAAGTATGAGACAGCAAAGGAGGTTTGGGATCATCTGCAAAGGTTATTCACGCAATCAAATTTTGCAAAACAGTATCAGTTAGAGAATGATATACGAGCTCTTCACCAGAAGAATATGAGTATTCAGGAGTTCTATTCTGCCATGACAGATCTTTGGGATCAATTAGCTCTTACAGAATCGGCAGAATTAAAAGCATGTGGTGGTTATATTGAACGTAGAGAGCAGCAACGATTGGTACAGTTTTTAACAGCACTTCGCAGTGATTGTGAAAGACTTAGAGGTTCAATTCTGCATCGTTCTCCACTGCTTTCTGTTGACTCTGTTGTCAGTGAGTTATTGGCTGAAGAAATACGTCTTCAGTCTTATTCTGAAAAGAGAATTCTTTCTGCTTCAAATCCTTCTGTACTAGCAGTACCTTCTAAGCCATTCTCTAATCATCAGAATAAGCCTTACACAAGGGTTGGCTTTGATGAGTGCGATTTCGAAGCAGAAAGGTCATTGGAAGGCTCAGTGTCCTAAGTTGAGACAGCAGAATCAAGCTTGGAAGTCTGGCAGTCAGTCACAATCTAATGCACCTCAGGGTTATAAACCACCACACCACAATACTGCAGCAGTAGCTTCCCCAGGCCCTATTACTGATCCTAATTCTTTGGCTGAGCAATTTCAGAAGTTTCTCTCCTTGCAGCCACAAGCAATGTCCGCTTCTTCCATAGGTCAGTTGCCTCATAGTTCCTCAGGTATGTCACACTCTGAATAGGTCCTGGATTCTGGTGCTTCCCATCATATGTCTCTAAATTCCTCATCTTTTACCTCTGTGTCTCATTTGTCCTCCATTCCTGTTATGACTGCTGATGGCACTCCTATGCCCTTAACAGGTGTTGGTTCTGTTGTCACACCTCACCTGTCTCTCCCTAATGTTTATCTTATTCCAAAACTCAAATTGAATCTTGCGTCTGTTGGTCAAATATGTGATTCTGGTGATTATTTAGTCATGTTTTCTGGTTCTTTTTGTTGTGTACAGGATCTGCAGTCTCAGAAGCTGATTGGGACAGGCCGTAGGGAGAATGGACTATATATTTTGGATGAGTTAAAAGTGCCAGTTGCTGCTGCAGCCGCTGCTACTACTACTGTTGATTTGTCTTCATTTCGTTTGAGTCTTTCATCTTCTAGTTTTTATTTATGGCATTCCCGTCTGGGTCATGTTTCATCTTCTCGTTTGAGATTTTTGGCATCCACAGGAGCTTTAGGAAATTTGAAAACTTGTGACATTTCAGATTGTAGTGGATGTAAACTGGCAAAATTTTCTGCTTTACCTTTTAATCAAAGTATTTCTGTTTCATCTTCACCATTTGATTTGATTCATTCTGATGTATGGGGACCTTCTCCTGTTGCCACAAAAGGAGGGTCGATATTATGTTTCCTTTATTGATGATCATACTCGTTATTGTTGGGTTTATTTAATGAAACATCGTTCTGAATTCTTTGAGATATATGCAGCTTTTCGAGCTCTTATCAAAACTCAACATTCTGCTGTGATCAAATGCTTTAGGTGTGATTTGGGTGGGGAATACACCTCTAATAAATTTTGTCAAATGCTTGCCTTAGATGGAACCATCCACCAAACTTCATGTACAGATACTCCTGAGCAAAATGGTGTTGCTGAAAGAAAACATAGGCACATTGTCGAAACTGCTCGTTCTCTCTTGTTGTCTACTTTTGTTCCTAGTGAGTTTTGGGGAGAAGCTGTTCTTACTGCTGTAAGTTTGATTAATACAATTCCATCTTCTCATAGTTCGGGTCTATCTCCTTTTGAAAAGTTATATGGGTATGTCCCTGATTATTCCTCATTTAGAGTCTTTGGTTGTACTTGTTTCGTTCTTCGTCCTCATGTAGAACGCAGTAAGCTATCCTCTCGATCCGCTATTTGTGTCTTTCTAGGTTATGGTGAAGGTAAAAAGGGGTATCGTTGTTTTGATCCAATAACTCAGAAACTTTATGTGTCTCGTCATGTTGTCTTCCTTGAGCATATACCTTTCTTTTCTATTCCATCCACTACTCATAGCCTGACAAAATCTGATCTTATTCATATAGATCCTTTTTCTGAGGATTCTGGTAATGATACCTCTCCCTATGTTTGATCAATTTGTACTCATAACTCTGCAGTGCACCGGTACTTTACTCTGGCACACCTGAAGCTCCATTCTCATCTACAGCCCCTCAAGCTTCATCTGAGATTGTGGATCCACCTCCTCGTCAGTCCATCCGCATTCGTAAGTCCACAAAACTACCAGATTTTGCTTATTCTTGTTATTCTTCATCATTTACTTCCTTTTTAGCTTCTATTCATTGTCTCTTTGAGCCCTCTTCCTATAAAGAGGCAATTCTTGATCCGTTTTGGCAGCAAGCTATGGATGAGGAACTTTCTGCTTTGCACAAGACAGATACTTGGGATCTGGTTCCTCTACCTCCTAGTAAGAGTGTTGTTGGTTGTCGTTAGGTGTATAAGATCAAGACTAATTCTGATGGGTCTATTGAGCGATACAAAGCTAGGCTGGTTGCAAAAGGATACTCTCAACAGTATGGTATGGACTATGAGGAGACATTTGCCCCGGTTGCAAAAATGACTACTATTTGTACTCTTATTGCCGTAGCTTCGATTCGTCAGTGGCATATTTATCAGCTTGATGTTAAAAATGCCTTCTTGAATGGAGATCTTCAAGAAGAAGTTTATATGGCACCCCCTCCTGGTATTTCACATGACTCTGGATATGTTTGTAAGCTTAAGAAAGCATTATATGGTCTCAAACAAGCACCCCGTGCTTGGTTTGAGAAATTCTCTATTGTGATCTCGTCTCTTGGCTTTGTTTCTAGCAGTCATGATTCTGCTCTTTTTATTAAGTGCACGGATGCAGGTCGTATCATTCTGTCTTTATATGTTGATGACATGATTATTACTGGTGATGATATTGATGGTATTTCAGTTTTGAAGACAGAGTTGGCTAGACGGTTTGAAATGAAGGATTTGGGTTATCTTCGATATTTTCTGGGTATTGAGGTAGCATACTCACCTAGAGGTTACCTTCTTTCTCAGTCGAAATATGTTGCAGATATTCTTGAGCGGGCTAGACTTACTGATAACAAGACTGTAGATACTCCTATTGAGGTTAATGCAAGGTACTCTTCTTCTGATGGTTTACCTTTGATAGACCCTACTTTATACCGCACTATTGTTAGGAATTTGGTATATCTCACCATTACTCGTCCAGATATTGCATATGTTGTTCATGTTGTTAGTCAGTTTGTTGCTTCTCCTACTACTGTTCACTGGGCAGCTGTTCTTCGTATTTTACGATATCTTCGGGGTACAGTTTTTCAGAGTCTTTTACTTCCATCCACCTCATCATTGGAGGTGCGTGCATACTCTGATGCTGATCATGGTAGTGATCCCACAGATCGCAAGTCTGTTACCGAGTTCTGTATCTTTTTAGGTGATTCTCTTATTTTTTGGAAGAGCAAGAAACAATCTATTGTTTCTCAATCATCCACCGAAGCAGAATATCGTGCCATGGCATCTACTACCAAAGAGATTGTTTGGTTACGTTGGTTACTTGCTGATATGGGAGTTTCCTTTTCTCATCCTACTCCTATGTATTGTGACAACCAGAGTTCTATTCAGATTGCTCATAACTCGGTTTTTCATGAGCGCACTAAGCACATTGAGATCGATTGTCATCTTACTCGTCATCATCTCAAACATGGCACCATTGTTTTGCCTTTTGTTCCTTCTTCCTTGCAGATTGCAGATTTCTTTACCAAGGCGCATTCCATCTCTCGTTTTCGTTTTCTGGTTGGCAAACTCTCGATGCTTGTAGTCGCGATCGTGAGTTTGAGGGGAGATGTTAAATAATATTTATGTAGTCTTATTTATTAAAGGTAGAATAGTACTTTCAATTTAACCTATATATACTTTGTTTGTATTTAGGTTAAGACTAAACACTCATAATAGACATATTATTCAAAATTCTAGCCTCCTTTTTGTGTTTGAGCTTAATTATTTTAACAAGTCTGGCATGGTTGCCAGACCCATGTTACTTGGGTCTGGCAAAAAGTTGAGTGAGGATTTAAAAATTAACCCACTTGACTAGTTTTAACAACACTATTAAAATATTCTTGATATTTTTAATATTTTTTTATTTTAAAAAATAATATTTATCCGCTGCGAAGCATAGACTAATTAACTAGAAAAATAATACAACAAGTAGATGGTTATACGGTCATTATGAAAATTTCTTATACAAGGCTATGAAACGATGGTTATAATGTTTGGGATTGTGATAGCGGTTACGGTTCAAAGTACTTTTCGTTTAGAAATGAATTAAAATGATATTTTTTATTTTTTAAAAAAATTACTTTTGAAATCAGCACTTCAAAACAATATTAAAACATTAAAAAATAATTTTTAACAAAACTAAATAAATTTGAAACGATAATTGTTTCAACCGCATTCCCATGCAACAAAGCAGACACAAAACGCAAGCAAGGCGGCGGCGGCTGAACTAGACTCAAGTTCAGAACGCGCAAGGAAACGGATTGCAATCGAGAATATAAGAATAGAATGACTGAATAAATAGCAATGAACAAGTGAGGGTTTCAAAATCACAAGTAGGACTCTTTTTATTATTTAGCTTGAAGGAAGGTTAAGAGGAAAAGGATTGATTTTACGAGATATTTCCTCTTGTATTTCGGTTTGTTTTGTGGGCCGCATTTATGTTGCCTACTTTTGATTTGAAACATTTTTCAAAAATAAATATTCATTAGGTCTACGAATCCAAACTAATGATTTCAATTTTGTAAGAGATTTCATATATGATTTAGAATTTTTATTTTTTTACTTATAATTTAGAATGATACATTTGATTGATTTAATAACTATAATATCATTGGGTCAAAAATATTATGAAAAAATTAATTGTGATTTTGTAGGGATAGAATTAGCATATACTTTGTTTATTATTATTATTATTATTATAACTGATAATTATTTTAAAAAAGAACTATTTTATGAAAAGATATGAAAATGCAATTGAAGATTCTAAATCAAATTACTTAATATTGAAGTTGTTCTAAACATCAATTAATTTAACTTTATACTCCAAGACAGAAACATTCATATTACAAGATATATATGGAGTTGTAAAAGCATAACCTACGTGTTTAAAATTGCATCTAATTTTTTTTTTTACACTAGAAATGAATATTCATCTATTGACTAAATAAAACACTATAATTTAAAACTAGACAAAGTAGAAAAGGCTAAAATTAACCGAAAACAATAAAATCGACAAAGTTTGAATCAACTAATAAAGAAAGAAACAATTGATCAAAGATTATAAGTCATGATCGATTATGAAAACTAGAAATCATGATTGATAAAAAAAAAAAATAATTCATCACAAAAATAAAAGTTTGCATGAGTGATTAGCTTATCACGTCCTATTCAGAATAAAAGCCCTTAAAAGATTAAACTAAAAAGTATGACAATTTAGTTATGGTTCATATAACTTCCAAAAAAGATATGTGTGTTCAAATTGTATTAAAATTTATAGTGTAAATTCCTTATTTATTATAAAAAGTTAATATAAAGACAAGAATAGTAATTCACATAGGTCATTCAATCATTGAAGTAAAATTTGAAATTTAATTGCTCTTTTTATCATAATTCAAGTATTTTTCTTCAAATAATTTTTTTAAGCAAGTTGTTTATAAATTTAGGGGTGCTTGGAATAAGAGTAGAGATTATTTTCACTTAAAAATACTTTTTAAAACAAGTAGTTTATAAATCCAAACTTAACAATCGAAAACTCTGAAATCCTATTGAAAATTTAGTAATGAAAAATGGTGATGTTATTGTCATATGTGATTCGAAGCATAAGATACGATATTAAAATTATAAGGTAATATTCATTCTTTATTTTTTTTGAGAAATTATCAAATATTTAATTTATTAATATTCTTTCCAAATACAAGAAAAAAAATGCAGTATGGAATCTTATTCCAAGTAACGTGTCCATACACATTAAAAAAATCCTAGTTATTTCAAGCACCAAGCTAAATAAACTAGTAGTTTTGTATGTATAATAAAGTGATGTAAATCTCAATTTCGTAGGCTGTTAATTGCCATGTTGTGCGATAAATGATGCTTGTCATTGTTGAGCCACATAATTCATTTATGAAATAGAAACACTTGAAAAAAATAAAGAAATAAAAGAAATCAAATTATTTGAAATGCCTTTTTTCATAAAATTTAAATTCAATTTGACAAAATTAAAATTTTATTTCAAAATGTTATTAAATTTTTAATTTTTGATAAGTTTCTAACTTTTTTATCTTAAATATTTTTGGATTTTTTTAAAATAGAATTTAATGGCTACCAATATTAGAAAAAAAAATTTAACATCTCCAAAAGTAATTTCTTACAAAAATAATTTTTAGAGAACTTTAGTGGCTTAGAATTTTTGAATTTTGTTATTTGAGCATTTTGAGTTTTAGTTCCTTAAATATATTCAAAAGTTTAATTTGAAAAAAAACAATTAGTTTTTTTTTCTCTGGAATATTTGTAAGAATCTCAATGACCAAGAATTATAATGATTGTTTTTTATCTATTTATTTAGATATTTGAAAATAAAAATATTATTATAAGGTTATTAATCAAACAATCCAGCTCAATCTAATACGCAAAATAGTTTTTATGAAACTTATATTATATTTATTTAGTATGCAATATTTATAAAATAGATAACTTTTGATTCATCAATCAAAATAATGAAAAAATTTGAATAAATAAAAAAATAAATTGATAGTAATTAGTTCTATCATATAAAATTATTTAATGAACAGCATCAATTAAGCCATTTAGGCTCATATGAGGGGCAAATAACATACATAGGACCAAGTTAAATCTTAAATAATAAGATTGATGGAGGAAGATTAGTGGTATTAGAAGTTCATGTACAATATAACATATTAGACTAGATTAGTGAGCAAGTTTAGTTTATAACTAGTTACATGCCCCGTGCGATACCGCGGGTCAATTATTTTTTGCATTTTAAAAATAGTTAAGATCTAAAAGTATTAGGTTTTTTTACAAAGTTATATCCAAGAGTTTCAGGTTTGGTTGTAACGCCTGATCCAAGAGTAATGTTTATAATATTAATAATAACATTAAACTTAGGTTAACCCTTAGTATAAAAGCGTCTGGATTGCAATACCAGACCCAATAACATTGGACATGGGTCTGGCTGCAAGGTTGTGTCATAAAAATGTGATAATTTAATAAATTAGTTAAAAAAAAAAACCAAAGGAAAAAAAACTAATGAAAAAAAAGAAAAAAATATGAATTAATTGGGTTAACCCTTCAAACCAGGTTAACCCGTCATACATTGAATTTGCATCGTGAAAGCTTGATAGTTAAAAAGAAAAAAACAAATTAATGGGTTAACCCAGAATTAACTGGGCTAACTCGTCAAACCAGTTAACTTACAAACCCGAATCCGGTGTAATGAAAGTTTGATAACTAAATAGAAAAAAATTTAACATTAACAATTTAAATTAAACAAAAAAATTAATTAAAAAAAAGCATCAGCCTTTTCACAGTGGATCGCTTTAATGCGGTTCACGATCAAAGGCATAAAAAAAAAACTAAAGGCATCGATCGAGAACTACTTAGAAAAAAATTTAATATTAATAAACTAAATTAATTAAATAAAATTAATTAAAAATAACAAATAAAAAAAAAACCTCTAAGAAGAATAAAAACTAAATAGAAAGAAATTTAACATTAACAAACTAAACTAAACGAAACGAAAAAAATAATTAAAAAGAAAAAAAAAAGCAAAAAATAAAATAAAATTCATGTTAACTCGTCAAACCAAGTTAACCCGTTAAACCCGGGATCTGTGTCATGAATGTCTGGTAACTAAATAAAAAAAAAGTGAATATTAATAAACTGAACTAAACAAAAAAATTAATTAAAAAGAAAAAATTTGGGTTAACTCGTCAAACCATGTTAATCTGTTAAACCTAGTATTTGTGTCATGAAAGTCTGATAACTAAATAAAAAAAATTAACATTAACAAACTAAATTAAAAAAAATATTTATGAAAATAATAATAATAAAAATTAACGGTCAACCCGAATTAACTCGGGTTCACTTTCGTGAAACCAGGTTAACTCCGTGAAACTTCGAGATATGTGTCATGAAAGTCTAATAACTAAATAGAAAGAAATTTAACATTAACAAACTAAACTAAACGAAAAAAATTAATTAAAAAAATAAAGAAAAAAAGCAAAAAAAAATCCCAAAAGGCATAAAAAACAGCTAAAAAAACTTAGATAACCTTAAAAAAAAAAAACACCTAAGGAAGGAGTCAGTGTTTTACTGTGGACTGCATATAATAAAAAATTAACGGGTCAACCCGGAATTAACTGGGTTCACTCGTGAAACCAGGTTAACCTGTGAAACTCGAGATATGTGTCATGAAAGTCTAATAACTAAATAGAAAGAAATTTAACATTAACAAACTAAACTAAACGAAAAAAATTAATTAAAAAAATAAAGAAAAAAGCAAAAAAAAATCCCAAAAGGCATAAAAAACAGCTAAAAAAACTTAGATAAACACTAACTCCTTTTAGTTGTAGTTTAATAACAAGAGTCTTCTAAATAAATTAGATGTTCAAGGAAAATCTAGTATTTATTCTTCTTGAAACTATAAGTAAGCATGAATTATTTAGTTTATCACAACATAAGTATTTTAATTAAATTAAATATTCAAATTAAAACTAAAAAACATAAGAAATATGTGAAATATATATACGCATACCATGTCAAACTCGCAAATCAACATAAAACATATAAAGATCTTAGCATTTACATTAAACACATATTCAAATAGGTATAAAAAGATTGAAATACAATCATAACATACATACTAATATATTCAATTAAACAAACCAAAGAAGAATATTTACTTGTTGAAACACTTTATAATGAATTTTTTATTTTTAAGACTTTATTACTCCTCAATTGGTGCAAATGATTGTCTCTAATAAGCCTCCTAAGATTTCAACACCACCACCTTGTTTAAATTCACTTCTAAACAAGGTCAATAAATTTAAAAAAAATATATATATATAACTTAAGTATTTCTTAACAAGACCAAACCTAAACTCTAAACCTAGAAGAAAATAAAGCTTAAAACATGAGAGAAAACACTAAAAAGTGAGGTGGTGAAGAGTATCAGAGATCTAGTAAAAATATGCAAAAAACTCTTCTCACAACACCTTTTTTATTTTGAGTTTTAGAACCAAAACTTATAAGAATTGATTCTGATTAATACAAGAATAAATTCCATCAATAAATAGCTTTGATTACTCATTATAATACCAAAACTAATCCTAATAGTTTTGGTTTAAAAGAGATGCAAAAACTATCCAAAACTATCTAGGTTTACAAGAATAAAATGCATTTTTTGGTCCTTATAGCGTGTTTAGCAAATATGCCCTCATGAATCTTTAGCAGCCTTATTTTATTTTTATTTTTTACGGTTTGTCAAACACAACCTTATCTTTTCAATTTAATTTTGGATTTTCAATGGACTGTTTTGCAATAAGTTTTGGGTTCCCCATATTTATTTTTGCCATCTCATATTTAATATTTGAAATTGTGACTTACATTCTAAGCGCATTTCCGGTATTGAATAAACTTATTTCATTCTGTAAAAAAAACAACAAAAATCTTTCTCTTAAAAAAATACAATTTTATTTCAAATTGAATATGGCCAAGTTTCTAAAAAATAAATCATATTTGCATAATTAGCATACTAAAAAATCATAAAAAAATAGTTTTATTTCATGCATATTGGATTTAATAACCATTTTATTAAAGTCATGAGGATTTGGCCAAAATTTAAAAAATGAAACCATAAAAATCAATTTTCACAATTAATATTTGGGTTATGAATTTTACAATGTAATGCATATTTCTGATATTAAATTAAATAAATTGATAAAAATAAAATGTTAGGAAAAATTGTTGACTTTAATATTTTGGGTATAGAATTACACTGTAAAGTATATCCCTAGGTATTAAAGAAAGATACAAAATAGAAATAAATACACCATTAAAATTTAAAACCTTAGAATTGTTAGGTTTTTGCCTGATAAGTAGAGACTTCCTTACTAAGAGGGATATATCTATCTTAAACCCCTAAAAATAGAGACGTCTTTACTGAGGATGATGTACTTTAAAACTCTAAAATAGGGGCCTCTTTACTGAGAAGGACCTTTCTTGAACATTAGATAGACCAACAAATAGAAACATAACTTAGAAAAAAAACAATCAATCAATAATGTAACTTACTATAGGTACAGTGCACTAGGGGTGATGTGTTTTTCTCATGCAAAACTAGTCCATTTACCTAGGCTTTTGTAGATCAGTAGGTTTTCTAGTTACTATAATACTAGGTGGTGACTCCTCAACCCTTTGAATTATAATTTCATGTTGTGCATGCCAAGACATTTCTATTGATGGATTAGTCAAGATTCCTTTGGAATTGGGTCCAACTTCCCTCTCAACCATCTAATTAGCTACAAGGGATTGGATTAGGTTTATTAATGCGTCAATTTTCAAACTGATTTGATAAGTCTTATTCTCTTGTTCCATCCATCTGTCTTTACTTTTTACCATAGATTCTTGAAGTTCCTGCAGTGTTCTTCTATAGCCTTCATCTTATTATAATTCCTCCCAGCTAGTTACATCATCTCAGATTTTTGTTTGTATTAAAAAAATATCATGGTCTTAGCTCAAAAAATCCTGCGGAGTTCAGGATTATTTATCAAGAATACATTGATGCAAAATGAATTATTAGAGATTTCATATCCTAAAAGTAGATTTTCAGCCACTACATGAGTGTAGGCTTACTACATGGTCTTAAAAGGGTCTATGATCTACCTAGTGTCAACCTTTTATGAAGGTAATGTAGGGGTTTACAAGGAATGGTTGAGACATAATGTAACCGTCATTACCAAGTAAACAATCAGCTTATAATTGGATATTTCACGCGTCTGAATCTTAACTGAAAGTTATAAGGCAAATCATCACTCCCCACCTAACCTAGAATTGAGTTTATTAAAAAATTAAAATGCACGAAGGCATTAATCCATATCCAATGTACTTATACACAAGTAGTATGTAAAAAAAATGCATACTAAAATTAAATTGCACAGACCAACAAACAAATAAAGAGAAAACACATCACCCTCAGTACACCTTAATTATGGTAGGCTGCATTGTTGATTGATTATTTTTCTAGGTAATGTTTCTATCTCTTGGTCTATCTAAGTTTCAAGATAGATCTCCCTATATGAGGAAGTTTCTACTTTATCGGGTTAAATCATAATCGTTCTATGGCTCAAATTTTAGCATCATGTTTATTATACCCTTTGTATCTTTAATACCTGATGGTATGCTTTATAGTGTAATTTTATACTCTCAAAAAATAAAGTATACAATTAATTCTTAATGTTTATTGCTATTAATTCATTTAATTTAATATCAGGAGTATGCATTACATTATAAAACCTATACCCCAAATATTAATTAAACATGTTATAATCTAATTTTTGAATTTTTAAAAAATAATAATAAATAATAAGATAAAAAAATGAATGAATAAAAAATATTTGAGAATTGGTTTAAGACATCACAAAATTAAAGTTTGAGAATTGAATTGTAAATTTGGAGGTCAATTTGGTCAAACATTAGAATAATTGGAAGTTTAGGGACTTAATTGAACTTGGAATTGTTTAATTAAAGAAATCAGAGACCCAATTGTTAAATTTCAGAAGTTCAGGGGGTAAATTGAAGATGGCCATTTTAATATAAAAAAAAAAACCGGCACCATTTCTACTGCTCATCACCTTCTTCAGGGGACCGATTCAAGAAGAAATGGCACCAAAATCGGACCAAGTCTCCTACCCACGCCGTTTCCAGATCGATTAAAATTAACGACTTCATTTACTCTCTCTGGCCTTATAAAAGGCCAGAGAAAGACGAACAGAGGGGGGGCGGAAAAAAAAGACAGGAACGAAAAGAAAAAAAGAAACAGAGAACATAGGGGACGACTGGAGAAGCAAACGAGACAGAAACAGGGGAAGAGAACAAAAAGCCAGCGTACCCCAGGTTCGCCTTGTTCTTCAGAACACAAACACAGTAGGCAAACGAAAACAGAGAGACTAGAACACAAAAACAAAAGACCAGAGACAGAGGACGGACGAGCAGAAAAACTAAAGGAGAAAACACGAAAAAAACCAGAAGAGAGAGAGGAAAACACAGGAAATAAACACATAGAGAGAACAAGATAACAACACAAAAGGACGAACCAGAATAGCAGGACTGTTATTCCCCTGTTTCTTCTCGAAGAAACAGAGGCACGCGTGAGAACCAGAAGACAGGGACGAAAGAGAAGGAACAAACACGGGGGAGGAGGACTGGGGAGCACAGAACAGAGGAAACCAGAGGAGAAAGCAAATAGGAAACAGAAAGAAAGAGAAGAGAATCGTCCAAAGCCAATGTTATTCCCAGTCTTTCGCCTCCAGCAACGCCCGCAGATCAGGTAAGTTTTTCGTTCCCTCCTCTTCCATTTTTAATGCAGCTTGAATTTAATTAACCCTTCACTTTGCACGCACGAGTTGCTCGTGCCTCCTGCTAGCCAGTTGGGTTACTGATTTGGATCAGGTCTAGCTATCCAATCCTTTTTATTTTATTATTTTTTTATATATTTAGTCAAATAAGTTTCTTTTTTATATTAAAAAATTCCAAAAACAATTTGTGAGCACTTTTAAATTTATTTATAGGCCCCTCTTGTTTTTTAGAGTATTTCATTATATATTTGATTTGTGAATTTTTACTATGAAATGCAAATTTGATATTCAATATATTTTGTCTTTTTTGTTTTAAAAAAAGAGATAAAAAATATGTATGTTTTGTTTCAAATTCATTTTATTGGTTTATTCACTGGCGTTAAAGCCAGGAATACCATATGTTTTTTTAGCTACGTAATATTTACCAACACCAGAGTTGGAAATGTTCGTATCCGAATATTCACTGACGCCAGAGTCAAGAATATTTTAAGAAGACTATCAGTAGCATAGTATGACAAACACTCAGCAATTTAAGACAAAAACAGCAATGCAATCTACCTCAGGTAGGATGCTTAAAAGGTGATAATATCTTCCTTTTTGCGTAACCAGTCTCGTACCATAGAATATTTGTTGACCAGTTAGGATTCCTAGTGACCATAATACTAGGTGGTGACTCCTTAAACAAGACATTTCCTCATTAAAGAACAAGATGCCAGAAATCAGTTCTTTAACGTTGAATGTTTTAAGGCCGCCGCGATATCGAGTGCACCAAAACAAATTATTTTTTGTGATATTTTTAAAAATTGTCTAAATCCTAATGGATAACCATAAACAGGTTACGATATCTATTTTTGTACTTTTAAAACATGATAAAAATGCAATTTTATTTCTTATAAAATATGCATGGAAATTTTTTAGTTATATGCACACAAATAAAAAAAACATATTTTTGTATTTTTTTAATAATAAATTTTGAATTTTTTTTTTGTATTAATAACAAAAACATGATTTTTTAGAGAAACGTGGGCATACTAAAAACAGTCAACCAATCACAAATCATCATTAAACAATCTCAAAACCATACGCACAATTAATATTTTATCCCACAAAATAACAATTTCTCAAAGAAATGATTTGGGGTTAGGAATCGACCTTCCAAGGTTGTTGTGGTTGTCTAGGGATTATTGGAAACCTTCCAAGGTTGCTAGGTAATCCCGATAGCTCATGGAACCACGCAGCATTGCCACTATCGACGCATGGAATCAGATGATGTCTCTGCTGGAGTAGGAACACTTGGTGAATCTAAAACGTATTTGTCTCCTTTTTGATTCCTCACTAATGGTACAAAAAACATACATATGTAGAGAGAGCTTTGCTCTGTTGAAGTTTCAGTCTTCTTCCTGTTTTTCAGTCCTGGTCTGTCCCTCCTTTCTATTGCTATATTTTAGGTGACTTGGAAATGGACTTTTCTTATATGAAAAATGGTTGTTTGGATGGTGTTTTAGTGGTTTAAGCTTTGTATGGTTTGGGGTTTGTTTTAAGGTGTTTTGGTTGGAGTTTTCATGGCTATTTAGAGATGGTTTTGTGGCTTATTTTTGGGTTGATTTCAAGGTTGTTTCAATTATGTTGTGGGTTTGTTTTGTGGAGGTTCGAGGGTTGTTGTATGGTGGTTGTCATGGGTGGAAGGGGTTGTTGTTGTTGGTTTGAGGGATGTTTTCGGGTTTGTTTCAGGCTGGAAGGTTTAAGGAAGGACCACTACAATTATGGCTAAGAGGTTTGTTCATAACAGTGTTTTTATGGCAATATTGATCTTTGTCCAAATTGTTTAGGTTAGGGTTTTTATAGGATAAATAGGGTGGCTATGGGGTTTATAGATTAATAGGATCTCGACCCTTTATACCCTTGATATCAAATAATAGATCTCATCCATTCATTATAGCTAAGGACAAAATATTGTCCTACTATGCAACTAGTCATATTTTTCTCTTGTTTTTAATAGGAAGAAGACAGTGAATAGTAAAATTATGGTATTTTTTAATTTAGTCTCTAAACTTTTGGAATTTTGTAATGGAACCCTAATTAGCACTATTCTTTTGGATTCCTTGTGATCTCACCCTTGATCTTCTTCAATTAAACCATCAAAATTCTATGATTTTTATAAAGTAGTCCTTGATTTCAAAATTCTTTAATTGAATCCTCAATTGACCATTAAACTTCTACTTTTTTGCAATTTTATCCTTGATCTCATCCAATTGAGCTTGAAAAAGAATTAAATCTGGTTCTCTAAAATTTCAATCTTCTCAATTAAACTCAAATTAGACCTCCAAACTTATTTTTTTCACCAATTAAGTCCCTGAACTTAATTAATTCTTTTAATATGACCTCAATTAAACTTAATTAAATCTTAATTGGGCCCATGATTAAATCAAATTCGCTTATTAAAAATCTAATTGAGTTCTCAAACTTAATGTTTATCAAATTTGTTAGATAATCATTTAATTTCACATTAAATTTGCATTGCCTTTCAATCTTGGATATCAATTTGTCTCTTAATTTTTTTCAAAATTCCATCTTGATTCCTCAATGCATTTAAAACCCTTCTTAGTTTATTCTTGCCAAGCTGCTAATCTTTTTTTATTTTTATTATTTTTTTTGTTGGTTTTTATTTTTTGTTTTTGTTTTTTTAAAGAAAAAAATAATTTTAGAGAAACCCAAAATTAAGCTATGAAAGCACTAATCCAATTTAGCCTTCTATCTTTGAAACTTAGCTCGATTTGGATAAGGTTTCCCTGAGCAACCATGGTCGCTATTGACGTTATCATCATCTTTACTGGCTGATTTCTCAGGAATTTTGAAAGGGCAAAGGATGCTATTATGACCATCTCGACCATAAGTGTAACAAACTTGTGGGAACCCCTCATCATAAGACACTTTCTGATCTTAATGATAACCCATTACATTAAGTAGTGTTACATTTTTGTTTTTTGTATATTATCTATCCCTCTACACTCGACTTCAAATCATCTAGAGCTTTTCAATCTAGTTCTTATGACGATGCCAGCGAAATCCATATTTTGTGGTAGTAAGTTGAGCAGTAGATCAAATACTCTTTTGAAAAGTGCCATTAGAGGTCCCAAGCTTCAGTGTGGGAGTCTGTCACACTGCTCCTCTATACTTTTCTCTGTCATTTACATGAATTACACAATAAAGTGGGGGATGAAAAACAATTATTTGAGTTGTTACATTTGACGGAATATTTTTTCTATGGTTCCGATGGAAAATAAAGGGAATTTTTATGATCATGATTTATTTCCTGGATCAACACGTGGTAGGCTAGAAGCTATCTCATTGCCAGATATGTTTTGTTCGTTAGACGAGCTCTTTTTTTTACCTGCATGCATGACTGTTCTTTGTTGATCTTTTGTTGCTAGTGGAAGCCAGGCGGCGAGTTTTTTGGGTTTCGCCTTTATATGCGTGCGGTTTTTGTTGGTGGGAGAAACCACTGGTGGTGGCTTTGAAACACTCCGAAGAGATAAAACACACTGTTTTATTTCAACAAACAAATAGCTTACAAACACAAAAAGCTTAATACACGCCCTCTCTCTTTCTCTTTAGTGTTTCTCTCTACTCTCTCCACACACTTTAACAGAAGCTGGGCACTCTATTTATACACGAAATCAAAATACAAAAATTCAAACTTTCCAAGTGTGAAGGCGGTTGGCGGCTGGCGGCTGGCGGCTGCGGCTGGTCGGTGGGTGGTTGCCTTCCTTGACCTTCTGGATTGAGTTTAAGTTTCAACAAATCTCCCCTTTAAACTCAATCGAGGGATATCATGCCAAGCATGAACTTTAATCGGATAAATACTTCTCCTTTTAATGGCTTTGTGAAGATGTCAGCAACTTGATCATTTGTGTTGCAAGATATCAGTTGGACTTCATTCTTCACATGTTCCCGGATAAAGTGATGACGTGTATCAATGTGTTTGCTCCTCTCATGATACACTGGGTTCTTTGCCAATGCGATTGCTGATCGATTGTCAATATAAATCTCCGTAGGATTTTCTTGAGGAAATCCCAAAAACTTCAGCATATTCCTTAACCATATTGAGTGGCATACGGCTGAGTTGGCAGCAACATACTCAGCTTCACAGCTTGATAATGTTACAATCGATTGCTTCTTGGATGACCATGTGAAAGATGTGTCTCCCATGAAAAAGACAAACCCTGTTGTGCTTTTCCTTTCATCCAAATCTCTACCCCAATCACTATCCGAGTAGCCTACAAGATTAAAGTCTTTACTTGAGGTATAAAACATACCTTCATTCATTGTGCCTTTGATGTAGCGAAGAATTCTCTTGGCTGCATTCAAGTGAGACTGGTCTGGCGTCTCCATGTATCTGCTGACGAGTCCGACTCCATAGAGTATATCCGGTCTGGTACATGTCAAGTACCTTAAGCTTCCTACTAAGCTTTTGAAGTAAGTTGGATCAACATTTCCAACCTTACTCTTCCTCAATTCCACTCCATTCTCAACTGGAGTTGATACCGGATTGCAGCTTTCCATCTTGAACCTTTCAAGAATGTCTTTGGCATAACTGCTTTGGGATACAAAAATCCCTTCTTCTTTCTGCGTTACTTCCAAGCCAAGAAAATATGACATTAGACCAATGTCAGTCATCTCAAACTCATGTACCATGTTTTGTTTGAAGTCGTCAAACATGTTAGGGTTGTTGCCGGTGAATATCAAATCATCAACATACAGGCACGCAAATAAGATGCTGCCATCTACTCCTTTCTTCACATATATGGCGTGTTCATATGGACATTTCTCAAATCCATTATCTTGAAAATACCTGTCAATTCTGGTATTCCAAGCACGCGGAGCTTGGTTCAAACCGTAGAGAGCTTTCTTCAACTTGTATACTTTGCCTTTATTTTCAGCTTCAATGTATCCAAGTGGTTGTTCAACATAGATTTCTTCTTCTAGGAAGCCATTCAGAAATGCTGACTTCACATCGAGTTGATAGATCTTCCATCTATGTTGTGCAGCTAGTGAGATCATCAGTCTGATTGTCTCTAGCCAGGCTACTGGAGCAAATACTTCTCCATAGTCAATGCCTTCTCTCTGTTTGTAGCCTTTAGCCACTAATCTGGCTTTGTATCTTTGCACTTCTCCTTTTGCATTTTTCTTTGTCTTGTAGACCCATTTGACACCTATTGCTTTCTTGTTTTCTGGTAGATAAGTCAGCTTCCAGGTATCATTCTTCTCAATGGCATGTATTTCTTCATCCATTGCTTTAATCCATTTCTCTTCTGTGACAGTTATTGTAACCGCCTCCTCTTCCTCTCGGAGTGAATGATTGTTGTCCTCGACCTCCTCTAGTGGTATATCTGCCACCTCTTCCTCTAAAGCTTGTATTCCAAGATCCTCTTCCTTGGAATCTCTGGAATCCTTCTCTGGATTGTTGACTTCTTGCTTGAGTGGTATATCCACTTGTTGAAGTCTCCCCTTGCTCATATCTGTCCTTGAGAGACAGTTTTGCTTGTAAGGCATGCTCGATGGCCTTATCTCCATTTCGCTTTACAATCTTCTGCTCATGAGCTTGCAAAGAACTCATAAGTTCATCCACTGTCAACTTGTCCACTTCCTTGGACTCTTCAATAGCGACAACAACAAAATCAAATTTTGGATCTAGGGATCTCAAAATTTTCTCAGTAATTCGAGAATCGACGATGGCTTCTCCATTTCTCCTCATCTGATTGACTATCACCATAATTCTTGTGTGATAATCAGAAATAGATTCTGAGGACTTCATTTGCAATAACTCAAATTCACCTCGCAAAGATTGAAGACGAATCTTCTTGATTCTCGGCACCTTTGTATTTTTGTTGGAGAGCCTCCCATATATCATGTGATGTTTCAAATGGAAGCTATGATCTCGAATGTATCTTCATCAAGACCTTGGTAGATGATGGTCTTTGCTTTGTTGTCCTTCTTTCTGTTGACTTTCAGGGCTTGCTTCTGTGCCTCTTGTAAAGCATCTTCTTCTTCTTTGGATTCTGGTTCATCATAACCATAGTGTACAATCTCCAAACACTCTTGTGAACCAAGGAATGCCTTTAATCTGATACACCAACTATCATAGTTGTCTTTGGTCAGCTTCGGGATGAGTGTTTGTGTACTTTCTGTAGTCATTTTGCTCTTTGAATGACTATATCTCTTTCTGGGAGTTGTATTTAGCTAAACAGACACTGTAGATCGATCTGGAATGGTCGAAATAGTCGGGAACCGGTCTGACTTTGTTGAAACTGGGTCAGAAATAGGGTGAACCAGTCAAAACACCAATTCTGGGCGTCGGGCGGTTTCTTTGGGTTGAACCGGGAATATTCTGTGGAATATTCTATCGGCTCGGCTTCGACTAATAGCGGCTCGGCTTAGCGGCTAGGCTTGAAAAGGGAATATTCTTGAGAATATTCTTCGGCGCGGCTGGAGGCTTGGCTTGAGGCTTGGCGCGGCGCGGCTTAACGGCTCGAATATGGCGCGCGTGGACGTCACTCGTCTTCTTCCTCCGCGCGTGGGTGAGATCGGCCACTACGATCACCGGATCTTCAGGAGGCGCGTGTGGATCACTCCGGTGTCCGATTGAGCTGATTTTTGCGGCAGTGAGTTCGTAGGGATGAGCTCTACACGGTGGAATGATCAAAACTTGTTTATGACAACTTTGAAAATTCGGATATCTCCCAAAAACATACTTTTTCGACGTAACGGGGCTCTGATACCAATTGTTGGTGGGAGAAACCACTGGTGGTGGCTTTGAAACACTCCGAGGAGATAAAACACACTGTTTTATTTCAACAAACAAATAGCTTACAAACACAAAAAGCTTAATACACGCCCTCTCTCTTTCTCTTTAGTGTTTCTCTCTACTCTCTCCACACACTTTAACAGAAGCTGGGCACTCTATTTATACACGAAATCAAAATACAAAAATTCAAACTTTCCAAGTGTGAAGGCGGTTGGCGGCTGGCGGCTGCGGCTGGTGGCTGGCGGCTGCGGCTGGTCGGTGGGTGGTTGCCTTCCTTGACCTTCTGGATTGAGTTTAAGTTTCAACAGTTTTAAATGGTGGCCTGTGGCTATGGGAGAAATTCACTGGTGAAATTATTGTGAAGGTGGCGCGCGCCCCTAAATCCTATGTCTCTCATTATCAGAGCCCTGAACGACTGTTGGGCCGTGCTTGGCATTAGAGATTTAGAGGAATGGTGCTTGTTTGCTTTAGTACACTGCATATATTAACGGATATCATGCATCCCAGCTTGGACAATGGTTTTGAAAAGATCGTACAAGCTACAGCATTGCAACCTTGTAGCTGCCGATTTTATTCTCTAAAGATTTAGATGGTATCTACTATCTTAGACTTATACTAGCTCATTATGTGCCCAACTATGCAAATTTTACAATTTGAACTCAAAAACAACACTCCTTATTCTCAAGGTAAGCAGGGAGTAGTGGTGATTTCTGTGCATAAAGCAGAGCGATCAATTATCGGATGCCAAAGTGCTGTCACTTTCTGATTGCCTCTCGCGTTTTGAGTTCTTAAGCAAAGGAGTGGAATCATACTCACTTCCAATGTTCTTCATTCCGTAGACCAATGGATGGTTCCTTCCGAGTAAGATTTGCAAAACCTCCTTCATGTGAGGCCTAGCAGAAGGCACTTCGCTGGTACAGAAAACCCCCAATAGGAAAACATTGCTCATTTCATCCACGTAACAAGGTTCCTTTATCTCCTCATCTAAGGCATCGACTATAGTTTTTCCTTCTTGCATGTGACGCAATGCCGATTTGGCGAGGCCTGTATGCTCATCACCATAATTTGCTGCTTTTCCCGTTGTTAGTTCTAGAAGGACAACCCCAAAACTATAAAATCGGTCTTCTCATTTACTCTAACTGTTTGAGCATACTCTGCGATTCAACTTATAAAATAAGAAACTTCAATATCAGGTACTGGAAAAGAAGGGCAAGGAAGCAAATACACAAGGATAAGACCTGAAGAGTGATCTTTTACCTGGAGCTATGTAACCAAAAGAACCGGCAACAGCTGACACGGTGGCAAGTTCTTCCTGCTTAATCAGCATCTTTGCTAAACCAAAATCAGCAATTTTTGCATTAAACTCAGAATCCAACAAGATATTGCTTGACTTGACATCTCGGTGAACTATTGGGGGAGAGCAGTCGTGATGCAGGTAGCACAGACCTTGAGCAGCTCCCACTGCTATCTGCAGTCTCTTCGGCCAGTCCAGAACAACATGATTTACTGAAGTTGATGCGCTGTTTGATCGCCTTGCTGTATGCAGCCATTGATCGAGACTATGATTCACCAGATACTCATAGACAAGAAGTTTCGAATTGTCATTGACAATACAACAAAGCAACTTCACTATGTTCAAATGCCTTATTGTACTCAGTATCTCAACTTCTGCAAGGAACTCCTTTTCAAGTTTCTTCTCCAACGGTCTGTTATTCCAGATTCTTTTCACAGCAACAACACTCGAGCCGTTTGCAGCAACACGATATACTTTTCCTGATCCACCGCTTCCTATCAGGTTGCTTTCTGTTAATCCTGACAATATGTTTGATTGAGTAAAATTCAACCTATGGAAGTTAATGAACTTCCATTCTGAATCCGATCTATGGTTTCTCTTCCAGTGAACTCTGATAATGATGAGTGAAAATAACAATGCTAACAGAAAAGCTGTAATCAAAACACTTAATATCAAGGCTAGGAGTTGGGTTGAAGTTTTGCTTGATTTTTGGGGTCTGGAAATGCAAACCTTCAGGTATAGCGATGGCCTACTTGCACAAATACCAGGATTGTTCAAGAAGCTACTGGAATATGCTGCATTATCATACTCAGCTGGGATTTTTCCCACGAGATGATTTGAAGAGAGATTGAGATAAGTAAGTCTCAGCAAACCGAGTTGAGGTGGAATTTCGCCAGAAAATTGATTCTCTGACAAGTCCAGTTCGAGCAGGTGAGGTAGGGTAGCAATCTCCTCCGGAATCTGTCCAGAAAGCTGATTTTGACTGAGGTTTAGAGTAGTTAAAGATTTCCATGAGATGATGTCAGATGGAAGTGCTCCGGTAAGCTGGTTCTCATCAAGTAAAAGAACCGTCAGATTAGGAAGAGCGGTTAATTCAAGAGGGATAGTGCCAGTAAATTGGTTATTGCTCGCTTTGAAGACTACCAGATTCCTCCAAGAATTCCCTTCAATGGAAATACTCCCAGAGAACTTGTTGTTACTTATCTCGAGCCGTGAAAGACTAGTTGACACTTCATTAGGAAGCTCTCCAGTGAACAAATTATCACTTATCATCAGTTGTTGCAAATTTAAAGCTGTCCATAAACCAACAGGAATATTGCCAAAAAATGCGTTATTTGAAATACTTACTGCTAGCAAACTACTGCAATTCTCAAGTGATTTTGGCAACTCTCCACCGAGCTTATTATCAAAAGCTATCACTCCTGTTAAGCTACCTCCATGGCATAAATATTCAGGCAGGTTCCCTGTAAGCCTATTGGAAGCAACCTGGAAGCCGTCAAGGGCTGAGTATCGCCCAAGATCTGGAGGGATTGGCCCTGATAAATTGTTGCTAAACAACGCAAAATCTTTCAAAGCGGGAAGACGACCAATGCTTTCTGGGATTTCACCAGATAACTGATTGAAGGACAAGCTCAAACCCGATAATTTGTCAAGCTTCCCAAAATCAACAGGTATTGTCCCATTCAAATTGTTCCATGAAAGATCGATGACAATCGAGTTCAAAGCTTCAACAACCTGAGGGATCCCCCCAGATAGCAAGTTCTTGTAAAGAAACAGAAACTTCAAATTCTTCAACATGAACAAGCCGTTTGGGATACTCCCAGTCAATTCATTCTTTGATAAATCCAAGTGCTCCAGTGCCACCATTTCCCCAATCATTTGTGGGATCTCGCCAATCAAATTCGCTTCAGAAATCCACAATTCCCTCAGTTTTTTCAGCTGGGTGAAACTGGAAGGCAACTTTGATGGAAGAAACCTATTGTGAGCCATATATAACTCTTCAAGTTTGGACAAGTTTCCGATTTCTGCAGGGAAAGTACCATTAAACAGATTATAATGAAGATAAAGAGTTCTTAGCTCTGGTATCCGCCCAATGGCAGTGTGGAAAGCTCAAATTAATCACTATCTCTACAGTGTGGAAAGCTAAAGTTAATCACTTGTATAAGCTCAAATTATTCACTATCTCTACAGTGTGGAAAGCTAAAATTAATCACTTGTATCTTACTTACTCTGAGTTATTAATTCTGTTTGGAGGTGGTTGAAGTGTTGTATGGTTTGGAATCTGTTTTAAGGTGTTTTGGTTGGAGTTTTCATGGCTGTTTTGAGGTGGTTTTGTGGCCTATTTTTAGGCTGATTTCAGGTATGTTGCGGGGTTATTTTGTGGAGGTTTGAGGGCTGTCATATGATGGTTGTCATGGGTGGAAGGGGTTGTTGTTGGTTTGAGGGATGTTTTTGGGTTTGTTTCAGGCTGGAAAGATTAAGGAAAGGGTTGTTGTAGCCATGGTTAGGAGGTCTATCCATGACAGTGTTTTTATAGCAATATTCGTCTTTGTGCATGCTGCTTAGTAGGGGTTTTGTGGAGTTTTTATAGGATAAATGGGGTTTATGGATTAATGAGATCTTGACCCTTAATATCAGATAATAGATCTCATCTATTCATTGTAGTTAAGGACAAAAGCTTGTCTTGCTCTACAACTAATCAAGGGAGGACTAAGGCTGTTTTTGCGGACAGAACAATGCTAGTTCTTTTTTTAGAAGAAAATTGGCAGGTGTGTTTAGTGCCTTTAAAGCTGTAATTTTATCTCAGAGTGAAGTGAAGATACCGGGGTATAAGTTGGCATAATATTTGAGTAGTATATTGAAGGGTTGAGGGAGATATTAGAGCTAAAAGGTGGGCACTTGATATTTTTCTCTCGTTTTTAATCGGAAGAAAGACAATGAATAGTAAATTTATGATATTTTTTAATTTGATCTCTCTAAACTTTTGTAACTTTATAATGGAACTCTAATCAGTTCTAATCTTTTGGATTCCTTGCAATTTCACCCTTGACCTTTTTTAATTGGATCCTTAAATTTCTGCGCTTTTTATAGAGTTGTCATTGATTTCGAAATTCTTCAATTTGACCCTCAATTGACCTTTAAACTTCTAATTTCTTGCAATTTTATCATTGATCTCATTCATCCAATTGAGCTTGAAAAAATTAAATTTAGTTCTCTAAAATTCAAATCTTCTCAATTAAGTCCAAATTAGATCTCCAAACTTAAATTTTCACCAATTAAGTCCATAATAAAATTAATTTAGCCCACTAAAAGTCTAATTAAGTCATTGCACTTAGTTAATTCTTTTAATCTGACCCTAGCTAACTCTTAAACTTAATTAAACTTTTAATTAGGCTCATGATTAAATCAAATTTGCTTATTAAAAGTCTAAACTTAATTTTTATCAAATTCATCCGATAATTATTTAATTTCACATTGAATATGTATTGTTTTTCAACCTTCGATATAATAGGGTATAATTAGACTTTTAATTTTGTCTAAAATTTCATCTTAGTTCCTCCATGCATTTGAAACTCTTTTTAGTCTGTTTTTGCCAAGCTGCCACTCTTTTTTTATTTTCATTTTCTTATATTTTTTGTTGCTTTTATTTTTTTCATTTTTTGTTTTTGTTTTTTTAAAGAAAAAAATAATTTTAGGAAATCCAAAATTAGAATATCACAGCACTAATCCAATTTTGCCTTCTATCTTTGAAACTTAGCTTGACTTGGATAAGGTTTCCTGAGCAACCATGGTCACTATTGACACTATCATCATCTTTACTGGCTGATTTCTCAGGAATTTTGAAAGGGAAAAGGATGATTATGACCAACCTGACCATAAGTGTAACAAGCTTGTGGGAACCCTTCATCATAAGACACTTTCTGATCCAGATCTTCAATTTTTTCTGTCGGTTTATGAAGATCAATATCAACCTCTACACGAGCAAATTTCCCTCTCTGATTGGTCTGGGTATTATAATCAATCGTAACCATGTTACCAATCTACTGGTAAGGCAAGGAAAATGCACCCAAAACACCACCCTTGTAATGTGTCCTGATGATGCATAGAGATAACCAGTGATAGTAGAAAACTGGGCAAGAAAGAACTCATTCCTCGGATCAATAACCTTAAAAGGCTTTGCTCTGTTCCAGATAGTTTTAGATTTCAGTCTAGTGCATAAGGTCGTGTCTCGAACTGTGTGACCCAGGATCCTGACAACAATAGCCAATTCATATGGCTTACGTGGGCGGGCTTTATATTTCCATCGCAAGACCCTCCTTCTTCTCCGCCACGAGGATGCCCCCATACTCCACTTCAATTTTTCCCATCTTCATCCACTCAGAACCCATGGAGTTTTAGGCAGCATCACCTAGAGGCTCATTTTTCGGGAGAGTTTTTTATGTATGTTGGAAGTTCTTTTTACTATATTATAAAAAGCTAAAAGAACTAGTAGAAACTCTTTATTTATTTATTTATTATGTTGGATTTGTTAAAAAAAATTACAATTTTTAATTTTTTTAAGATATGTTTTTATTTGTTCATGCTGTATTTTTTTCAGCTAGTTTTTATTTTATTTTCAAAAGTCAAAGAAAAGACATAAGAAATAAATAATTTTATGCAAAAATCAGACTATACAAGATTCAAATGATCACTAAGCATTTCCTAATCATTTTTGTGATAGCAAAAATAAGGAATTAACAAAAAAAACATATTTTATTTATTTATTGACTTCTCAAAATAAAATATTTTTTTTCTAGTGTGAATCCAAAACTTGTAAAAAAAAAAACAATTTTCTTCGGCAACTAATTCAAGAAATTGACAAAAAATCCTTAGTGCTTCTTTGTTTTTGAGTTTTTCATCCATTTTTATTTTTCTTAAAATGGAGACTTATATAAAAGTAAGAATTAATTACAACAAATATTAAAATAGTTCAGTCTATGACTGTTCATCCTTTAACTATTCACCTAGACACATATTATTATAGATTGTAGCAGTGTAATGACAAAATTGTCATTGCCAAAGAAACTTGCTAAGCATGTAGTTAGGGTAGGATTGTCTTTTTCATGGGATACATTTGTCATTGAAAAAATTATTAGGGACAAAATGGTCTGTTCAGGTTTTTTAAGCTACAGTATAGATATTGATTTGCCTTTCAAGGCACCAAATTTTAACCTTTGGGTTGGGGGCTTCTTTTGTCATTTCAAAAAAATAAAAAACAGTGAAGATACAATCATGCCCCCGAGAAGGGAAATATACATGTGTTTAGGGGCTTCTTCATCTTTTTCTTTTATTGAAATAGTTCAAATATGAAATTACCCTTGAGTTTCAACAAAAACAAGGCTGTATGTAGGTGTTTTCATAGTTTTCATATGGTTTTATTGTAAATATCATGTGGGTTCAAGGGTAATTGAGTATTTGTATGTATATAAATTATTATTTATGTTCAGAAATGGTTGAAGCATGTTGAGCAAGCGCTAGAGGGTTGGCGCTGCCCGCGCCATTTGGGTGGTGCGTGCAACTCCAAAAAAGAATTGAGCACCGCCTTCAGGGTGACGTTAGATGCGCCTCGCCACCCCAGGCATAACGGCGATGTGCTTGTGCGAAGGCGGCCCACGAAGAAGCTCCGACTGAGGGTTTTTCTGTCCCTCCCTCTCTCCTACTAGAAAATTATGCTGCCCATTGCAAAAACCCATGGGTAAGATATAATTATCAAACCCAAAAAAATGGGTCAAACATGTTTACCAGACTCAAATAACTTGGGTCTAGCATGTTTGTTATTATTATCATTGCTATTACAATCACAACTACTTCTAATACTACTACTACTACTACTATTACAACAACTACTATTATTCTTGTTGTTGTTATTTTTATTTTTATTAATATTATAAATATTTTTTATTTTCATTATTTCTAATATTATTAATATAATTACTAATAACTTTCACAAAAAAATGGTATTCATATTGAAAAAAAAACATAAATTTCATTTGAAGGGTAGTAATAGTAATAGTAATTATTATTAATATTATTATTATTATTATTATTATTATTATTATTATTATTATTATTATTAATAAATTTCAAAAAATTATTACTATTGAAAAAAAATAAATTTGATTTGAAGGGTAAAATTAAAAACTATAAGAATTTTGAAAAAAAGAGCAAAGAAATAAAAAAAAATCAAAAGTAGAATAACTGAATTGAAAAATATAATATACACAAATTAGAATTGAATGGCTAAATTGTAAGCAAATAAAACTCGCACAAAAGAGAAAAGAACCAAAATAAAAAATCAAAACAAAGACGATGGATTCTGAAACACCAACAAAAAATAGGGATGGATTTAGGATGACTAAAACTAAAAAGGAAGAAAAACAAAGTAAGAAATTAAAAGAATGAGAATTGAAATGAAAAAAAACTAAACAAATAAGAAATTGTAAGTGAAGGACAAAATTGAAAAAAAAAACACAAAACTTCTATAAAAGAAATAATGATGAAATAAGAAATGGGTCAGACTTACAGAACATGAGTTTAACATGTTTATCAGACCCAAGACGCTTGGACTTGGCGGTCAGCTAAGTCCAAAGTAACATGGGTTTGACATGCTTGCTAGACCCAAGTAAACATGAGGCGGATATGTTTTCCAGACCCAAGGCACCTGGACTTGGCTTGCGCCAAGTCAAGAGTGTGTGGATATGGCGGTCATCCAGGTCAAAAGTAAAGTGGATTTGTCATGTTTGCTAGACCCAAGTAAACATGAGTCATACATGTTTACTTATTATTATTATTATTATTATTATTATTATTATTATTATTATCACTATCATAATTACTATTAACTATTACTATATTACAACTCTTATTATTATTGTTGTTATTGTTAATTTTATAAATATTATTATTTTCATTATTATTAATAAATTTAAAAAATGTTATTACTATTGAAAAAACCATAAATTTGATTTAAGTGTAAAATTAAAAATTATTATTATTATTATTATTATTATTATTATTATTATTATTATTATTATTAAATTTGAAAAAAATGTTATTTAAAAAAACTATAAATTTGATTTGAAGGGTAAAATTAAAAACTATAAGAACTTTGGAAAAAAGAGCCAAGGGAAAAGAAAAAGAAATCAAAAGTAGAAGGATTGAATTGAAAAATATAATATACATAAATTAGAATTGAAGAGCTAAATTGTAAATAAAAAAAAATCACACAAAAGAGAAAAGAACCAAAATCAAAAATCAAAACAAAGATGATGGATTCTGAAACACCAAAAAAAAATAAAGACGGATTTAGGATGACTGAAACTAAAAGAAAAGGAACTAAAATGAAAAACAAAACATATAAGAAATTGTAATTGAAGGTCAAAATTGAAAAAAAAAAACATAACTTCTATAAAAGGCATAAGGATGAAATAAGAAATTGGTCTAACAAGTTTGTTAGACCCAAGGCGTTTGGGCTTGGTGCCAGCCACGTCCAAAATGCATAGACCTGGTGGTAAGCCAAGTCCAAAGTAACGTGAGTTTGGTATGATTGCCAGACCCAAGTAAACTTAGGTCGTCAGGCGTGATTGTCAAATCCAAGTAACGCGAGTTAGGCAAGTTTTCAGACCTAAGGCACCTAGTCTTAGCGCTAGCCATGTCTAAAATACATGGACCTGGCGGTCAACCACATTCAAAGTAACATGGGTCTGATAAGTTTGTCAAACCCAGGTAAACGTAAGTTAAGTATGATTTTTAGACCTAAGTAAACTTAGATAAAGTATGTTTGCCAGACCCAAGTAAATATGGGTCAGGCTCGTTTGCCAGACCCAAGTAAAAGAGGGTCAGACATGTTTTTAGACTTAAGTAAATGTGGGTATGACATGTTTACCAGACTCATGGCGCCTGGACTTGCCCGACGCCAAATCCAGAGTGTGTGGACGTGATGGTCAGCCAAGCGCAAAGTAAAGTGGGTCTGACATGTTTGTCAAACTCAATTAAACGTGGGTCAGGCATGTTTGCCCTTCTTATATAAAGCATTATTTGTGTACATTTTTTCAAATAAAATTTTGGTTTATGTTTAGGTGGGTATTATTCATCTGTAGTTTTTTTCTTAATTTCATATAGATTAGATTTTTTTTAATACTAATTCAACACCTCATACAATCCACACAATATATATATATATATATATATATATATATATATAAACATAGCTCACAAATCATATTATAAAATTTAAAAGAAAAGGGAATACTAACATTTAAAGAGAGAATTTAAAACATAATAAGTATTCTTAAACATTTCAAAAAGGTTAATTACAGGATAACTAATGTACTACATGTTGAGCTAAGACTTTAATATATACATCAAGGTTTACACAAAAGCATATTGCATAATAGCATTAATTCTATTATGCTTAAGTTAAATATTTACATAAGTTTAACAAAGTGAAGTCCTCAACGAATGATCTATCTGGACATTTGATGGACCTGTTACACAAACAACCCAGTAAGTATATCATTATGTTAATAAAAAAAATATATATGATCATGTAATGTATATGAATGAAGTATAAATTTTCTATCGAATCCATAAGAATTCTAACAATCAACTTATAATTTGCTTGTAAATCATTTAAATCCAATTTAAACTCATTTGCATATCCTTAATTTGAATACTCTTATTTACTTGCATGAACCAAATGACTTTGCATAGTCCAACCTGAATATTTTTAGGCAATTATATTTATCAATTTCCCCCAGGTCATTCAAACACGGATACCCTTTACAATTCAAGTCTTATCAATCGTTCTCGGGCGTCCCAATGCGGACATCATTAGCCGAAGCTAATCTTGTAATTCATCTCCCGGCAATCCTATCACGGATGCCATTAGTCGAAGCTAATACACTAGACTTTATTTACATTGAACATGACATTTATTGTAATTGCATTCACCAGAAAAACTTTAAATTGCATAAGTGCGAAGAGGAGGGAAAATCACGCACTTGCTCCGCCTGTCTCGTGACCTCCCCTAATAGAAGATCCAATCCTGGTCGCTCCTCCTAAATCACAAGGAAGTTTTTGGTCATGATCCCTTCAAGCCGAATGTTATAGAGAATCCATATTCATTTATTACACATATGTTACTTTCTATGCATGTTCATTTCCTCATCATAACATACATACACATATCATGTATATTTTTAGAGTTAATATCTCAACGTGCAAGTATCTGCACGACTCATTTCTTATATATATATATATAGTATTCACGTGAAAGTCTAACTGTTATTGTTTTAGACTTGAACCGTTACTGTTTGATCTATTACTGTCTTAGACCTCAACCGTTATTGTTTGATCTGTTGCTGTCTTAAACCTGATCTGTTATTGTTTTAAACCTCAACTGTTACTGTTTGATCTATTACTGTCTTAGACCTCAACCATTATTGTTTGATCTGTTACTATCTTAAACCTCAACAGTTACTGTTTGATTTGTTATTGTCTTAAACCTCAACTATTACTGTCTTAAACCTGAATCATTCTTTGTTTGCTCATATCTTGTCTTAGACTCGAATTCTTGTCTTAGACTCGAATCATTCTTGTTTGATATGTTACTATCTTAGACGTGAACTGTTATTGTCTTAGATATCTCACCTTTTGTAACAGTCCAGTTGAATTTCATGGATTTTAACCACCAATTTAACATCTCTAATGAATTATTAACATCTCATAACTCCATTACATACAAAATCTAATAAGGACCAGCAATCAACTATATTCCTCATCAAGCATCTCCATGAAATTTAAGAAGTTGTAAAGAGATATTCGAAAAAATTAGTTCTACTGCTTACATTATTCATCAATTCACATCATGGAGTATAAAGTATTAATAGAGTAGCATAAAACAAGATTGCAAGACTCTCATCATTGGCCGACCACTAGCTCTATTTAATTATCATTTTTTTTACTTCAACTACAATAATTTAATCACTTTACTCTAACTTTCACAGTATTTCCCATGACAGTTTACGTAAATTTTTATTTCCCCCAAATTCATTCAAGAAGCTTAACTTTCCAAATTTCAAAAATTCAATCAATTAAGGACTTTAAGCCATTAAAAATCAAATCAAAAGTCTTTAGAATGCCTTACCAACCAAGTAATTAAACTCTAAACACTACCCAATTCGAGCTCCCAACTCTTCTTCTTCTTTAATCTTGGTCGAACTTCCCTTGTCCTTTTTTATTCACCTTCACTAGATTTTTCTTCCTTCCAATCAATGCTCACTAAGCTTGATTAATGTTCCTTCAAAATCTCCTCTTAAGATTTTATGTTTCCTTTACCATTTTTTCTCTCTCGCATGTAAATGATAGTTTCCCCTCTTTATTTTTCTCTCTTTTTTCTTCTTGCCTGTGCCCACACACATGCACACTAATACACACACACACATTTTTTACCAAATTCCATCTATATCTCAAATAGTAAATTTCTTGTTAAAATTCCTGGATCCTGTTATTTGTCTATATAAACATTTTACCCAGGTGAATTTGAATTTCATTTAGTTACATATTGATAATTTTATTTCCAGGTAACTCATTCCTAGTAATATTTTATTCACTTTTCTGTATTTATTTATTTTTTTCATACTTGGTTTGTTCTAATGCTTGTTTGGTACTTCTGATAAATCTATTCTATAAACATTTAGATTGCTTATCTGCCTAATTTTCAACCGGGATTTACATATGCAGCCTTGTATTTTTTTTGTATAATTATTGTTCAATAAATTTTACATGTGTGTCGGTTTCTATTATAAATTTTATGTGTTTTTCTATTATAAATTTATTTTGACAGAGGAATTTATTAAACATGACCAGTTAAATTACTCGTGTTGCGATGTTAGATATCTTGATCTTCATTTTTCGCTTGATTTTCTCAATTTCATTTTTTTTATTGTTGATGATTTTTTTCATTACTTTACACAATTGTTATTGAGTTGTTTAATTAGATGTGTACATAAGTTTTTCGATTTACATCTAGGAGATTTTTTGCTATGTATATGAAGAATCTAGTGGAGGAAACTATTTGGTTAATGCTTGCCCAAAAAAGTTTAAAGGCTTTAGATGCTCTTAGATGTTGCTTTCTCTTAGTGGAAAAAATTACCTTTTAAGGTGAGTATTTGAGGTATGTACCATACTTATTTTATACATTAGGTCCAAACACATAGATAGATACATAAAATATTTTTGCAGATACTTAACTAAGTTATTCAAGTCCTTGTAGTAACAGAGAGTTAGCAAGCATTAATTTGTTACTCTTTACTTGCTAACAGTTGCTAGGATTTCACTTCTCACTTAAAACTTGGGCTTCCATACTCTTTTTGTTCATGGTGCCATATTTTGTCTTGAGTTGATCAAACAATACCTATGTTAGATTGATGTCCTTTTACATTTTACAAATCGATTCTTATATGAAATTCAAGACAGTTTAAGCAAGTTTTTTGCATGTTATTTATCTGTTGCTTGAAAGCCAAATCATATACCTTTTAAAACTGTCACCTCTTAATTGCATGTTTAGAAAGTGTTTTTTTTTCTTTCAATTGTCTCACAATTAAAAGCAATGCATATTTTTAAAAGTAGCTAGCGGTAACATGTAGACAACCTATATAGTAAAAACTCAATTCAATCAAAGAGGAGGTGACTTGTATTGTCTAACAAATAAAATTATAAGACCTAAATTATCCAAATTAAAAGTGTAAAGGTGTTTTTATAAGAATCAAAACCACAGGGCCCCTAGGGTCATGGAACCTGAGGAGCCAATTGCATTGTTTTTTTATTTTTAACCATTAGTTAAAAAGTGACCATTCCTAGGTCCTAGCTATGTTTTGTGGGAGAAATTAACCTATTTTTTAATGTAAATCTTTGACCAACTAACACAGAGGGGACACCTAATGCTATGCTAATCATTATCAAATCAAATAAAAATCATACATACAAAGCCACAACGTTACAGGTGCGGATTCCCTCCTCCAGAGATTTAGAAGGTTCCACCATTGTAGACTAGTTCATTATATTATTATGCATAACGACTGATGATATTTTTCAATCTGAACTCCAGAGGTGGATATTATTATTCTAATAAGTCTTTAATATTGGATGCCATCACTCTCCGACAACCTCTGGCTTTTTGAGGAGTTGAGCAAAGGAGTGGAAGCGTACTCATGCATGTCTCGTATTCTTCCTTCCACAGACCCATCGACGGTTCCTACCAAGTAAGATCTGCACAACCTCCTTCATGTTAGGCCTTTCACAAGGCAACATGCTTGTACAGAACACCCCTAGTTTGAAAACATCTCTCATCTCATCCACGTGACAAGGCTCCTTTACCTCCTCATCTAACACATCGACTATAGGTTTTCCTTCTTGCATGTGACGCCATGCCCATTTGGCAAGGCATGTATCCTCGTCACCATAATTAGCTGCTTTCCCTGTCGTTAGTTCAAGAAGGACAACTCCAAAGCTATAAACATCAATCTTCTCATTCACACTAACTGTTTGAGCAGACTCTGCAGTTCAAGTTATAAAATATAACGAACTTAGATGAAACTCTTTGGTAGTGGAAAAGGAGGGAAAGGATACAAATGCACAAAAAATGGTGACGTTTTCTCTTATTACCTGGAGCTATGTAACCCAAAGAACCAGCCACAGCAGACACAGTAGCAAGTTCTCCCTGCTTACCAAGCATCCTTGCTAAACCAAAATCAGCGATTTTTGCGTTGAACTCAGAATCCAACAGTATATTGCTTGACTTGACATCTCGGTGTACTATGGGAGGAGAGCAGTCATGGTGCATGTAGCACAGACCCTGGGCAGCTCCCACTGCAATCTGCAGCCTCTTGGACCAGTCCAAAGCAACATGATTCACTGAAGCCGATGCACTTTTTGCCGTTCTCTCTGAATGCAGCCATTGATCAAGACTACGCTTCTCCATATACTCGTAAACAAGAAGTTTCGTGTTGTCATTGGAAATACAACAAAGCAACTTCACTATATTCAAATGCCTTATGGTACCCAGTATCTCAATTTCCGCAAGGAACTCCTTCTCAAGTTTCTGGTCTGAATTTCTGTTATTCGAGATTCTTTTCACAGCTACATCACCAAATCCATTTGCAGCAACACGATATACTTTTCCTGATCCACCACTTCCTATCAGGTTGCTATCTTTCAATCCTGAAACTATGTTTGATTCAGTGAAGTTCAACTTATGGAAGTTGATGAATTTCAATTCTGAATCCAATCTATGGTTTCTCTTCCTGTGAACTCTGATCATGATGAATGCAAATAACAACGCTAACAGAAAGGCTGCAAACAAAGTACTTAATATCAAGGCTAGGAATTGGGTTGAAGTTTTGCTTGATTTCTTAGGTCTGGAATTGCAAACCTTAAGGTGTAGGGATGACCTTCTTGTACAAAGACCAGGATTGTTCAAGAAACTAGTGGCATAAGCAACATCTTCATACTCAGTGGGGATTTTCCCCATGAGATTATTGGAAGAGAGATTGAGAAAAACAAGCCTCAGAGAACCAAGTTGTGGTGGAATTTTACCAGAAAATTGATTATCTGACAAGTCCAGTTCGAGCAGGTGAGGTAGGGTAGCAATCTCCTCCGGAATCTGTCCAGAAAGCTGATTTTGACTGAGGTTTAGAGTAGTTAAAGATTTCCATGAGATGATGTCAGATGGAAGTGCTCCGGTAAGCTGGTTCTCATCAAGTAAAAGAACCGTCAGATTAGGAAGAGCGGTTAATTCAAGAGGGATAGTGCCAGTAAATTGGTTATTGCTCGCATTGAAGACTACCAGATTCCTCCAAGAATTCCCTTCAATGGAAATACTCCCAGAGAACTTGTTGTTACTTATCTCGAGCCGTGAAAGACTAGTTGACACTTCATTAGGAAGCTCTCCAGTGAACAAATTATCACTTATCATCAGTTGTTGCAAATTTAAAGCTGTCCATAAACCAACAGGAATATTGCCAAAAAATGCGTTATTTGAAATTCTTACAGTTAGCAAACTACTGCAATTCTCAAGTGATTTTGGCAACTCTCCACCGAGCTTATTATCAAAAGCTACCACGCCTCTTAAGTTACCTCCATGGCATAAATATTCAGGCAGGTTCCCTGTAAGCCTATTGGAAGCAACCTGGAAGCCTTCAAGGGCTGAGTATCGCCCAAGATCTGGAGGGATTGGCCCTGATAAATTGTTGCTAAACAACTTAAAAATTTTCAATGCCGGAAGACGACCAATGCTTTCTGGGATCTCACCAGATAACTGATTGAAGAACAAACCCAAACCTGATAATTTGTCGAGCTTCCCAAAATCAACAGGTATTGTACCCGTCAGATTGTTCTCCGAAAGATCGACGGAAGTCATATTCAAAGCTTCAACAGCCCGAGGAATTTCCCCAGATAGCAAGTTATTGTAAAGATATAGCACTCTCAAATTCATCAACATGAACAAACTGCCAGGAATATTCCCAGTTAGTTTATTAGAGGATAAATCCAAGTGCTCCAATGCTACCATTTCTCCAATCATTTGTGGAATCTCGCCAATCAAATTCGCTCCGGAAATCCACAACATCTTCAGTTTCTTCAGCTGGGTGAAACTGGAATGCAACCTTGATGGAGAAAAGCCATTGTGAGCCATATATAACTCTTCAAGTTTGGACAAGTTTCCGATTTCTGGAGGGAAAGTACCATCGAACAGATTATCATGAAGATAAAGAGTTCTTAGCTCTGGTATCCGCCCAATGGCAGCTGGAATGCTGCCAGTGAAGTTATTAACACAGAGGTTGAGGTACGAGAGGCGAGCCAAACAGTCAATATCATCAGGAATTGTGCCAACAATATAGTTCTGAGAGAGGTCTAAGATCTCCAACTTGGACAAGTTATGTACAGCCACAGCGAACTTTCCAATAATATTGTTATTAGAAAAGTTGAGAAATGTGAGGTTCTTAAGGTCTGAAAGAAAGGGTGGGATAGTTCCAGAGATGTTCTTGTTATCAAGGATGAGTTGAGTGATGTAGTTATCGGTGCAGACTACTCCAGGCCAAGTGCAATGAGAGGAGTTTGATGGGGTCCATTGCTCAAGAGACAACGGATTTTGCCAGTGTTGTTTCAGTCTTAGTAGAACGGCTTGTTCTTGATCATGAAATTGGGAGTTTGCATGAAGGAAAAGGATGAGGGTGAGGAAGTGAATTAAAAGGACAATGGGGTTTATTTCCGACATTTCGGAGGGTTTGAGTTTGTTGTTCTGGTTTGAACTCTGTCATGCAAGATGAACTACAGAGAAAGACTGATTTATAGAGGTGATGATGCTCAGATTTCGGGCATCTAGATTTACTGTATCTAATATTCAACTGTTTGAAGGATTAAAAAACGATAGTGATCTCCTTCAAGAAGCGCACGCTCAGCTAAAACACCGTAGGGGGGTGCTTGCAAAACAGCTATGATTGTTAATATACTATATACGTATAGCATATAGCTATTAATGGTGTTCACAGTCCGTTTGGTTCGGATAAAAAAAACCAACTAACCAGGTCTTTTAATTTTTTAAAAAATTTGACTCGGGTCAAATTGAAAACCGGTTCAATTTCAATTTAGGTCAGTTTTTTCTTTGAAAACCGAGAGATCTAATTCCATCAGAAGGAAAAATAATTAAGCCCAAATGAAGCGACGAAAACATATCTCTACCCTTCAAGTTTCAAGTTCAATAAACACCACTAAAAAAACCAAGGCATGCAGCAAAAATTATTAATTAAGTGGATCCAATATAACTCTACTAGTAAAAAACAACATTGTTATCAGTGTCTTCAACAACCTTTATGAGCCCTTCCCTTTGACAAGGAGCAGAGTCAAGCAAAGGAAGAACTCATGGCAAGATGGAGTGCATGGGAACCATCTTCACCCACCATTTCTAGGTTAAGGATAAAATTGGTAGCTACATCTACTATCCAAAATTTTTAACACATGAATTTACCAAATTCAAATAAAAATAAGAGAATTAAGAGAAACCCAAATGAAAATCCCAAATGGGTCATAAAAATATTATTTTCTCATCCTTAAAAACTTGAAAAATTAAACGGGCAAACAATTATGCAGAAAACAAGAGATGAGAACATGTAAGGAGTTGTTGAATAGCAGCAGCCATCTTAAAGAAGGTGAGACGTATCCCTTAACCTCTTACTTGAAACAACATCTTTTTTCTTTCTTTTTTTCTTTTCAAATTTCTCATTTCAGGTTTCTTAAGATTTTATGACAATGAAGTCTCTTGGACTGCAATCAAATTATGCCCAGTAGAGAGTACATATATGAGGGAGAAAGAGAGAAGGGTTGGAGGGCCAACAGATGAGGGGAGGGAGGGGAAGGGAGGCGACTTCCATAATGATTTAGGATTAGGTGCTTATTTTGGTTGAACTAGCTCATTCAGTTTCAGCTTTCTAAAATCAGAACCAACCCCAATCGAATGGTTTTTCTTGTTTTTAAATCTTTTTTTTTCTTGATTTGGTTTTCTCAGTTAATTTTTTTTTCTTGGTTGGTCGAGTTTTTTAAACACCTTTAATAGTTATACTAGAAGAAAGAAAGGGATAGAGAGAAAGATCTCTCTAAAATGTGTCAATGTCTTCTTTTTATAGGTTTAAAAGACCTTTTTGTACTTAAATTAGCATTAATGATGGAGGAAAAGAGTATTAGAAGGCTATGATGATGGTGGAAAAGATCATTAAGAGGTTATGTTGTATGTATTTGCAAACCAAAGTTTAAAATGAAAAAAGATGGAGTTTTTTTTTTTATGAAAGAGAAGATCCTTTACCTTAGAGTTCAAAACTGTTTATACAATCTTGAACCAATATGGGTGTGTCCATGCAAGAGTAGGATAGTCTACTTGTCACCTACAACTTTAGACTAGTTAAAGACATGCCTAAAGTGACAACAAAATGTTATAAAGGTTGTTCTTTTTATAAAAAAAAAAAAAAGTTTTATGGATTGTGTATTATTAATGACAATAATGAGATCAATATTTAAGGGACATTTGGAAAATAATCAAGCTTTCATTTAATACATATAAGTTTTTCTTTAAGGTTAGTGTTGAGTAGACCATGTTCGACCCGGAGGTTATGCATCCGGGTCTAGGTGTACAGGCCTTGTCTATGGTTCAGTCTTCATAGAATGTTAGCTAGCCTTATATCTAACGGTATTTGTCTTGTTGGGTCATATAGACATCTCAAGTTCAATCTTATGGGTTTTATATAACCTAATTTTCATCCCTCATCAATTACCCCTATCTTAGAGGTTTACTCAGTTTGAGATTTCATATATGATGTAATTTGAACAAACCTAGGCTTTAAATATACGACTCATCAAGTTTAAATTGTCTAGCCATCTTGTTTGAAGAGTTACTTGAATAGACTAAGATATTGGAGAGTGACATGCAATTCTGAGTATATAAATCGATCAAAAAATATAGATGCTAGATATCCCAAGTTGAATGATCAGTCAAGGTGCTTCTAAAAATGTCTAAAAAGTTATCTAAGATGACTCTAAAATTTTATACTAGGTCGAGCGGTGCCTTTATTCCTATACATAATGTAACTATACACCTATGATATAGCATTTCTTTTATACTCGGTGATGTGATTATTGAAAAACATATATTTTTTAAACGTGCTCCTTTTAGGCTAAAATGGATTGCAATTATAAAAATATATTTTTTTTAAGCTAATATGAATTGTAATTCTAAATAAATTGAGACTCTTGTGTAGGGAAAGACCTATATAATAAAGAGAAGTCCTTCTAGGACCCACTCCTTTTATATAGCTTGAGCCTCTATGGGTTTGTTGTGCAACCAAATCTTGAATGATAAATAAGGCTATTGTAAAACTAGTCCTTAAAGTATAGGCTTTGCTTTTTGTGAGAACAATCATACGAACAAGTTAAAGGATGCCATGTTTTTTGGATATGTGATGGCATTAATGGCATATATTATTAACTTTTAAGAACATATGTGTTCAATATATTTTTTCATCCAGTGAGGGTGTACTACTTGTTCAACTGGGTACACTAAAGCTTATAGTTAATAATTAATGGTTATGAGTATAATATCCATTAAATAATGCATGACTAGTCCATTAAAGAAGGATGCAAACCCATTTCTATATGGGAAAGAGAGGTTAGCTTAGTTAGAGGGATATAAGATTAGTCTGATTGATGGAGATGTTTGGTTATTCCATAAGGTTAGTCTAAGGGAACATATTACTAGTTTGTCAATAAAGGATGGAAAACAAGTCCACCTACTTGGGAAGTCAGTTCACTAAGGAAGAATGCAAGATAAAGCCTTATTAAGAATAGGCATGCTACTAGGTTATATAAAGAGTGTACGTGTGATCGATCCATCAAAAAATGATACATTACCAAATCTATTGAAGGAGGGATATATGATCATAGAGAAAACTTTGCTAAAAAGAGGTCGGGCAAGGTGAGTTCTTTTATACTTGAGCAAGCTGGCTCATTAAGCTTAAAGAAATATGACCTTATATTTGGGTAAGGTGTTTTCCCAATAACAAGAAAATTCAGATTCTTTTATACTTGGGCAAATATGTACCTTTATAACTAGGCAAGACAAGCCCTTTTATACTTGGACAAGGTGGCTTATTGAACCTTAAAAGATACAACCTTTATATCTCGGCAAGGTGTTTTTTTTTATTAACTAGAAGAGTTGGATGCCTTTATTTATAAGCAAGGTGTTTTTTTAAGTTTGAAAGAATATGATTTCTAAAAGAATGAAATTGCACAAGAAATATAACTTCTAGAGAAATGTGGTTCCTAAAGGAACATGGATCCCAAAGGATTATGACTATTGGTTCCTAGAGGAACTAGACTCCTAAAGAAATAGGGCTCTTGGAGGAATGTGGTTCTCAAATAATCATTTTTCAATAGACACTAAAGATTCCTTGGTTGAATAGTTAAGCAAAAGAATAATTTATGCTTAAGGTTCCTAGGTTAGAGGACTTGAAAAATAGAGTAGACACTTGAGGTTCTTGGTGTGTATGCAAAGTACATAAGGAATGTATATTTAAGGATCTTAGGATGGGCTACTAGATAAAAAGAGTAGACGCTTGAGGTTTTCGGTATGCACGCCAAGTAAGAGAAGAATGTACATATGAGGATTCTAAATTACATTGCTAAACATATGGAATGAACCCCTAAGGTTTTTGGTATACATATTGAGTTAAGGGAGAAAATATACTTGCTAAAGTAAGACGAACCCGACTGTAATCACGTTTGTTAGATAGGCATGTCTTTTGTTGCTTGACATGTACTTTGTATACCTCAACATTTGACCAAATAATTTTCATTAGTTAGTAAACTTGGTGGCCATATACAAAGTCAATATATTTGGATATCTAACAGATAGAGCCTTTTAAGAAGCTAACCAATTTGATTTGCTTAATTGAAGAAAATATGGCAGTAATGTGTTAAGAGGTATTTGGTACAAATTGAGTTATATCTTAAAGTTTGGATCAATAAACATGTTGTTGCTTTTGCATTTCACTTGAATGGTATTCGGTACAACTTTGGAGTATCGTCCCTATTCTTTATTTCCTACCTACTAATTGAAGATGAATACTTTGTTATGAGCTTATTTTCTAATAACTTCTTCTTTGTTCTTTTAAGAACTTGTCTGATAAGATTTATCATGCATAATTTTTTTACTCATTCGATGTGATTTATTTTCTCAAGATAGTGAAAAATAAATGAGACTAAATAGATATTGGATGGAAGATTGGTATGATTTCTAAAAGTATTACTTTTCATTTCTGTATTGATTGAGCTATATTTGAAAGTTTAGATCAATAAACATGTTGTTGCTCTTGTCTTTCCCTTCAATGGTATTTGGTACAACTTTGGAGTACCGTCCTTATTCTTTATTTTTTGTCTACTAATTGAAGATGGATATTTGGTTATGAGTTTATTTTCTAGTAACTTCTTCTTTGTTCTTTTAACAACTTGTATGATAAGATTTATCCTACACAATTTTTTTACTCATTTTATGTGGTTTTTTTTTGCCAAGGTAATGGAAAATAAATGAGACTAAATAGACATTAGATAGAAGACTAGTATGATTTCTACAAGTATTACTTTTTATTTCTATATTGATTGAGCTATATTTTAATGTTTGGATCAATAAACTTATTGTTACTCTTGCCTTTCACTTGAATGGTATTCGGTATAACTTTGGAGTATCATCCCTATTCTTTATTTCGTGCCTACTAATTGATGGTGGATACTTGGTTGTGAGCTTATTTTCAAGTATCTTCTTCTTTGTTCTTTTAACAACTTGTCTGATAAGATTTATCTTGCATAATTTTTTTACTCATTCGATGTTGTTTATTTTGTCAAGGTAGCGGAAAATAAATCAAACTAAATAGACATTGGACGGAAGACTACTATGATTTCTACAAGTATAAATTTTTTTTTTATGTTGATTGAGCTATATTTTAAAGTTTGGATCAATAAACATGTTGTTGCTCTTGCCTTTCACTTGAATGGTATTCAATACAACTTTGGAGTATCATCCTTATTTTTTTATTTTTTATCTTGTAGTTGATGATGGATACTTAATTAGTTGTGAGCTTATTTTCTAGTATCTTCTTCTTTGTTCTTTTAACAATTTCTCTGATAAGATTTATCCTGTATAATTTCTTTACTCATTCAATATGGTTTATTTTGCCAAGGTTGTGAAAAATGAATGAGACTGAATAGACATTGAAGGGAAGACTAATATGATCTCAGCAAGTATTACTTTTCATTTCTATGTTGACAAGTCGGGCTCTAAATGGTTGGTCCAATTGATCTTGTATACTAGCTTTTTATTTCAAGAATTTGAGGGGAATTTATATGAATAAAAGATAAAGCCAATGGTATTCAAGAATTATTGTTGGGTTCAGTCCTAATTTCCTGGTGAAAACATTTCATGCACGGTAAGGTAACAGAGCCCACCTAGAATGGATGATAATTTGGGTTTATATGCTCTTCTAGCGAATTTGATCAAATAAACATGGTTATCTGTGCTTGACTTTCCAAGCAATCACCTCATGTAGAAATACCAAAAGAACTCAATAATTGGCACATACAGATGTGTTTATTTATAAAACCTCGAAACCATACCATATGGATGTGTTTATACAATGATACGATGACAGTGTGATTGTCACTTACAACTTTTGACTATTTAAGGATAAAAACTCAAAGTCACAGTATGTCACTGTTTCATCCCTCATTGAAAGGGTTTTCTTACCTAGAGCTTTTTTCGTCTTCATCTAGAATAATACGGTGAAAAACATATGCCCCACCTTAAAAACATTGACAAGCTCGTGTTGTTGAAATTTTGTTGTCTAAATGAACAATAAATAGGGTTGTTATATATATATATATATATATATATATATATATATATATATATATATATATATATTTCATTATTAATTATGTAAGAAATTTTTATATTCGTATTTTATTTATCGAGTTTTAAATATTTATTATTTTGAGTACTATTTATTATTTAATATAAAATAAAAATATGATGTGTGTGTATATATATATTATCACTCATTCCATCGATATTCATCAAATTTGGGTTAAAGCTATCGTCCTTAACAACCTTTGATCAAATTCAGATTAAGTTATCTCATCCAAGGCTAAATAGCTCTTACAAACACCAGTCAATTGTTTATAGTCGTGATCAATAAAAGCTTTATATAACAGGAATGTCCTTCCCCGCACCACGCCAACACCTTACATCTCTGCATATTTTAATGATAATAATAATAATAATTGCGAGAATTTTGAAAATGGGAGTCCACTTTTGAATGACTGCCTTTTGAACACCATACATCGAGGAAGACTTGACCACTTAATAACAGTGCAGCTCGTGTACAGTCAATCGATCTACCAATGAGAGAATTAAAGCCATGACACAATTTTTAACTGGAAGAGGAAAGTAAGAGGAAGAACATGAGCTAAGAAATGCTGATTTATGCAGGTAAAGTCATCTCTTACGGCTATTTCGAAATAAATTTCATCTGCCACCAAGGATTGAAGAGAAACAGAAAGTTTTTCCAAAAATAGGCAGTATCATCTTTTCACAATCTTTTATATCTGGACAAGCTACAATATGTAACCTTGAGGGGATGAAATTAGAAGGGAAAAACGAAAACACCAGTTATAATGGAGGAAAACCCATTTCCTTCCTTCAGTCCTCCCTATATATTACCAGTCAACTAGCTATCCATATCCCTTTCGTCTCAACAACCATAGAATTGAATTCTAAAACAAAGCGTTCAATGATTGCTCATTCACCATTTATCTCCATTGGTAGAGGAAAAGTTTAGTCTCCAGTCCACTTTGGTCCGCGGGATCATAGAACCACACAATAATATCGATGTCGCTTTATTTAAAAAAACAGGAGTTCAGATCAATTATAATCAGATATGACGGGCACTACAATTTTCCACAGCCATAATTCTACAAGCATTGTAGTCAAGTCATAGCTCATTCTGAATGGATGATCACCATAAGTTTAACCCACATGAGGGGACATCCCTCTGCACACTCCAAAAATTAATTTGCCCCGATGAAGACGATCCTCACCATGCATGATGCATGACAGGTTTTCTGGGGACAAAGGAACTCTGCTATCAAACGACGTACCAATCAACTAAACGTAAACCAAACGGTAAAACTATCAACATGAACCAGGGAGAGACTACAAGGGATGAGCTGCAGTACCCTTCCCGCAGGCAGCTTCCTGGAGGCAGGATGAAGCTGAGTCCCTGAAGCAAAAAATCCAGATTATACATCACCTGAGTTATATGACCATCGTGCTATTTTTTAATGCAGTAAGATCTGCATAACCTTCTTTGACAATCACATTATAATAAACAAATTTAGTGCGCAAAATCATGAGATACAGATTATATAATCAATGCCAGCCCACTAGATAGATTGTTAGCAGCCCTTGTACAAGATAACGTTTAACATAACAAAAGGCACCATCCCTGCACGAGTTTTACCCTGCAGAAGTGTGTGTTAGATGAGAAACATTTTAGAAAGTGAGGGCAGTGGGACACAACACAAGAAGACAATCTAGACAGACGCGGTTGACTTGACTTGACTTGACTTGACTTGACTTGACTTGACTCTGAAGCGGATTCTCCGAATGATTTGTCCAACGTGCAACCGTGCTAATTCATCTGAATGATTTCTACTCCTCCATATGGCTAATTCATCTGGATACCTAGAATCCCCGGGTGAGCCCAGAGTGGCAGTTCCCTTAAACCTGTTGCTACAGTTTGAGTAACAGGAAGTTAATTCTTGCATGCTATTCCCATGCTTTAAGACCTTTTTTTTTTTTTTTTTTGTGTGTGGTAGTATATTGAAACTACATCGTCGATTACATGATTCCTTAAAAATATAAAAGATAAGAGCTAGTATTAAAGATATAGTAATTTTATATTGAAACTACATCGTCAATTACAAAATTCCTTAAAAATATAAAAAGCTAGTACTAAAGATATAGTAATTTTTCTCTTTTAAAAGGATATAGAAAATTTTTTATTAGTAATTTATGTGAATTACCATTAGAGATTAAACTCTTGGAAGATTTGTAACTTGTAATAATTTAGCTTTGAAATAATTATTCAAAGCTGAAAAAAAAATCTAATTTTTATGTAATCTTTATATAAATCTCAAATAACTCTAGATTTATTTAATAAGATATTGAAACTTAAAAAAAAAAATATTTAGATTTATCATTTCATACATGTTTTGAAAAATCTAACATAGGATAGAGGCCAACACAAACTCGAAGAAGTTATTATGTGATGCTTGTTATCAACATCAAAATCAACTTTATTTTTTAAGTTTGTTATCATATCTGTTTTTTTTTCTCATTTTCTCGTGTTATATTTCTTGAATTTTGGTACATACAGATGGCATTAAGAAATCAATGTTCTTTTTGAATTTTTTCTAGTTTGTTTTGTTTTGATCTTTTTATTTTTTAGGTCGAGCTGGGTTTTAAGAGATATAATTGTTTTTTTATCTCGATTTTTGATTCTATGCTTATTTTTTGCCTATATAGACAAATTAATCTGACTTTTGTTTTGCATTAATGTACATAAAGATCAAGCCTTACACCTTTCCTATCAAATGATTCTTAGTATCCTTTCATTCAAGCTAATCTCTCTAGCTGGACCATCATGTCTAATAAGGAAATTGAATAGATTGTGGCTCCCACTCGTGCCTGTCAATCAAGTTAAATTGAAGATTGATACATATTTATTTTACTGTCCAACTACAGATCTTTATTGTGAATCGCCATGATCATGTGATCCTGGCCACATGATCTTTGTTGTTCTGGGATGGTTTTCTTAAGGATTTTTCAAAAAAGAATGCTGTGTACAGAGTATTGTGGGCACTTTTTAACCTTCAATCTTGATTTTACTATGTCTATACTCTATATAGCCACCCTAGTTGTGATACTTCTTCAGTGCTAGACTCTTCTCATTTTATTTTTCCTTCTCCTTCTAGGTTTCTGCTATCTGTAGGCCAACCTTTAATTTTTTATTTTTTTTTCTTATATATATATTGTACTGAGATATTATTGCATGTTTTGTGAGTAATCGACTTTATTTTAGATTATGTTTTGTATTTGTTTTCAATAAGAATAACGTTGTATGTTTCTTAATATTTCACATTTTCTTTATTATTATATGCAAGAATCAAGATGGAAAAGAAGATAGAAATGTATGAATAGAAATCCATTGTTTTTGGAAAGGACATGCCAACATGTTATTTTGCAAAGTCTTATCCTTGTTTGAAAGCACCGAAGTGGATTTGAACCAAGTGGAAAATGATGTTCAGTATGAAGAGATGGTCGGAGGAAATGAAGGTTTTTCATCCATCAATCCTTTGTTGCAAAAAAGGGCAAAAAAAACCAGAGGATGATGGTAGTGCATCATTAATAACACGAAAAGATGTTAGGGAGATTGCGGTGGCGATTTGAAATCTCGCCAAGGATCAACTTGATATTCATTCCAAGCCTTCATTAACAAGTGATGAAAATTAAAGGTTTTTATGAAGATGAGCTTGATATTGCTTTTGATTTCTTGATGTATTGTGGATGAAAATATTGATTTTATATTTTCATCCAAGTGTTGGATAGTTTTTTAAAGGATTCATGTTTTTTTATTATTATTTAAGATATTGTTGCATGATCTAATTGTTAAAATTTGTTACAATGAGAGTTTATTCTACACCATAACTATTAGTATATACAAAAATTTGAAATATATGATCATTAAAAAAAAAATTGAACTTTTGAATTGATACATTATGTTGTAAGAAAAGAAAATATTGTATATGTAAAAGACTTATTATCCTTTTGACTATCTTAATTTGTACAATTTTGTAGATGATTTCTTCACTAAAATTAGAGGTTAATAAAAAAAAATTGAGTGAATTTTAGGGATGCATATGGTTAATGTCCCAAAAAAGAAGAAAGAAATTTAGAAAAGATAGAAATATATTTTGTTAAAAAGACAAAGATAAAAATACAAAATAAATATATTTTTAGAATACTTATAAGTGAATTCATATATTTTCAAAAAAAAAACGCATGGATCTAGCATGTTTGCTAGACCCACGACACCTGGATCTAGCGTGGCTACCAAACCCAGGCGCCTAGGTCTGGCATGAGTCTGACATGGTTGTCAGTCCCATTTTACTTGGGTTTGGCAAAGAGTTGAGTGAGGATTTAAAAATTAACTCACTTGACTAGTTTTAATAATACTATTAAAATATTCTTCATACTTTTAATATTTTTTTATTTAAAAAAATAATATTTACCCACTGCAAAGTACAGACTAATTAACTAGGCTTGTTCTTGATCATGAAATTGGGAGTTTGCATGAAGGAAATGGATGAGGGTGAGGAAGTGAATTAAAAGGACAATGGGGGTTATTTCCGACATTTCGGAGGGTTTGAGTTTGTTATTCTGGTTTGAACTCTGTTATGCAAGATGAACTACAGAGAAAGACAGATTTATAGAGGTGATGATGCTCAGATTTCGGGCATCTAGATTTACTGTATCTAATATTCAACTTGTTTGAAGGATTAAAAAACGATAGTGATCTCCTTCAAGTCTTTCGCGCACACTCAGCTAAAACACCGGAAGTTAGTGGCGTAGGGGGAGTGCTTGCAAAACAGCTATGATTGTTAATATACTATATAAATAAAGCATATATACGTATAGCATATAGCTATTAATGGTGTTCCCAGTCCGTTTGGTTCGGATAAAAAAAACCAACTAACCAGGTTTTTTAATTTTTAAAAAAATTTAACTCGGATCAAATTGAAAATCGGTTCAATTTCAATTTAGATCAGTGTTTTCTTTGAAAACCGAGAGATCTAATTCCATCAGAAGGAAAAATAATTAAGCCCAAATGAAGCGACGAAAACATATCTCTACCCTTCAAGTTTCAAGTTCAATAAACACCACTAAAAAAACCAAGGCATGCGGCAAAAAATATTAATTAAGTGAATCCAATATAACTCTACTAGTAAAAAACAACATTGTTATCAGTGTCTTCAACAACCTTTATGAGCCCTTCCCTTTGACAAGGAGCAGAGTCAAGCAAAGGAAGAACTCATGGCAAGATGGAGTGCATGGGAACCATCTTCACCCACCACTTCTAGGATCAAATTGGTAGCTACATCTACAACCCAAAATTTTTAACAATTGAATTTACCAAATTCAAATTAAAATGAGAGAATTAAGAGAAACCCAACAAATATCCCATATGAGTCATAAAAATATCATTTTCTCAACCTTAAAAACTTGAAAAATTAAATGGGCAAACAATTATGCAGAAAACAAGAGATAAGGACATGTAAGGAGTTGTTGAATAGCAGCAGCCATCTTAAAGAAGGTGAGACGTATCCCTTGACCTCCTACTTGAAACAACATCTTATTTCTTTCTTTCTTTCTTGCTTTTCAAATTTCTCAATTTAGGTTTCTTAAGGTTTTATAACAAGGAAGTCTCTTGGACTGCAATCAAATTATGCCCAGTAGAGAGTACATATATGAGGGAGAAAGAGAGAGGGGGGGCAACGGATGGGGGAGGGAGGGGAAGGGAGGCGACTTCCATAGTGATTTAGAATTAGGTGTTTATTTTGGTTGAACCAGCTCACTCAGTTTCAGCTTTCTAAAATCAAAACCAACCCGAATTGAATGGTTTTTCTTGTTTTTAAATTATTATTTTTCTTGGTTTGGTTTTTTCAGTTAATTCTTATTTTGTTTTTCTTGGTTGGTCGAGTTTTTTAAACACCTCTAATAGTTATACTAGAAGAAAGAAAGGGATAGAGAGAAAGATCTCTCTAAAATGTGTCAATGTCTTCTTTTTATGGGTTTAAAAGACCTTTTTATACTTAAATTAGCATTAATGATGGAGGAAAAGAGCATTAGAAGGCTTTGATGATGGTGGAAAGGAGCATTAAGAGGTTATGTTGTATGTATTTGCAAAGCAAAGTTTAAAATGAAAAAAGATGGAGTTTTTTTTATGAAAGAGAAGATGGTTTACCTTAGAGTTCAAAACTGTTTATACAATCTTGAACCCATGTGGGTGTGTCCATGCAAGAGTAGGATAGTCTACTTGTCACCTACAACTTTGAACTAGTTAAGGACATGCCTAAAGTGACAACAAAATGTTACAAAGGTTGTTTTTTTTAAAACAAAAATTATAAATTGTGTATTATTAATGACAATAATGAGATCAATATTTAAGGGACATTTGGACAATAATCAAGCTTTCATTTAATACATATAAGTTTTTCTCTAAGGTTGGTGTTGAGTAGACCATGTTCGACCCAGAGGTTATGCATTCAGGTCTAGGTGTACAAGCCTTGTCTATGGTTTAGTCTTCATGGAATGTTAGCTAGCCTTATATCTAAGGGTATTTGTCTTGTTGGATCATATATATAGACATCTCAAGTCCAATCTTGTGAGTTTTATAGAATCTAAATTTCATCCCTCATCAATTACCCCTATCTTAAAGTGAGGTTTACACTTAGTTTGAGATTTCATATATGATGTAATTTGAACAAACCTAGGCTTTAAATATATGACTCATCAAGTTTAAATGGTCTAGCCATCTTGTTTGAAGAGTTACCTGAATGGACTACGACTTTGGAGAGTGACATGCAATTCTGAGTATATAAATCGATCAAAAAATATAGATCCTACATATTCCAAGTTAAATAATCAGTCTAGGTGCTTCTCAAGATGTTTAAAAAGTTATCCAAGATGACTCTAAAATTTTATACTAGGTGGAATGGTGCCTTTATTCCTTTACATGGTGTAACTATACACCTATGATAAAGCATTGTATATATACTTGGTGATGTGATTATATAAAAACATTTTTTTAAAAATGTGCTCTTTTTAGGCTAAAATGGATTGTGATTATAAAAATATACTTTTTTAAAGCTAATATGGATTCCAATTATAAAAAATTGAGACTCTTGTGTAGGGAAAGACCTATATAATAAAAAGAAGTCATTTTAGGACCCAAGTCCTTTTATATAGTCTTGAGCCTATATAGATTTGTTGTGCAACAAAATCTTGAAAGATAAATGAGGCTATTGTAAAACTAGTCCTAAAGTATAGGATTTGCCTTTTATAAGAACAATCACATGATCAAGTTAAATGATGCCATATTTATTGGATATATGATGGCATTAATGGCACATATTATTGACTTTTAAAAACATATAAGTTCAATATATTTTTTTCATCTACTAAGGGTGTACTACTTGTTCAACGAGGTACACTAAAGCTTATAGGTAATAATTAATGGTTATGAGTATAACATCCATTAAAGAATGCATGGCCAGTCCATTAAAGAAGGATGCATAACCAAATCTATATGGAAAAGAGAGGTTAGCTTAGCAAGAGGCATATAAGATTAGTCTAATAGATGGAGATATTTAGTTATTCCATCAAGAGGGGATATAAGGTTAGTCGAAGGGAACATATTACTAGTTTGCTAATAAGGGATGGAAAACAAATCCAACTACATGGGCAGTTAGTCCACTAAGGAAGAATGCAAGATAAAGCTTTATTGAGAATAGGCACGCTGCTAGGTCATATGAAGAGCGTACGCGTGATCGATCCATAAAAAAAGGATACATTACCAAGTCTCTTTAAGGAGGGACATGTGATCATAGAGAAGACTTTGCCAAAGAGAGGTTGGGCAAAGTGAGTTCCTTTATACTTGGGCAAGTCGGCTCATTAAGCTCAAAGAAATATGACCTTATATTTGGGTAAGGTGTTTTCCCAATAACTAGAAAATTCATATGCTTTTATACCTGGGTAAAATGTGTACCTTTATAACTAGGCAAGACAAGTCCTTTTATACTTGGACAAAGTGGCTTATTGTACCTTAAAAGATACAACCTTTATATCTCGACAAGGTGTTTTTTTTATTAACTAGAAGAGTTGGATGCCTTTATTTCTAAGCAAGGTGTTTTCTTAAATTTGAAGGAATATGATTTATAAAGGAAAGAAATTCCACAAGAAATATGACTTTTAGAGGAACGTGGTTCCTAAAGGAACATGGATCCCAAAAGAATATGGCTATTGGTTCCTAGAGGAACTAAACTCCTAAAGGAATAAGGTTTTTGGAGGAATGTGGTTCTCAAATAATCATTTTTCAATGGACACTAGAGATTCCTTGGTTGAATGGTCAGGCAAGCAAATAATATATGCATAAGGTTCCTAGGTTAGAGGACTGGAAAAATAGAGGAAACACTTGAGGTTCTTAGTGTGTATGTAAAGTACATAAGAATGTATGTTTGAGGATCCTAGGATGGACTACTAGATAAAAAGAGAAGATGCTTGAGGTTTTTGGTATGCACGCCAAGTAAGAGAATAATGTACATATGAGAATCCTATATTACGTTGCTAAACAGATGGAATGGACCCCTAAGGTTTTTGGTATACATATTAAGCTAAGGGACAAAATATACTTACTAAAGTAAGACGAACCCGATCGTAATCATGTTTGTTAGATAGGCATGTCTTTTGTTACTTGGCATGTGCTTTATATACCTTAGCATTTGACCAAATAACTTTCATTGGTTAGTAAACTTAGTGGCCATATACAGAGTCAATATATTTGGATATCTAACAAATGGAGTCTTTTAAGAAACTGACTAATTTGATTTACTTATTTAAAGAAAATATGGCATTCATGTGTTAAGAGGTATTTGGTACAAATTGAGTTATATCTTAAAGTTTGGATCAATAAACATGTTGTTGCTTTTGCATTTCACTTGAATGGTATTCGGGACAACTTTGGAGTATCGTCCCTAGTTTTTATTTCTTTCCTACTTATTGAAGATGGATACTTGGTTATGAACTTATTTTCTAGTAACTTCTTCTTTGTTCTTTTAACAACTTGTCTGATAAGATTTATCCTGCATAAATTTTTTACTCATTCGATGTGGTTTATTTTGTCAAGATACTGCAAAATAAATAAGACTAAATAGACATTGGATGGAAGACTAGTATAATTTCTACAAGTTTTACTTTTCATTTCTGTATTGATTGAGCTATATTTTAAAGTTTGGATCAATAAACATATTGTTGCTCTTGCCTTTCACTTGAATGGTATTCAATACAACTTTGGAGTATCATCCCTACTCTTTATTTCTTGTCGTCAAGTTGATGATGGATACTTAGTTGTTAGCTTATTTTCTAGTATCTTCTTCTTTGTTCTTTTAACAATTTCTCCGATAAGATTTATCCAGCATAATTTCTTAACTCATTCAATATGGTTTATTTTGCCAAGGTAGTGGAAAATGAATGAGATGAAATAGACATTGAAGGGAAGACTAGTATGATTTCTACAAGTATTACTTTTCATTTCTATGTTGACAAGTCGGGCTCTAAATGGTTGGTCCAATTGATCTTGTATACTAGCTTTTGTTTCAAGAATTTAAGGGGAATTTATATGAATAAAAGATTAAGCCAATGGTCTTCGAGAATTATTGTTAGGTTCAGTCCTAATTTCCTGGTGAAAACATTTCGTGCCCGTTAAGGCAAGCGAGCCCAACTAGATTGGATGATAATTTGGGTTTATATGCTCTTCTAACCAATTTGATCAAATAAACATAGTCAGCTATGCTTGACTTTCCAAGCAATCACCTCATGTAAAAATACCAAAAAAACTCAATAATTGGCACATTATTAGTTAAACTTTTAGAAAATAATAAAATACATGGAAAAAGATGTCAACATCATGAATGTGTTGAAAATTAAAGTTTGGCCATATTTTGGTTTATTTCTCCTAAATTTTTTTCTATCATAATAATAAAAATTTGGTAAGGCTAATAATTGATATCTTCTTAGCAAAGGTGTTAGGGCATATACATGCATGCTAAAAAGAGTACATGTGTGTGTATCAAAATAAATACATGTATGGGTCAAGTAGTACATATAATAAGACATAATGATAATAGAATGTCTCCAATATTTTATGTTTTCATGTTCATGTTTTACATGTCATATAATTTAAACACTATCATGGCCAACCAGAATGAAACCACATGGGCATGACTACGATAAAACATAAAATAAAAAAAAATAAAAAATATCTTATCTTATGCACTAGAAAGTGATGGTTATGGCCATTCAAGTTCAATTTTTCTCAAAATATATTTATATGTGTTGTGTGGAGGAGGATGTTAAGATGGTTCGCTGAGAGGCTGAAAATATAATTGATCTGATTAATGGTGTGACTAATGATGCTCAATATTTTAGGCATTTGTATTTATTATACTTGATAATGATCCTTTTTGAAGGATTGGAAAATGGTGATAGTGTCTTTCCAAGTCATGTGCATATTAAACTCAAACAAAGAAAGTTAGTGGTATTAGGAAGTGCCTCAACGAGATGATTTTATTGGTTAATACACTATGAGATTAAAGAATATAATGTATAATATATAAATATAGAAATTAAAAGAGAAAAATGGATAAAGAGAAAGAGAAAGCTCTCTCTAACATGTGTCAGTGCCTCCTCTTTGTAGATTTGAAAGATCCTTGACCCTTGAGCAATCATTCATGATGGTAGAAGCAAAGTGTACGTTTCAAGAGGATATGTTGTGCATGTTTATAGAGAAAAACTTGATCAGAAAGAAGATATAGTTTTTAAGATCCATCATGGATGTGTTTATTTATAAAACCTTGGACTATATGGATGTGTTTATGCAATGATAGAATGATAATGTGATTTCCTTCCTGCAGTCTTCCTTCCTATTGCCAGTCAACTAGCTATCCATATCCCTTTCGTCTCAACAACCATAGAATTGAATTTAGGCTCTTCAGTCAGGAATTCTAAAACAAAGCATTCAATGATTGCTCATTCACCATATATCTCCATTGGGAAAAGCATAGTCTAGTCTCTACTTTGGTCCGCAGGAGCTTAGAACCACACAGTCACACACTAACATCGTTGTTGCTTTTTTAAAAAAACAGAGGAGTTCAGATCAATTATAATCAGATATGACGGGCACTATAACTTTCCACAACAATAATTCTACAAGCATTGTAGTCAAGTGATAGCTCATTCTGAATGGATGACCATAAGTTTTAACCCCCAGGAGGGGATATCCCTCTGCACACTCCAAAAATTAATTTGCCCCGATGAAGACGATCCTCACCATGCATGACAGGTTTTCTGGGGACAAAGGAACTCTGCTATCAAACAACGTAACAATCAACTAAACGTAAACCAAACGGTAAAACTATCAACATGAACCAGGAAGAGACTACAAGGGATGAGCTGCAGTATCCTTCCCGCAGGCAGCTTCCTGGAGGCAGGATGAAGCTGGGTCCCTGAAGCAAAAAATCCAGATTATACATCACCTGAGTTATATGACCATCGTACTATTTTTTAATGCAGTAAGATCTGCATAACCTTCTATGACAATCACATTATAATAAGCAAATTTAGTGCGCAAAATCATGAGATACAGATTATATAATCAATGCCAGCCCACTAGATAGATTGTTAGCAGCCCTTGTGACATACCGTCTAAAATTGTACAAGATACCGTTTAACATAACAAAAGGCATCATCCCTGCACGAGTTTTACCCTGCAGAAGTGCGTGTTAGATGTGAAACGTTTTAGAAAGTGAGGGCAGTGGGACACAACACAAGACAATCTAGACAGACGCGGTTGACTTGACTTGACTTTACCTGAGGTCCTGAACCACAGGTTCCTTTCCCACTTGGTTGTTAGATAATTTCTGTATTTTCAGCACTCAAAAGGAGAAACCGAACCGAGCTGGAATTTTATGTCAGATAATAAAAAGAAAAGAAATTCCTGGAAGTCCGCTACAAATAACAAAGACCAACTGGCCAGGGCCAGAATCCATAAAATTACAGAATCGAGAATTTTGTCCAACTAATAGTTAGAGACAGTCCAATCTCAAGATCCATAAAAAGGCAGAATCAGGATCCATGAACACAGTGACTTTCATCGATGATCCGCTAATCTATAGATTGATTTGGATCACCATAGCAAGGTTCCAGTTCTAGGATAGAAGTGAAGGATCAAATTGTGAGTTCCTAATTGGTGGAAATCAAGCCTCTTTAGCAACTTCAAATAACCAGGCCTTCAGAAGCTGATTTACAAGAAAGCCCACAAAAAAAAAAGAAATTATGAGCAAAATATGAAACGTGTAGCATTCAACCAACAGAAAAACCCATAAGAACTGGTGTAGTTTCAGTTTATGACTTGTCTACCATAAAGACAAGGTCAATTTTATAGTTAAGGCATTTTGTGGTCAACACTGAGCAAAATATGACACCCTGTTAGCATTATACCTAGGACATTATCCAGAAAAGTGCCGCTTTTATCTTGTTTTCTCCTCTGAGGACATGAGAGAGGCTATGAGCCGTCCTCTCTTCTCATTTCCACCGGGCATTTATCGTTGTTCTTACAGAGGGTGAAGTGCGGTGGAATTTTGTGCCAACCCAACAGTCTCAGCAAACTGACTTGAGACTCCGAAGCGGATTCTCTGAATGATTTTGTCCAACGTGCTAATTCATCTGGATACCTATAATCCCCGCGTGAGCCCAGAGTGGCAGTTCCCTTAAACCTGGTGCCTGCAGTTTGAGTAACAGGAAGTCAATCCTTGCATGCTATTCCAATGCTTCAAGACCCACACAACACCTTTATCAATCACTGCCGAACTAACATATTAACGACCAGATTTCTTTCAAATATCACTAACTCCAACTGCTTTCTTTCAATCATTCCTTAACACTAACTCAAGCATCATAGGTCCCAATCAAGGTTATCAAAAACGCATTTTCACTCGTAAAATCATATGATTTTACGAGTCAAAACTTAAAAACATGTTAAATTGGATTAAAAATTTGAAAATCAGTAAAATCAGTCAAATCCGGTCAAACTCATATAAAATCGGTACAACTCATTGAAATCGCTGAAATCGAACCGATTTCACGATTTCATGCCATTTCCATTCCCCACTCCCCGCTGCGGAGTCAGCACTTCCCTTTCCATTCCCCACTCCCCGCCCGACACTCGTCCACCCTTTCCCTTTCCCCCTTTTCCTTTCCCTTTCCCCAAATCACAGCAAATACTGTTAGTTGTTACTTAGCAATCAACCTTACATTGCAGGAGCAAGGTGATTTGAAGCTTCGAGTTCGAACTCTGGAGGCTGAGAGGGCATTCCAATGTTGCGGTTGCTCGTAAGACGGGAGGGAAGTGTGAGTTAATCTATCTTATGACTTTAGGGAAATCATGCTCATCGTATTCTTGTTTATCTTTCATTTAGGTTTCATTAAACGCAATGTTAATATTTCCTCATTTATCATTGAATGCACTATTCATGGTTTGACATATTTGAGCTATGCTTCTGTTAAAATTTTACATGTTAGTTGCTTCAGGACATGACAAATGTTTCCAATCATGTCGAGAACTTGTATAAATTGTGAATGAGGAATTTACCTTGGTTGTGATTTTTTGTCAAGAAGCTTGAGCAGGATCGTTATTTTTAACATTTTCACCATTAATGTTGTTTCTGCATTTAGAAAAAACTGAATTTGCGTGCATAGCAAAAAAAATTAAATCAATGAACTAGTGTATTTATGACATTTTAGCATGTCTAAAATTATAGTTGGCTTGCCTGCCACTTCATTTGTTTAAATGTGTCATCTTTCCTAGGTACCAGCCACTGCAGCATCCATCCTTTGTGCATTTTTCAGTTTCCAAGTTCTCTTTGGCATTATAAAGGTGAAAAGGTTAGATCAACAGGAAAGGTTAATAACAGGAACTGCTTAACCTAAGTAAGTATACTCTCTTGTATTATGCATCTTTCTTAGAAAAAGGAGGAAAGCTTCTGCTAGGCAAAGAAAGTAAAAAATACATACTAGGTGTTGGCAAATGTCCTATTCTGTGTCCTCTTTCATTATCTTTCTGTCTAAGAGCATTTGATGAATGATAATGCCAATTCCTCGCAATTCTTCTACTAAACTAAGCTGGGTTTATCCTGGTTTGAGAGCGAGTTGTCCCATTTATGAAAACTTTTTGGATGCATGTTGAGACTTGTTTACAATAGGATTTTGTCCTGCGTTTGTTTTTATGCTTTTTCCATAATCTAGCTGTTGTGTTCACATTAATCAAGTCATCGATGTGTTTTGTAGCTCTCATCTATCTAATAGCAGCTTACATTGGGAATTGAAGTCTGAATCTGATCCTTGAAAAGTATTGAGATGTTTTGTGTTACTGGTTCTAGTTTCTAGAATTTTGGATTTAATACATATCCATCTTCATTGAAAGTTTGTTTGATTTATTGATTTTTCTCTGTTCATTGATCTCTACTTTATATGCAACTTGGTTTTCTTCCAAACCATAGAAGAATTTATTATTTTCAGTTTGCTAGATGCGATTTAACTTTGAGTAAGTACATGCATCTTCAATTATTCAATGAGTGAATTGCACATATATACCGCCTATAAAGTAATTGCTCTAGAAATAAATAACAAGATTGCCAAACTTTGTATGAATTTTTATTTGAAGCATGAATTTTTTTATTTTTTTAATATATTTTAAAATTTTTTATGATTTTACGATATATTTTTACGATCTGAGTTTATCTTGTATTTTCCATGTCATGTCAAAAATACATTTTTAACAACCTTGTCCCAATCATTCCTTAATACTAACTCAAGCATCACTGGGACCCGACCATTTTCCTCTCTGCGAGAGATGGCATTCCTACTCAGCTAGGAGACTCGAGAGTGAGAGTGGACTCGAGAGTGAGGGGGGAATCTTCAAGAAGAAAAGAGAATAACCATTTAGCGTGCTTTGAAGGCGGCTGAGAAACCAACTTTGAACAGCAGGTTATTAGATGACTAATAAAGCTTTTTACTCAGAGAAGAAACCATACAGAAAGACACCTGACGGACTCTTCAAGAGAGTATACTGCACCATTTATGCACGAGAAAAGATCTTCATTTTCTTCGAAGACCTATGAGTTATTCAAAATCGATCTAGAAGCAGTACTGTTTGATGCAGTAGGAAACCAGTGAACACAAACAGTTCCTGCATGATGTTTGAGACAACCTTTTTTCTTTCCAGCAAAAATCATGTTTCATGCAAATGATGTCTGAGACGACAATTTGTAACAGAGGCAACTACAAATATTTCTGCGTCCAAAACTGTGAGGCACGGTCATTGCAAAAAAAACACAGAATTATCCTAGAAATTTCTCCTATTAAATCTCTTTTCCAATAAGATGATTGAAATTTAACAAGTCCGTATTCGTTATGATATCCAATGACTACACGCAACAAGCGAAAATCAGGCAGGTTCTTTCATAAGCTTGCTATCGTGAATAATAAGGGAAATTCCAGAGAAATCTTATTAGATAAGATTTTATGTCACACCATGGAATTATGGCACCTCAACCATCATCAACTCACAAGACAAAAGCTTGATCCGTCAAGATAACAGCTTGTTAAGGGCATGAATGATAAAACATAGCAAAATCTAAGCAAAACCTGCCATTTCACCATGCCAAGTTTCCTAGTTTCTAAAAGCAGGGGAGTACAGAACCCGAAAAACACATTTCTACAAACATCATATGCCAACCAGTATGACAGTATAGCAGAGTTTCAAATGAACACATTGTAAAACATCATAACCTTAACATGATAATCCAAACACTCATAACAAAGACTACGTAGTAGTTACAATTATTCCTCACACCTCAATAATGTTACCGGTCTAATTCGCAGCCGAATTGGAAGAAGCCAAATTCTCAAGAGAAACATTATTAAGCCTCTCCAGAGCCAAAATAAGAGCTTGAGTACCTAAATTCCCTTCACCGTGAGCCTTAAGAGACAAATAAAGCTGCTGGGCCAGAGCTAATCCTGGCAAAGCAAGTCCCATATTTTGACACTCCTTCAAACAAATCCCTAAATCTTTCACAAAATGATTGACATAAAATCCAGCTTCGAAATCCCTCTTTAAAATTCTACTCCCATATAAATCAAGTGACTTTGACCCTGCTGCCCCGGTTGAGATTGCATTTAAATAAGATTCAACATTTAATCCAGCTTTATGGGCATAAATAATTCCCTCTACTAATCCAACCATTGTTGATGCTATCGTTATTTGATTTGCCAATTTTGCGAATTGACCTTTCCCGGTGGCACCCATGTAATTAACCCTCCCCATGAGGGCAAATAGGGGACTTAGCCTGTCGATGACTGTTTTATCTCCTCCTGCGAAAATTGCGAGGCTACCGTTCTTGGCGCCCCGGTCGCCTCCGGATACGGGGGCGTCAACGGAGTGGCAGTCCTTTATAGTGGCGGCTGCTGAAATCTCCGCGGCGAGGGAGGGTTCAGATGTGGTCATGTCGACGAGGACGCCGCCAGGGCGGAGTCCTGGGAGGGCGCCGGAAGTGGAGTCAAGGAGGACGCTGCGGACGTCGGAGGGAAAGCCGACGATGGAGAAGACGACGTCGGATTGGGAAGCGACAGCGAGAGGTGATTGGGCCAGGCGAGCTCCCATGTCGATTAAGGGTTGGGCCTTTGAAAGGGTCCGGTTGAAGACGGTGACTTTGTAACCAGCTTTTATTAGATGGCCGCACATGGAGCGGCCCATGACACCAGTTCCGATCCAACCCACGCGCGTGTTTGATGGGCTTATGGGCTCGACGTTGGTGGTGGCGGAGGCGGCGGCGGCGGCGGCCATGGTGCGGTGGAGTAGTGAGAGAGAGGAGAGGGGAAGGTTGTGAGAGTTACAGGGAAGAGCGTGTGGAAGAAGTAAGAGTGACAGTCGCATCGCATGTCCTCGAATATCAAAATGTCTATAATATCTGGTGATGATAGTAGCTTTTGGTCTGTCCAGGATCTGTAAATCTGTTTAGTTTTGGGGGCTTTTTTGGACAGGCAGGACAGGACAGTTAAATTAGGCCGGCTTAATTTTATTTTTTCTTTGGCTATAAACATCAGAGATATTTTCGGACTGGATTTGGTTCTGAGTATTTTTTTTTTTAAAATATATATATATATATATATATATATTAAAATAAATTTTTTTATTTTTAAATATTATTTTTAATATCGATATATTAAAATAATTTAAAATTATAAAAAAATGAATTTTAAAAAAATAAAAAATTTTAAAAACACTTTTTAAATACCAAATCAAACTCTTAATTAAAAAAACATTTATTATACGTAAAATTACACATTTTACCATGTTTGTTTCTTCTTAGAAAAATAAATCAAAGCAAAGTATTTTCCATCAATTAAATCATTATATAAAGTCTGAGGAAGAAAATGTTTTATGAAGATTAAAACGTGTAAAATATCTTTCAAAGATGCCGACAACGTAAATGAAACAAAAAAAAAATTCTCGTTCTTAAGAAAAAAATAGAGAGGTAAATATAGACAACACTCTCTAAGGAAAATGATGTTATTATATATGCAATTGATTTTATAGATTGACATTAAAACTCAATTTACTATTTGTGGGATCCATGAAAAATATCGTTGCCACCACAGGTTTGCCAAAAGCAGCTGAGAGTGCTTCTCCCCTTCTCCTGCGGTCTTGACAGTGGAGAACGGCTCTACTGTTCATGATCTTGGTCTGTGGGGAAGAGAGAGGAGGTGGTGTTGGAGAGATAAACAGATGGTGAAAGAGATAGTGATGGGGGATCCATTGCTCTTGGTGTTGGCATGGTAGGGGGACAATCAGAGCGAGCTAAGCCACAAAAACATTGGGAACGCAGATGATGATGCTAGTTGTGGGATAGCAGCCGGTGACGCTGTTGAAGAAGCAAATATACTAGCAAATACATTACTGGTTGAGCTAGTAGAGCTTGTGCTTGTAGCTGAGGCATTCAGGCATATAGCTGCTGGTGTTGGTGGTGAAAGTCCAATTGGATTTTCTGCTAATTCTGTGACGAGAAACAGAGAGAGAGAGGACATTAACCCAGAGTAAGAAAGAAACGAACTAAAAAAAGTAAGAAGAATAATGCAGTCGATACCAAAAACCAAAGAGAAAGGGATATGCTAGCAAAAAATGATATTTTGTTTTGGAGGATCTGGTGTTATGTTTTTTTATTTTAAATATATTAAAATAATATTATTTTTATTTTTAAAGTATATTTTAAGTGTCAGGATTCAAAAAAAAAAATTATATATATATATATAACATATTTTAAAGTTAGAAAAACAATTAATTTTTTTTCAAAAACCTAGCGTGGTAGAATTATAAATAGTTTAATGGAACAATAAAAAATATTTTATATATAGTATTATTTATTTCATGATGTAATAACAAGAAATTAAATTTACAATATTTAAATTAAAAACCATTAATATTAATATTTATTTTTTTAGTTATTTTATAACCTTAATTTGAAAAGCATTTTTAACAAAATACATTAAACTATTTTTTATTCAATCTTAATTTTAACCATAATTTTAACCAAACATATATAAATACCAAATCAACATCAATCAAAAATATTTTTATAAAATAATTTTTAAAAAAATTACAACCACAAAAACTACTACAAACACTCTTAGGGCGTGTTTGTTTCCAGGAAAGTGAATTCCTGGAATTCACTTTCCTTGTTTTCCCATGTTTGGTAACAATATGAAAAAGTAGTCAAAGGAAACTGAATTCCAGTTAAACTAAAAAAAGCAACGTTACCAAATGAAAACACTTTTTCCATAACTCTTCATCTTATCTCGTCACATACCACAGTTAAAACTAACCAGATTTATCAAGCAACCCACAAAAAACATATTTTTTCCATGACTGTTTTCTTCTTCATGAATCACAATCGGCAGCTCAAATCATCTAACCAAACAAGGGGGAATTTCTAACCAAACAGAGAGACAAAACCGGGGGGAGATAACTGTGAACAGAGAGAGGTAAATTAGGGGGGTGCGATTTCTATGAACAGTGAGAGGCAAAACAGGGGGCATTTCTGTTAACATAGAGAGAGGCAAAACAGGGGGGCGATTTCTGTTAACATAAAGAGGCAAAACGGTGGGGGTGGCGATCGATTTCTGTGAACAGAGAGAGGCCAAAACGAGAGGGGGAGATTTCTGTGAACTTTACTGTGAAGCAGCCCCTCCCTGTCTCAGGATCCGGCCACCATATACTTTCTGTTAACCCTTGCTCTCTTTTTTTGTCAAGTCACAGCATTACCAGAGCAAGTAGCTGGGGGAGAGAGGAGGAGAAACCGAGAGTGAGAGGGAATGGGGGAATGAGAGAAACCAAGAGGGAAAGGGAACAGGGGAATTGGAGAAACTGGAATCGGGAGAGGGGAATGGGAATAGGGGAATTGGGGGATCTGGAACCGAGAAGAGAGGGGAATGGGAACAGTGCAATTGGGGAATGTTAATGGGGAATTATAGAAACCAGTTATAACAGGGAAAATGAGGAATGAATATAACAAGGGAAATGGGGAATTATAGAAATCAGTTATAATAAGGGAAATGGGGAATGATAGAAACCGATAGGGTGAGGGGAATGGCTGGGGAATGAGAGAATGGGATGGGAACAGCAAAATTATAACAGAACCCTAATAAACATAAATTTGTGTTTTATTTTGCTTTGATTAATTTATGATTAGTGTTTGATTATATTTGTTATATATGGATAAATTTGTGTGACTATGCCGGTAATTATATGGATTTCATTGCGCAATGTCTATTGATCGTTGTGAACTTATGAAATGTATAATTTTCAAAACGGTTTTATCATCGAGAAATTGAATGTTATGGTCTTAAATAATATATTTTAAGATCTTATTTGTTTAGGGAATCAGATATCATTGCCATAACTATTATACATTGTCCGCTTCTTTCAACATAATTTATTGTATTAATTGTGTAAGTATTTTATATGTTTTTTTTAATATTTATTTTCTTAAATTTTTAGGTTTTGTTATCAGAAAACTTCACTTTCATGTTATGGATAGTAAGATAATTCATGCATCATGTATGGGAGCAGCTGTAACTGTGATAGCTATAGGGGTAACTATTATTGAACAAGAAAGAAATACAATTTATATACAAAGAGAACCACGTATAAATGCAATTGCTCAACGAGAATTCTATATTGACAGCATTTTGAATCAAGGTGATAGATATTGCGTTAAACAAATTCATATGAAACCTGTTGTAATAGGTAATAGGTTTTACTTAAAAAATATTTCACAAGCTTATTTCTATATAATATAATATGATATATATAGTTATATTTTATAAAATAAGCTATATATGAATATAGCATATAATAAAAAAAATTCATCATTATACTTTTTAGATTTGATTCTTTTATTGTAAGTGATTAAATATTTATATTAAATATTTTATATATATTAGATAAACTTAAAAAAAAATTAATTCATTAATAAATTATTTTTCAATTCATTTTCCATAACATAACCAAATACTGGAAAGTATTTTTCAGTTTATTTTCCATAACACTACCAAATATCAAAAAATACCTTTTCAAAAAAATCACTTTTAAAAAAAAACAACTTTCCTGAGACAAACAGATGATTCATTCCTGAGACAAACAGATGATTCATTGGAAGAACAAAGCAGTCATTAAAAGCACAATTTTGGGAGAAAAGCCCGTACCAACGCTGCATATTTATGGCTCCATATAGCCTGAATTTGTCTTGCAGCGTGGAAGAAAAACAAGGGCATCGATTGCATCATCATTCAACAAACAAATATCGGTCAAAAAAAATTTCATGACACCTGCAGAAGTAGACCAACATAGAGAGGAGCAATCATACCAAACTTATACCCAGTAACCAAGTAGCTATAATACAAGCAATAAAATGACATTAACGCAAATGAATTATGTTAAGAGGGTTATGAATCCTGTATACTAACAATTGCAAACCCATCAAAAGGAAACGCAGTCAACAACACATCCCTTTTCCTCCACCTAAAATTAACACAGATGGGGCAGCAACAATGAATCAGGTAACAGGTAATGTCAAGTATAAAGTAATCCTTACAGGATTCTGAATAGGAGCTGCCCAATTTTCCGACTGCTGTGGTCAATAAATTAGCACAACTAGCTAGCTAAACTTAACGCCGTTCATTCTCAACATATTGTATCTCCAGATAATTTGGTGGCTCAAACAACTCGTCTTCCCCTCCCCCTTTTCCCCATCTTGCTTTTCCTAATGCAAGCAATTTCAATGAGCACAAAACAAATAAACATGTTCATTCACTGCTGTTGGTTAATCGCTAGTTTTCCATGACTGAAGAGGAAGAGACTCGAAAGATGAGCAACAATACTAGATTATATTCAATGTGGCCAAGAACAAATGCATAGACATGAAACCCAACAAGGAAATGCATATTCCAATGAAGGGTCAATGAAGCCCTGAACTAAAAAAAAGAAAGCAAATTCCAATCCACATATCCCTACCAGTCAAAGAAGCAGACCCTTAAGATCCACTGCACAGGCACAAGATGAAGCTACAAAAGTACGCACTCCTAATTGAAGTAAACATAAGAACATCAAATTCAAACACATAGCACAAAATCTTTCAGTAGCCAATAACATTAAGGCACAGCCAAATACAGACTGTTATTGTAAAACCAAATTTCAACAAGCCAGAGCTTTGTCCCATGACATTGAGATACTATTTCCCATAGTTAAACCATTAACATTGAGAATAATCATCCAGCAGAAAACTGTTATTCTCAGCAACAAAAACTTTAAAAAAAATACAAAATTGGCAGTGAATTATTATACATTGATGCTACTCTGTTTCATAATCCAAACAGAGAAATTAGATTTAAAGAGGACAACAATCCAGTACAGCAAGTTTGGACCTTCGCAAGTTCCAAAATCTTTACCTCCTAATAACAAGTTGATAGAACCCTAAACAAGCTCATCCTTTTCATTTTTTGTTACTTGTATTCAAAATTTGGTACTGGTGGAGCATCAAAACTCTCTAAAATCTCAGTCTTGCTTCCACTACTACTCGCCTCTGATTCCTTCTTCTTCCCTCCTCCAAACCACCCACCCAACCACGAACCCGACTCCGAACCACTCACAGATGCACCCTCTTGGGTCTGGGCGTGGGGCTGGCCCATAGGAAAACCAGGCCCACCGGCCATAGCAGGAACAGGATCTTCAATAATAACAGGCATATCCTGTTGAGCACTCATTACCTTATTCAGCATAATCCCAGCTCCTTCAATCAAAGCCAGTAACACGCCACCAAACATAGCCGAGCGAGCCGACGCGCCAAGTCCTTGCCGCATGGATAGGAAGCCACCGGTGGAAGCGCCAGCTATGATTGAGTTCCATGGATCTTCCTTCTGCCGGAGGTAAACCATTGAGCAGTCAAAGGCAGAGAAGAGGCCTCCCCAGACGGCAAAGCTACCACCAACACGCGGAGCGTTCATGCGAACGGCCTGAGTTCCTCCGATAAGCCTTGTGCCGGTTGGAGAGCTGTGGACGCCTTTGATGAAGTGGAAAACGGAGCCACCGACGGCTCCCATGCCGAAAGCACCGCCAATATCATCGAGAATACGATCAGGACACGGCTCTCGAGAAGTTTCAGGTGTTCCCATATCGGCGATTTGATTTTTGGAGAGGAGGCTTTTTAGGTTTGTTCGAGTGAGAAGAAAAGAGAAAGCGGTGGATCTTTTTATTATTTAGCTTGAAGGAGGGTTGGAAAAGGATTGATTTTACGAGAGTGTCCTTGAAACCGGGATATTTCCTCTTGTATTTCGGTCTGTTTTGTCGGCCGCTTTTATGTTGCCTACTTTCGATTTAAAACATTTTTCAAAAATAAATATTATGAATCCAAACTAATGATTTCAATTTTGTAAGAGATTTCAAATATAATTTAAAATTTTTATTTTTATAATTTAGAATGATACACTTGATTGATTTAATATCTATAATATCATTGGATCAAAATTATTATAAAAAAAAATTAACTTTAATTTTGTAGGGATAAAATTAGCATATTCTTTGTTTATTATTATTATTATTATTATAAATGATAGTTATTTTTTAAAAAATAACTATTTCATGAAAAGATATGAAAATGCAATTTTAAATCAAATTATTTAAGAGGTGTTTGGGAGGGTGGTAGCGGTTGTTTTTCAAAATATTTTTTACTCGAAAATGTATTAAAATAAAGTTTTTTTATTTTTAAAAAATTATTTTTAACAGCAGCATATTAAAAATATCTGAAAACACCAAAAATATATTAATTTGAAGTAAAAAAATTAATCTTTTTAAAATATTTTTAAAACACAAAAACAAATGAGGTTATTGAAGTTGTTCCAAACAACTATTAATTTAACTTTATACTCCATGACGAAAACACACTCATGTCACAAGATATAGAGTTGTAAAAGCATAATCTGCGTATTTAAAAGTGTATCTAATTTTTATTTACACTAGAAATAAATATTTATTTATTGGCTAAATAAAAAACTATAGTTTAAGACTACACAAAGAAGAAAAAGAAGAAAAAGCTAAAATTAATTAAGAACCAAGTCTAAACAAAAGTTTGAATCAACTAAAGAAGTAAAGAAACAATTGATCCTCTTATAAAAGAAAAGGCTATAATTAGTTTCTAATTATAGTTTCTAATTAGTTTCTAATTATAATTTTTCTTTATTAAAATAAAGAAATAAGAAATATAGTTAAACAATTTTTTGTATTCAATCTCGTTGGCTTTGGCTTGCATCTTCATTTAAAGTCATCATCTTCTTATAAAAGTGATATTGTCTTTTGTTTTTTTTTTTTTTCTCATCATGTCATCCCAATGTCTTTATTTTTAAGGTATGTGTAAGAATGCTGAGTAGCAACACAACTTCATTGAAGTAAAATCCGAAATTCAATTGCTTTTTATTTATTTATCATAATCCATATATTTTTCTTCGAATGATGTTTTAAAGCAAGTTGTTCATAAATTCAGTGCGTACAAATTATTTTTCAAAATAATTTTTATTTAAAAATATATTAAAATAATAATTTTTAAAGCAAGTTATTTATACATTCAAACTTAACCATCGAGAAACTTTGAAATTACATTGAAGATTTGTAATGAAAAATGGTGATGTTCAAAACAGAAGATAAGATATTAAAATTATAAAGTATATTCATTACTTATTTTTTGAGAAATTATCAAATATTTAATTTGTTAATATTCTTTCCAAATACAAGGAAAAAAATGAAGAAAAATGATTTTATTCAAAGTACCGTGTCCGTAAACATTAAAAGATACGAATTATTTCAGGACCAAACTCAATAAACTATTAGTTTTGTATGTATAATAAAGTGATGTAAATCTCAATTTCATAGGTTGTTAATTATAAAAAAGTGTGATAAAGAGTTTGTTTGGTATTATGGTAGCTGTTGTGATTGTGATTTTAAAAAAATTGTTTTATAAAAAGTATTTTTAGTTGAAGTTGGTATGAAAAAATAGGTGTTTGGTTAAAACTGTGGTTGAAATTGAGGTTGAAGAAAAAGTAGTTTAATGTGTTTGGTTAAAAATGCTTTTAAAATTGAGATAATAAAATAATTTAAAAATATATATATTAATATTGATGATTTTTAATTTAAATATTGTGGATTTAACTATTGCTATTACATCATGAAATAAATCATACTTTATATAAAATATTTTTTATTATTCCATGAAATCATCTACAATTCCATTACGTATGAAATACATTCGACAAGAACTACAATTTTCATAATTTTTTTAGCTTGTAATAAAATTAGATAAAATATTATCAGGTATAAAATTCATTCTAAACTAGTTTTTAAAAAAATGTTAAAAAAATCACACTAAAAAAAAAAAGTTTACGCAGTGTAAAAGATGCAATTCTCTTGCGTTGTTCTCGTAAACAGTGTATCACTGTACACTGTTCATGTTAATTGCATTGTTCAATGAACAGTGCAATTAACATGAACTGTGCAAGAAAAGTAAGGAATTCTTGCTTTTCTTTAACTGCGTTTCCAATGCAAAAACTAAGTGGGACCATGAACATTATATAACTTTTTTCTTTCATCGGCTGCAAACTGTGTTTTAATTAAAAATCATTGTTTTTTAAAATACTTTTTATTTAGAAATACATCAAGATAATATTTTTTTATTTTAAAAAAATTATTTTTGATATTAGAATATCAAAATGATTAGAAAATATTAAAAATAAATTAAATTTGAAGTAAAAAAACTAAAAAAATTAATTTTTTTAAAATATTTTTAAAACATAAAAATAAACAGGTAGCTACAGAAAAATAACATACAGAGGACCATGTTAATTCTTAAATGGCACCTGAGCATAACGCCGAACATCAAGTCCATCTTAACTTTGGATGTTATAATAAACCTGATGTTGTGTTATAATTAGATGAATTTTGAAAAAAATATTTAGAATTAATTTTTTTAATATTTTTGGATTGTTTTCATATATTATATTAAAAATATTTAAAAAAAATAAAAATATATATTATTAATATTATTAATATTTATTAAAACTTTAATATTGTTGACAAACCAGCATAGTTGCCAACAATAGGTAATAAGAAAGTGGAGTAGCATATTAAATTACATATTTCAATCAAATTCTTCTTTCACTTTTTCCATGTAATATCTATATATCCTACACTTAACAAGAATTCTCAATTAGAGTCTTATCTTCTCAATTATATGTTGTTGTCGAGCCAGGTTGATTTTGTGTCATCATTTTTATAGTGAGTTCTCATTTTCTTATCTTCTCAATTATTTTTATCTTCTCAATTAAAAAAGTCTACAAATTAAAAAAATATAATCTTAATATCTCTCAACAAGACAAAACTTAAGCTCTAAACCTGGAAAAAAACTAAGCTTAAAACATTAAAAAAAAACACTAAAAAGTAAGGCGGTAAAGAATATGAGAAATCTAGAAAAAAAAGTGCAAAAAACTCTTATCGCAACACTCCCTTTATAGTGAGTTTCGGAACCAAAACTTATAAGAATTAACTCTGATTAATACAAGAATAAATTTCATCCATAATTAGCTTTGAATCATCATAATACCAAAATTAATCCTAATAGTTTTGGTTTTGAAGAGATGCAAAAACTATCCAAAACTATCTAGGTTTATGAAGAATCAGTTCTGATTAATACAAGAATAAATTTCATCCATAATGAGCTTTGATTACCTATCATAATACCAAAATTAATCCCAATAGTTTTGGTTTTAAAGAGATGTAACAACTATCCAAAACTATCTAGGTTTACGAAGAATCAGTTCTAGAAAAATAAAACTAAAAAAGCTGATCAGGCTTAGTCTATAGGCTAGAGAAAATAATCATTTATAAACTAAACCTAGATATTAAAGAGCTTATATTATAGATTAAATTCTAATAAAGTTTCAACCCCATAAGTGAGTGAACCTCACTTTTAATTTGATCTCAAATATATCTATTAATCGCGTTTTAAACGAATTTCCAACAATCACCCTTATGAATGAAAATTATCTGATCAGTTTAAAAATAGCTTAAAGATTGGTAGAGAGATACTGATTTGCTGGATCACACATCATGATAGGTAGCTTTTGGCTTTAAACATTTATTAATAAAATACTATCATATTTACTTGACTAACTATTAAATGTGATGTCTTAAACTATTCAGAATTTTATATAAATCAAGACAATTGTATTCACATAGCTCTCTACATAATGATTTTATTTGGTTTTCACCGTTGTGTTCATTTTGTTTCTGAACAACTCTTGGATTCATGAATACTTTTGAGAATTCAACCTTTTTTAGATTTTCTTTTTAAAAAAACGACTATCTTTCTTATTCATATATGTGATCTTTCATTAATAGTATTATGTTATACTACATTTAGTATACCATGATATGAAAATCATTAAGAGCACTATTCATCATTTATCATGTTGCAGTTAACAACACTTTCATCATAGAAATAAACAGGAAATAATAATTTTATATTTATACTAAGAATGTTATATGACTTAGTTTTTTATATGAACATAGATGTTGAGATCTCTAGTAAATTAGGTGTGGTTATCAACCATTTCATTCTTTCATTTTTAAAGGCTTTATGTACACAAACTCTCTTGATAAACTTTTGGTTAACGAACACATAATATTTTTATTTGACTTTACATAGTAAATGAAAATAATTTCATTTGAGAGCAAGTGTTTAATGATATTATGTCTTTGATGAATATGTCTAGATTTATTATTATACATACTAGTTTGTGCCTTTCTAATTATAAACACACCCTCCTACCACCTATTTTGAATCCCTTCAAAAAAAAGGATATAATCTTGATCTTTCTTCTCTTCATCATCCTTACTATTACTGTACATATTAACTTCAATATCACCTATAACACCACCCACACCACATCAAACCAACACCTTTTTCAACTCCATCATCATCACTATTGTCATAACCCAATTCTGGGTTATTCCCCAAAATTCATTTTTTTAAAAAATAAAAACAAAAAAAATAAAATAAAAGCTGGCAATGTGGAGAAAGCTGATCAAGAAAAATAGGCAAGATAGGCAAAAATCAATCTGCAATTTTCGGAGGAAATTCAAGGCCTTTCGGCGCCCCATTGTGCCCAAAATTGGAGAAAAAATGCAAATGCAAGGTCAAATTAAATGATTATTGGACAAATTTGCATAAACATTAAGTCCAATAACATAATTAAATTTTTAATAGGCCAATTTGATTTAATCATGGGCCAAATTAAATTTTAATTATGTTTAAGAATTAATTTAGGTCCAAATGAAGGATTTAATTAAGTGCAAGGACTTAATTATACTTTAAATGGGTCAAATTAATTTTATTTGGGGCTTAATTGGTGAAAACTTAAGTTTGGGAGCCTAATTTGGGCTTAATGGAGAAGATTGAAATTTTAAGAGACCAAATTTAATTTTTACCAAGTTAATTAATTGAAATCAGGGGTCAAATTGCAAGAAAATTGAAGTTTTGTGGTCAATTAGGGACGAAATTGCATAAATCCGAGACCAAGGACCATATTGCAAAAGGCGCGTAACTCGGGGTGAAGATGAAGTTACGAGGGACTAAATTGCATCAAATCGAAGTTTCGTGGTCAATTAGGGAATAGTATCGAACGAAATTGAAAGTCGGAGGACTAAATTGAAATTCAGCAAAATTCCCTATTTTTATCCAAACGGCGCCGTTTTGAATAAAAAAAAAAAAAAAAAAAAAAAAACTGCTCATCTTCTTCCCCACTTGAAGTTGCCCGGAGTGGCCGACTTCAGCCGTGTTTTACGCCTCGTTTGGCCCCCAAATCGACAAAGCATGCACCAAAATGTCCACCGGGAACCCCTCTATCCCGGGGAGTGGTCCGGCGGGTCGAAAAGGTTTGAAACGGCCGTTTATTGGCCCAAAGTGTGCACCTCGGGCGGTCGCAAATTTGGCGTTCGAGGTGCTCACTTTGAGCCAACGGTTTGGATCGCTTCAGTCGAATCAAGGGCTGATATTTTTCCCCCATTGAAGACAAGATTGCCCTCTTTCCAGCCCTATAAATAGGAGCAATTTTCATGCTAAGAGGGAGGAGAAAAACGAGCTCAAAGTTGGCTGAAAACCAGCCTTTTATACCCATTTTTCTGCAAACAATCATTTTTTCTGCTTTCTCTCTCCACCGTGGCCTTCACCACCATCACCTTCATCACCTAGCTTCTCACTTGTCATCCCCACCTCCAGGAACCATAAAACCATCTCACGTGGGCAGTTGCACCACTTCTCTCTCTCTCTCCTCTGTAAAATCTCCTCCTCCCCCAGGGACTCCAGCAATGCGGCAAGGAACAAAGAGAGCCAGACCACCCCCTTGCCCGAAGCTTTCACTCCTACCGGCAGAGCCAGAGTAGCATCTCCTTCCCCAGTCACACCAACAGCTCCAGCCGTGAGCTTTCCTTCTCCTCTGCGGGAATCTGCTCCTTCTTCTTCCACCGTGAAACGGTCTGACTGCCGGCCTCACCACCTTCGGTTACCGTGTGCACCACCAGGGGCGGGCCGACTCTCTCCACGCCCGGGTAACTTCGCCCCTCCCCTCGCTACGCCTTCCTTTTTCCTTTCACCGTGGCTGCATGCGAAATTCGTTTACGCATGCGCGGCTAATTAATTAGCCACTTGCTTGGCGGGCGGTTCGCCCCGACCAGTCGGGCGGTTCGGCCCTACCCGGAAAAGGAGAGAAGGACTGTTGGGCCGAGACCGCCCAACCCAAGGGTCTGGACCGGACCAATCTGTTTGGGCGGACCGCCCACGATTTAATAAATTTAATTAATTATTATGAATTAAAAAAATTCAAAAAAAATTCAAAAAATCATTTCAAAAAATTTGTGATTTTCTTAAATATTTCCTACCAAGTTTGCTTAATATTGGGTTGTATACTTACATGATAAGATACAAGTCCGGTATTAAAATGCCCGATTTTCTCGGAAATATTCAAAAAAAAATTTATTGCATACGGCCAAGTCCTAAAGAATTTTCCAAGCATGTTTTCTTTTCAAAATAAAAAAAATTGCATCTTTCTCACGTTTTAAAAATCCAAAAAAATGGATATCATAACTAGTTTATGATCATCTGTTAGGGTTTGGCCAAAATGTCAAAAACTTTTATTTCAACTTTTTTTTCTAGGATTTAGATGTAGACTTTAATATTTGTGGGGTGTAAAATTACACGATAAAGTACACTCTAGGGTATTAAAGATGCAAGGTGTAAATAAAAGCAATTTTAAAATTCAGACTTTAGAATGGTTAGGATTTAACCTAATAAGGTAGAGACTCCCTCACGAAGGGAGATCTGCCTTGAACCTTAGAAAAGACCAACGAATAGAACCTCGACCTAGAAAGAATAATCAAACAACAATGCAGCTTACCTTAGGTAGGGTGCACTGGGGGTGATGCGTCTTCCCCTTGCACAACCAGTCCCTTACTCAGACTCTCGCAGACCATAGGTTCCTAGTGACCATAATACTAGGTGGCGACTCCAAAGAACCAAACACAAATAATAAATAATCGCCACGGGACGCCATGGATTTTGACGTCTTGACGAATGGCGACTCCGCTGGGGACAACCATGTCTGGTCGGACTAAGCATTGATTGTTTGATTATTTTCCTTTTGTTGGTTTTTAATTTTAGCTTGCATTTCTACTGCTTTAGCATGCATTTTAATTTTACGAATAAACCCAATTCTAGGTTAGGTGGGGAGTAGCGGTCTGCCTCATGACTTTCAGTCGGGGTTGGTCCGTGAAACATCCAACTATGAACTGAGTGTTTACTCGGTAATGGCGGTCACAATGTGTCCCAACCATTCCTTGTAAACCCCTATACTGCCTTTACGTAAGGTGGTCACTGGGCAGTTCATAGACCCTTTTGAAGACTAGGTAGAAAGCCTACCCATCATGTAATGACCTAAAATATTCCTTTAGAGCGTGAACCCCTTTTACATATTCATTTTGCATGGGTTTTTGCCAGTCATACCCAATGTACCTACATTTGCATCCACACACATACATCCATCCATTGTAAATAACATACATACATGCGCCAGGTTGAAATATAGGTCCCCAAAGAGCCTATAACACCCGACTCTGAACACAAAACATGGAAGGTGAAGAGCGTGCTCACCGTGACGCCCATTTCCAAGAAGAGTTAGAATCTCTGAAAGTAAGCGTGGCTCGCCTTACTAGCTTACTCGAGCAAACACTTAGAAATGCCTCTGGTGAAGGTCCTTCCAAACGACCTGCTATTTTTGTTCACCTCCAACAACGGCTCAACCCGAAGAAACAATGAGTGAACATGGTCATGAACCTCCACACAATCCAGCTTTTGTGCACTCAATGCCACCAGACCAACCCCCGCAGTCATAGATGCATTTGCCAATGAGTCCCACAAGACCAAGTCATCTGATGACATTGATAAGATGGCAGCGCTAGAAGCCCGAATCAGAGCCATTGAGAGGGTAGACTTGTACGATCCAGTACGAGCAATAGAAATGTGTTTGGTCCCAAATGTGGTTGTCCCGAAGAAGTTTCGTGTTCCTGAATTCGTCAAATATCTTTGGAACACAATGCCCCATGACTCATCTCAAATCCTACTGTAACAAAATGGCAGAAGTAGTACATGATGAAAAACTACTGATGCATTTTTTCCAAGATAGCTTAAGTGGGGCGGCATTAAACTGGTACATGAGATTGGACAATACCAAAATCCAAAAATGGAAAGACTTGGTGGATGCTTTTGTCAAGCAATACAAGTATAATATGGACATCACTCCTGACAGAACCAGTTTGTCCAACCTAGAGAAAAGGGATAAGGAAAGCATAAGGGAATATGCTCAAAGGTGGAGAGACCTAGCTGCTCAAGTACATCCTCCGCTCCTGGATAAAGAGATGGTCACTCTATTTGCCAACACGCTCAATGACCCATACTATGAGCATGTGATTGGCAGTTCGCCCAACAATTTCTTGGACGCCAGGTGGCGAAGTGAACGCATAGAGCAAGGAGTAAAGAGTGGTAGAATCTCTGCATCTGTGGAGAAAAGGGGCTTTGAAGATAAAAAGAAAGAGGTCGACTATGTTGAAAGTGGATATAGGGGTAGGAAGAACCCATTCCAGAATTATCACACTCCATCCCCTTCACCCCAAATTTCTAACATCAATCTCAGCCCTACATTCCTCACAAGAAAACCTGAGCCTCAAACCAAACACCAAAGAGTCCAAGAGCAACTACCTCCATTACCGTTGCCTTTAAATGAGATGTACCAAAAGCTACTGAGCATCGGACATATAGCTCCAGAACCTTTGACACCTTTGCAACCACCTTACCCTAACTGGTACAAGCCCGACCTCACTTGCGAGTATCATGCTGGTGCCGCAGGACACAACATTCATACTTGCAGTGCCTTTAAAAAGAGGCTCATGCATTTGATTAAAGCTGGATGGGTAACCTTTGAAGGAACTCCAAACGTGAGTTCGAACCCTTTACCCAATCATGCTTCAGGTACTGGGTCAGTGAATGCACTAGAGGGGGAATGCTATGGAAACCTCAAAGCACTGATGGCAAGAGCAAAGTGTGAAGAAGGCAATGTGCACTCTCGAGGATAGAGGTCAAAATTCTTCTAGAGAATGGGAAGATGGAGCTTACCCAATGATTTCCATTTGTTTGATTATGTCTGTTTCAACCTGTTTTTGTTTTGTTGGCAATTCAGTTCATAATGCCACAAGACTTTCTTTGTCAAATAAGCATTTCCTGTTAATAAAATCATGTGTTTTCTTTTCATACTGAGCACACCTTTGTACTTATAAACCACCGCGACCGAGAATCCTTTGGTGTTTTTCCCTTTTCCCAAAACAACAAGCATGACCCCATGTTTTCACAAGGATTTTGGGAAATCAAAGTGTAGTACAAAAACAAATCATGTTGGTGTTTGTTCAAACAAACAAGTTCCGAAAATTCAGGTGATTCCTTAGAGAGGTAACCATGCACCTAGAAAACCCAAAAAAAAAACACACACAAACAACGAAGTGACTCCAAAAGCGGAGTTTTATTTGCATGAATAATGAGAAATCACTCTGCATACTCGCATGAAAGCAAGGCTTACCAATCCTAAATGCATGCATTTGAGATGAAGAAAGGACATCTTTGATAATCCTTTCACAAGGTCGAAATATATCCTTTCGGATCCCCCTTTTGAGCCTAATGCATTTTTCTTGAAATAACCTTGACTAGGATCACACCCTACACTGGGGGCAAGTGCCAAAAAAAATCCTTAATGATTGAAAGTGCCCAAACAATACTGGGGGGCATAAAAAGTCTTCAACGATGAAAGTGCCCAAATAACTCTTGGGGGCATGAAAAACCTCAACGATTGAAAGTGCTCATACAAAGCTGGGGGGCATGAAGAAAAATCCAAAGGATTCAAAAAAAAAGAGCCAATGCAATGGTGCTCAAAATCAAATGAAGAAAACAAAAACAAAGAGAAAGAGCCCAAGCCCAACACTGGGGGGCACCGTGGACCATTTTACAAATCAAATCCAAGGTCCACAAGTGTATGAACAAAAAGTTTGGGATATAAACACTAGTGATCCTTAGTCTTAAAGTCCATTAAACACCTTTTGAGCCTACAAATATCCTTTTCTTCATAGCCAAGAGCCAAAGCCTACATTACGTGCCTAATCAAGCCCTTTCTAATCAAAGGCAAGCAATCTGGATCGGTAGGTAGTGCTTTCTCATGCAAACAAAATCATTATTCATGCAAATAAAATGAATGCTTTGAAACACGGTTCTCATTAACCCTCAAATTGAAATTTAAACCTTTTTGTGACCCACCAGATGTCACTTTGTGTTTTTCACATTTTCGTCGAAAGACGGTTCTCAATAACCCTCAAATTGATACTTCAACCTTTTGTGACCCACCAGATGTCACTTTGTGTTTTTCACATTTTCATCGAAACACGGTTCTCATTAACCCTCAAATTGAAATTTAAACCTTTTGTGACCAACCAAATGTCACTTCATATTTTTCACCAAAATCAAAACAAAAAGTTTTCATCACATCTGAAACCTCTCTATAGGAATCACTTGAATTTCTTCAGAATGAGTCTGCTTTGAATCGATGTCAAAATGATTTCTGTTTGAGGAATAGCTTTGAAATTCCAAAAATTCTGCATGAAAACAACTCCTTGTAAATAACCAAATCTTCCTTCACATAGCCTCATCCCCAAACCCGAATTGAATACTTGCGGGCATGATCAAGCTAGTGGGCAATCAAAAACATCTGGTAGAGCTGGCTCCATGATTCCTTTTCTAAGAAACTATTGGGCAAAATCGGCAACTCTTGAGATAAAGGGGCGGAAGACAAAGAAGTATGATGATATCAAGTCTTTCCCAGGGGTCAATATCACAAGAGATGACTCGAGTAAGCAAGAGCGAAAAGAGCCATCGAAGCTTACGATCAGAGACTCAAACTTTTGAGAAAATGAGAACTCCATGAAGAAAAGGGAACTCCATGAAGAAAGGGGACCTACATTTCTCATGTAAGTATACATGCATATTGATCACGATACATTGCTTTCATCCTTGACATAACAGTGTCTCACCATCACCTCTTTGAGCGGGATGTTAAGCCCTCACCATTTAGATAGTATGCTTTCAAGCCCTATCTACACCCTTTTTAGTGCGCCTTCGAGTCCTAACCTTAGGTAGTGTGTTTTCCAACCCTGCCTCTTTTTAGTGCGCCTTAGGGCCATCAACCATCTTAGGTAGTGTGTTTTCTAACCATACCTCCTTTTTAATGCGCCTTAGGGCCGTCAACCATCTTAGGTAGTGCGTTTTCCAACCATGCCTCCCTTTTAGTGTGCCTTCAAGCCACCAACTATCTTAGGTAGTGCGTTGTCCAACCATGCCTCCCTTTTAATGCGCCTTAGGGCCACCAACTATCTTAGGTAGTGTGTTTCCTAACCCTGCCTCCTTTTTAGTGCGCCTTAAGGCCATCAACCATCTTAGGTAGTGTGTTTTCTAACCCTACCTCCTTTTTAGTGCGCCTTAGGGCCGTCAACCATCTTAGGTAGTGCGTTTTCCAACCATGCCTCCTTTTTAGTGTGCCTTCGAGCCATCAACCACCTTAGGTAGTGTGTTTTCCAACCTTGCCTCCTTTTGAGTGCGTCTTAGAGCCCTCAACCATCCTAGGTAGTGTGTTTTCTAACCCTGCCTCCTTTTTAGTGCGCCTTAGGGCCGTCAACCATCTTAGGTAGTGCGTTTTCCAACCATGCCTCCCTTTTTAATGTGCCTTCGAGCCATCAACCACCTTAGGTAGTGTGTTTTCCAACCTTGCCTCCTTTTGAGTGCGTCTTAGAGCCCTCAACCATTTTAGGTAGTGTGTTTTCTAACCCTGACTCCTCTTTTTAAGTGCTCTTTCGAGCCTTCACACCTTAGGTAGTGTGTTTTCTAACCCTGCCTCCTCTTTTTAAGTGCTCTTTCGAGCCTTCACACCTTAGGTAGTGTGTTTTCTAACCCTGCCTCCATTTTTGAGTAGGCCTTCGAGCCCTCACACCTTAGGTAGCGTGTTTTACAACCCTGCCTCCCTTTTTGGTGCTCCTTCGAGCCACCAACCATCTTAGGTAGTGTGTTTTCCAACCCTGCCTCTTTTCAAGTGCGCCTTAGGGCCAACAACCACCTTAGGTAGTGTGTTTTCCAACCCTGCCTCCTTTTGAGTGCGTCTTAGAGCCACCAACCATCTTAGGTAGTGTGTTTTCCAACCCTGCCTCTTTTCAAGTGCGCCTTAGGGCCAACAACCACCTTAGGTAGTGTGTTTTCCAACCCTGCCTCCTTTTGAGTGCGTCTTAGAGCCCTCAACCATCTTAGGTAGTGTTTTCCAACCCTGCCTCCTTCTTTAGTGCGCCTTAGAGCCATCAACCACCTTAGGTAGCGTGTTTTCTAACCCTGCCTCCTCTTTTTGAATGTGCCTTCGAGCCCTCACCTCTTAGGTAGTGCGTTATCCAACCCTTGCCTCTTTTTAAGAGCTCCTTCGAGTCCTAACCTTTTAGGTAGTGTGTCTTTCTAACCCTACCCCTTTTTCGAGTGCGCTTTCTAACCCTCAAGAGGATTCATCATTCCTCAACAAGATGAGTCAATCATATCTCATCCTTGTTTTTCTTCTTTACAATGCTTACTATCTAAAGTCTCTTACGAGACTTTCTATCATAAGCATTGTAAAGAGGGGGGCAACTGTCATAACCCAATTCTGGGTTATTCCCCAAAATTCATTTTTTTAAAAAATAAAAACAAAAAAAATAAAATAAAAGCTGGCAATGTGGAGAAAGCTGATCAAGAAAAATAGGCAAGATAGGCAAAAATCAATCTGCAATTTTCGGAGGAAATTCAAGGCCTTTCGGCGCCCCATTGTGCCCAAAATTGGAGAAAAAATGCAAATGCAAGGTCAAATTAAATGATTATTGGACAAATTTGCATAAACATTAAGTCCAATAACATAATTAAATTTTTAATAGGCCAATTTGATTTAATCATGGGCCAAATTAAATTTTAATTATGTTTAAGAATTAATTTAGGTCCAAATGAAGGATTTAATTAAGTGCAAGGACTTAATTATACTTTAAATGGGTCAAATTAATTTTATTTGGGGCTTAATTGGTGAAAACTTAAGTTTGGGAGCCTAATTTGGGCTTAATGGAGAAGATTGAAATTTTAAGAGACCAAATTTAATTTTTACCAAGTTAATTAATTGAAATCGGGGTCAAATTGCAAGAAAATTGAAGTTTTGTGGTCAATTAGGGACGAAATTGCATAAATCGAGACCAAGGACCATATTGCAAAAGGCGCAGTAACTCGGGGGCGAAGATGAAGTTCTTACGGACTAAATTGCATCAAATCGAAGTTTCGAGGTCAATTAGGGAATAGTATCGAACGAAATTGAAAGTCGGAGGACTAAATTGAAATTCAGCAAAATTCCCTATTTTTATCCAAACGGCGCCGTTTTGAATAAAAAAAAAAAAAAAAAAAAACTGTTCATCTTCTTCCCACCGAAGCTGCCCGAGTGGCCGACTTGGGCCGTGTTTTCTGCCTCGTTTGGCCCCCAAATCTGACAAAGCATGCACCAAAATGTCCACCTGGAACCCCTCTATCCCGGGGAGTGGTCCGGTCGGGTCGAAAAGGTTTGAAACGGCTTCGTTTATTGGCCCAAAGTGTGCACCTCGGGCAGTCTGCAAATTTGGCAGTTCGAGGTGCTCACTTTGAGCCAACGGTTTGGATCGCTCAGGTCGAATCAAGGGCTGATATTTTTCCCCCATTGAAGACAAGATTGCCCTCTTTCCAGCCCTATAAATAGGAGCAATTTTCATGCTCAGAGGGAGGAGAAAAACGAGCTCAAAGTTGGCTGAAAACCAGCCTTTTATACCCATTTTTCTGCAAACAATCATTTTTTCTGCTTTCTCTCTCCACCGTGGCCTTCAGCCACCATCACCTTCATCACCTAGCTTCTCACTGTCATCTCCACCGTGGCCTTCAGCCACCATCACCTTCATCACCTAGCTTCTCACTGTCATCCCCACCTCCAGTAACCATAAAACCATCTCACGTGACAGTTGCACCACTTCTCTCTCTCTCTCCTCTGTAAAATCTCCTCCCTCGCCACGGGGGACTCCAAAGAATGCGCGGCAATAAAGAGCCGGACACCCCCCTTGCCCGAAGCTTTCACTCCTACCAGGGCGAAGAGTAGCATCTCCTTCCCCGGTCACACCAACAGCCTCCAGTAGTGAGCTTTCCTTCTCCTCTGCAGGAATCTGCTCCTTCTTCTTCCAGGTAGTGAGCGGTGCAAGCCGCCGGCCTCACCACCTTCCATTACCGGTGCACCACCAGCTAGGCGCCGACTCTCTCCACGCCGGTAACTTCGCCCCTCCCCTCGCTTCGCCTTCCTTTTTCCTTTCACGCGGTGGCTGCATGCGAGTCGTTTACGCATCGGGGCTAATTAATTAGCCACTTGCTTGGGCCGGTTCTGCCCGCCCAGTCGGGCGGGCCGGCCCTGCCCGGCCTAAAAAAAGAGAGAAGGACCTGTTGGTAGGCAGACCGCCTAACCCAAGGGTCCTGGACCGGACCAATCTGTTTGGGCGCGCCCACGACCGATTTAATAAATTTAATTAATTATTATGAATTAAAAAAAATCAAAAAAATTCAAAAAAATTTCAAAAAAAATTTCAAAAAATCATTTCAAAAAATTTGTGATTTTCTTAAATATTTTCCTACCAAGTTTGCTTAATATTGGGTTGTATACTTACATGATAAGATACAAGTCTGGTATTAAAATGCCCGATTTTCTCGGAAATATTCAAAAAAAAATTTATTGCATACGGCCAAGTCCTAAAGAATTTTCCAAGCATGTTTTCTTTTCAAAATAAAAAAAAATTGCATCTTTCTCACGTTTTAAAAATCCAAAAAAATGGATATCATAACTAGTTTATGATCATCTGTTAGGGTTTGGCCAAAATGTCAAAAACTTTTATTTCAACTTTTTTTTCTAGGATTTAGATGTAGACTTTAATATTTGTGGGGTGTAAAATTACACGATAAAGTACACTCTAGGGTATTAAAGATGCAAGGTGTAAATAAAAGCAATTTTAAAATTCAGACTTTAGAATGGTTAGGATTTAACCCAATAAGGTAGAGACTCCCTCACGAAGGGAGATCTGCCTTGAACCTTAGAAAAGACCAACGAATAGAACCTCGACCTAGAAAGAATAATCAAACAACAATGCAGCTTACCTTAGGTAGGGTGCACTGGGGGTGATGCGTCTTCCCCTTGCACAACCAGTCCCTTACTCAGACTCTCGCAGACCATAGGTTCCTAGTGACCATAATACTAGGTGGCGACTCCAAAGAACCAAACACAAATAATAAATAATCGCCAGCGGACGCCGCGCGGATTTTGACGTGCGACAACTATCACCATCAACAAAACCACCCATATTAGCACCAATATCAACACCAACAACAAAACCTCCAACATTAGCACCAATTGACCACCATCACCATTATCAAAATTAGAACCTCTCATATCATAACCCAATTAAACATCAACATTTTTATAATCAAAATCCAGATCTTTTATCTTAACTAATACGGTTTTGGGGAACAATGATCAGTTCAAATTAAATTTAGAGGTTCTTTTTAGGTATTCAAATAAACAAGATTAAAAGGTTTCCTACTACCAAAACCATGTTGCACATTCATAAATTTAAGTTTCTTTTTTTAAATTACAGGGACACTAAACAACCCATAAACAATTAAATAAATAATTTTTAACAACATCACATCATATTATCATTGATTTTCAAAGCCTTGATTCAAAAAAAAAATACATGTTATATTTTGATTTGAGGATGAAACTTGTGCAAGATCCCACCACCTAGAAGAGACAACCACGTTGAATCACAAAATCATGTGAGAAATTGATTTCAATCAAAAAATTTCCTTGTTCAATTTGGGAGAGGGGATATTAATTCTTCGGTGTTTGTTAGTTAGGAAATAGAGAGAAATGATAATTTATATCTATTTTGGTTATAATATATGTTGGGATATTTTGATCATTTTCTCATATTTGATTTTTTTTATTTAGAATGCAGACTGTAATTTTATATAACATGATAGACAAGTGTAATTTCGATCATACTATAAAGGATAATTTTCCTTTAAATTAAGATAAAATATAAAATAACTAAGGCTAAGGTAAATCTTTTTAAAGTTGTAATATTTTCATCAATAGTGAGTCATCATATAAAAACTAAAAACCCAATTATTTAAAATTAATAAATAAATTATTCATACAAGTTAAATATTTATTATTTTAACTAAATAAACAAATATCATGTAATTGCAACATAAATGAAAAGTTGATGAAATCATGAAAAACAAATTATATTAAAAAAATTATTTAAGTAAAGAAATTTTGTCAATTTAAAAGGTACTTGGTTGGAATAATATAAAATATTAGTGTATCAACATAAAAAAAAGATTAAGGGGTGTTTGTTTGATCGGAAAGTGGTTTTCTAGAAACCACTTTTCTATGTTTGTTTGTCATTAAAAAAGTTGGTTAACGAAAAATACTTTCCAGTTAAAGGAAAATTTGGCTTGATTTCTACGAAAGTGTTTTCCTTTTATTTTTGAAGTTGTGAAAAATTAGAAATATCATATTATTTGCTGATTATATCAAATTTGATCCTCAAACTTTTGATTTATATATATTTTGTTTGAATCTTTTTTTTTAATTTTATCCCTTAAAATTTGATTTAATTTGATTTTTATATTAACTTTGGTCCTTATTTTTATAATTATTATTTGCTTTTTTCTTATTATTTGTTTAATTGAAACTTTTTATATACTAAATTTGATCCTCATTCTTTTAATTGTTACTTATTTTATTTGAAATAATTTATGAAATTGTAATTATTATTATTATTTTAATTTCATCATCTTTTAATTTTTTTTATTTGTTAGATTTGATCTCCACTATTTTGATTATTATTTATTTTATTTGAGATAATTTATGAAATTAGATTTTTTTTTAATTTCATTCTCATTCAACTTTTTAATTTGTAAGATTTATTCCTCATTATTTTAATAAATTTGAAAAAAAAAACATTAATAAACTATTTTCCAACTTATTTTCCATAACATGACCAAATACTAGAAACTATTTTCCAAACCAAATATCAAAAAATAATTCTCTTTCTAGAAATTTATTTTTCAAGAAAATTACTTTTAAAAAAACTATTTTCTATCAAACAAATATTACCTAAAATTCATCCAATTAATTAATATAAAATAAAAGTTGAAGTACTATTAATAATTTTTAAAAATATCATATCATCAAATAATATATAAAAAAATTCCCTAGAGGAAGTACTCGATTGAAATTTTTGAAAAATGTCGGTTAATGAAGTGAAAAAAATTAAAATTTATATAAATAAAATTGCTGTACTGATAATACAATTATCCAAAATCTGTGAGGATAATAGCGTTGCTGAGAAAAGTGAGCCGGATTTGTTGCTCCACTATTTCCTCTGTGGCGGCTTCGTTTGAGGTTGAGAGAAACTGCTATACTGAGGAAGATAAAGGGAGTTATCAGTGGTGAGGATAAATCAAGACAGGGTTTTTGCTTGCTTAAGCAATAAGAACCTGTGTGTTGAATCCATCCACCAGGTATTTACTCTTTGAATTGCTTGTTGCTTTCATTTCATTCATTATTTTAATGAGCGCAATGTACTCAAATCTAGCAAAGGGCCAATTATTTCCCTTGGCTACCAGGGTTTCTTTAAAACCTAGATGTCTAAAACCCCAGTTTTTACCATTTGGGTGCCATTCAAAACCCTCACTAAACCCTCTATGTGCCCACTTCACAACACTTTCACATGGTTTTGGCCACAAAGCACATAAAGTTCGCAACTTTGTGAGACCAACAAAAACTAATGCTGGATTTCAGTGGAAGGACATGGAAATGGGAGGGATAGCTAGAGCCAGAAGTATTTCAGGAGGGTTTAGAATTAAAACTGTTGTGCATTGTTCTGCTAGAAGTTTCTCTAGATCGTTTTCGCAGAGAGTCGATGAAGGGAGTGGTGTGGTTAGAGTTGGAAAGTCACTTCCTTGGTTGAATTCTAAGAAAGTTAAAGAAGCAAAAGGGTTGGAGATTGGGGCAAATGGAAAGAGTAGTAATTCTTACTGGGGGAGTCTGTGAAAAGATTGGAGAAAGTTAGTGGTGACTCTTCCTGGGTGAATTCGAGGAAGAGGTTAGAGAAAGGAACTGTTGCAGAAACAGGTTACTCATCTTGGGAGGAGTCTAAGAAAAGGTTAGAAGAAGTGGCTGTCGGAAAAACTGATCGATCTTCTTGGGAGGACATAGCAGAAGCTGCTTCTGGGAGAGAGAATATTCACAAGGTGTGGAATAAAGAAAGTACAAGGAGAATGGTGGGTGCTGCTAAGAACAAGCCAAGTGGTTATGGTTACAATGAAAGGGAAGATGGTGTTGAAGGAGGAGAAGCAGAAGAGGATCTGGAGGTTGTTGATGATCCAAGATGGGATAAGATCAAAAATAGGTTCAGAGGAAGGGTGGGTGTGAGAGGCCAGACTGAGAAACCTGATTTTCAAAGGTGGAATAGGCAGGACAATTGGGGTAGAAAGACATGGAAAGAGGCTACAGAATTTACTGTTCCTAAGATTGTTGGTGAAGGGGTTTTTGGGGTGGGTCCTGTTTTGGCTGCATTATCAACTGGAAGAAGAGAATTCTATGCATTGTATATTCAAGAAGGGTTGGATTTGAGTGGCAATAATAGGAAGAGGAAGGACAAGAAAGGGTTTGAGAAAGTGTTGAGGATGGCTAAGAAAATTGGGTTAAGCACAAAGGAAGTTTCAAAGCATGACCTTAATATGATTGTTGATAATCGCCCCCATCAAGGCCTTGTTCTTGATGCATCTCCATTGGAGATGGTGAAAATACAGGAATTAGATGCAGTTTCACCTGATGAAGAAAAGGGCTCTCTTTGGGTAGCCTTGGATGAGGTTACAGATCCTCAGAATCTGGGGGCAATTATCAGGTCTGCTTACTTCTTTGGGGCTTCAGGGGTGGTGCTATGTGCAAAAAATTCTGCTCCATTGAGTGGAGTTGTGAGCAAAGCAAGTGCAGGTTCACTTGAACTAATGGAGCTTAGGTATTGCAAAAATATGATGCAATTCTTGGTTTCATCAGCTGAAAATGGATGGCGAGTTCTTGGTGGTTCTGTTTCTTCAAAAGCTGTTTCTCTGAGTGAGGTTTTGCCTGGTCAACCCACAATCCTTGTTTTGGGCAGTGAGGGCACTGGTTTGAGGCCATTGGTGGAGAGATCATGTACTCAATTAGTTCGAATCCCTGGAAATATTCCTGTTGATGCAACTGTGGGAGTAGGTGATGAAGTGAAAGATGAAGAAATAACAAGTGCAGAGTTCCGATCCTTTTTGGCCGTGGAGAGCTTGAATGTCAGTGTTGCAGCAGGTGTGCTTCTTCACCATTTAATTGGAAACAACAATGAGAATCGCAGCATAGGTCATACTTCAACAGTCGTACTGGAATGACTTTTCATGGATGTTTTGCATGACAAGCTAAATTTCAGTTACAAAGAAACTAGTTGCTTTCTCCTCCCCTCTTGGTGTTATATAGGAGCTGCAATTTTATCAGCGTTGTTCAGATTTCTTTGATGATGAAGCTAGATTAAAAGTATATTATTCTCTGGCATTTTGAAACCATCAAACATGCATGGAAGCACTCACTTTCGTATCTCCAATTGCAACAGCAAGAGTTTTAGTGGCCATGGAATCAAGTTCTTTTTGTCCTGTCAGTAATCAACTGCTGCATTGATCCAAGTGTCTTTCCTTTTGCAGCAATACTTCAATCTTCTGCAATATTTAGCGTTATCGAGAGGGCTGGGGGTTAGCTTTACCCTCTTCTAGTGGTTAATCAGGGAAAATGAGAAATGTTGCATCTTGAAGTAAACCGTGAGATTTGGGCATTTTTCTGCTTCTGCATTTTCAGCATCCAAGTTTCTTTCTCCTATGGATTTTCTTCGTTACCAAAGATCCATATATAACTGCCAATAAATTTGGCATTGCTTGTGGGTGATTGAAATAATGGTAGTGGTTGTATTTCAAAATGTTTTTTTGTTTGGAAATGTATTAAAATAATATTTTGTTTTTATTTTTTTAAATTTACTTTTGATATTAGCATATTAAAATGATCCAAGAACACCATAAAAAATTAATTTGAAGAAAAAAAACCAAATAAGGTTTTAATTGGTTAGAGGTTTTGTTTGGATTTAATTTTGGGTTAATCACGATCTCATTTGCTTGTCTTCCAAGATGTAGTTAAAAACGTCTTATCGAAATTTTGCTAATGATATAAAGTGTAAAAAACAGATTCTTGGTGTGTTCTTGATGACTTATTTTTTTTTACAATTTCTCTTAACTATAATATCATCTTTTTTTTTTCTTGACCATCAAATCTTAAATTTTATCTTTTGATCATTGGATTTTTATACGATTTTGAGTAGGGCTATGTTTGTTTCCTGCAATTCACTTTCCGGGAAACCATTTTCCAAACTTTCCTGTGTTTGTTTGAACTTAGGAAAGTTGGTCAACGGAAAATACTTTCCAGTCAAAGGAAAATTTAGCTTGGTTTCCAAGAAAGTGTTTTCCTGAAAAATTTGAACGGAAAACACTTTCCGGAAGTTGTGAAAAATTTAAAAATATCATTATTTGCTGATTATATCAAATTTGATCCTCAAACTTTTGATTGCTATATATATTTTCTTTTAAATATTTATTTTTTAATTTCATCTCTTAAAAATTAATTTTTATATTAACTTTGGTTTTTATTTTTATAATTATTATTTGCTTTTCCCTTATCATTTTTTTATTGAAATATTTTATCTATCAAATTTGATCCTCATTCTTTTGATTGTTATTTTTTTTTTTGAAATAATTTATGAAATGTTAACTATTATTATTTTAATTTCTTCATCTTTCATTTTTTTTTTAGATTTGATCTCTATTATTTTGATTATTATTTATTTTATTTGAGATAATTTATGAAATTATATTTTTTTTCAATTTCATTCTCATTCAACTTTTTAATTTGTAAGATTTGTTTCTCATTATTTTAATAAATTTGAGAAAAATAAAACATTAATAAGTTATTTTCCAACTCATTTTTCATGACATAACCAAATACTGAAAAATGTTTTCCAACTTATTTTTCATTACACTACCAAACATCAGAAAATAATTCATTTTCCCGGAATTCACTTTCTAAAAGGAAACTACTTTCCAGCAAACAAACGGAGCCTAGATTTTTGTTAAGTTTAATTAATTTACTATAGACATGTATTTTTTGAAACATGAGTAAACAACAACTATTTCTAATAGCAGTTATATACAAAATCAATATTTATAAACGCGATTGTGTTGAAACTGTGTTATTTTTCAAATATTTTTTTAACAAATGTTATTCTCTTAAAATTTTTACGGAATTGTCATTTTTTTTAAGAAGTTGTTTTTGGTCGTGCGAGGATGCAACAATCTTTTTTCTTTTCCTTTATTTTTTTAAACCAACAATCAACTGGCTATATCTTGTTTTTAGCACATTTTTTTAAAAAAAATATTGGCGAAATAACATAGTTGAAAAAAAATTTGGTAAAATAATATAATTTGTACATGTTACGATTGGAAAACATGATTTTTATAATTTGTTACTATTCAGAATAACGGTTTCTTTTTAAATAGAATAAAAGTTTCTTTTAAAAATATTAAATGGGTAGTAGAGACGAGAGAGAGAGAGAGGAAGGAAGAAAAAGATCGCGAAGACACACAGAAGCTTTGATTACAACATCATCGGTACTATCAGAAAGATATCGACGAGGTAAATTCAACGATATCAAAAAAGAGCATCAAAGATGACCCGAGTGAGTCACATTTGTCTCCAAAAACAAGTGGACCACCTTGGACCTTTGGGTCACAATTGCCTCAAAAGACATGTGTGGTTTACTCGGGTCACCGTTAATGATTTTTTTTATGTCGTTAGATTCGTCTTATCGATATTTTTTTATAATACAAGTGATGTTGTAATCGGAACTTCAATGTGTTTTTAAGATTTTTTTTTCTTTACTGTTTATTTAATATTTTTTAAAAAATATCTTTATTCTGAATAACAAGAAACTATAAAAATTGTTATTCATGACCTGTATAAACCGTATTATCTTACCAAAATTTTTAATCTGTGCTCCTCTGCTAACATTAGTTGTGTTAATTTAAAAGGAGATTCAATCAACTGTTACAGTAGTCAAACTTTTGCCATCGGATTTATGAAAAAATAGATAGCACAACAAATTTTCTACAGGTCTCTAGTCTTCCCAGAGGACCAGTCATTCAAGGAAAAAGGCTATGGAATTGTCTGTTTTCTTTCTGGGGCATTTTGTTGAGCCCTCTTCTTTTTTAATTGCAAAGTGATTTAAAAATTATTATTATTTTTATTTAGAAATATATTAAAATGAGATTATTTTCTTATTATTTAAAATTTATTTTTTACACCAAAACAATTCAAAAAATATACAAAAAATTAAAAAATTTATTTGTTTATTTTTAAAATGCAATTGAACTTTATTATTTTGTTTAAGCAGCCAACTGCTATTTAAACTAACACTGAAAGTTGTGTTTTTTTGCGATCAACTAGAGTTTAAATATAGTTGGTCATTTAAATAAACACACACTGTAACTATTGACCCATCTCCCATGTTGCCAAGCTTAACATAATTCAACTTGGACATCTTGCTGGCACTCAGACTATACTTGTTATAGTTGGATGCGCACACTACTACGCGGTGGGTTTATTTTTTATTTTCATAAAAATAATTATAAAAATTTATAATATAATTTTTTAAATATTAATAACAATTATTTTTTTTCAAATTTATTTATTATAATCAAAATAATAAAATTTATAACACAAATAATATTAATAGAACAAATAATAATAGTTTTGAGATCAACACTATTAATTAGACTAAAATAATAATAATATTTTTAATACCAATACTATTGATCATATTAAAAAGATATAATAATTCTTTTAATATTAATGATACTAAAAAAATAATATCAACAAATCAAACAATAATATTTTTACTATTAATACTCTAAAAATTAATTACACTAAAAAAGAAATATTAAGAAAATTAATAGTAATATTTTTAATATCAATACTTGTAATTACACTAAAAACAACATAGGCAATCCAAGTACCACGCGGGTCATTTTTTTTTTTTAATGCAAAAGGATGAATGTGTATATGTTGTTAAAACATTTTTAAACGTGAAGGAAAAATATAATTGTGCATTAAAAAGCTAGTGCTTACATATAATACAATAAAATGAGGATCATATGCGTTAATAAAAAAAAAAGAGTTGTTAACACAACGTTGTGTGTAGGATCTCAAACTAATTTTTAACACCGAATAAAAATGAGACAATGTTGCGAGTGCATTTACTATATCATGATTCTCTTAATTAAGAAACATAAAAACATTGTTTACGTTAAACAAAATAAATTTTAAAATGCATTAACTAATAAACTGAGGAAGAGTTGTTATTGCCAATTAAATTCTAAAATAAAAAGATAATCATACCTATAAAAGTAAACGATAGATCAATATGATATTGTCAATTTGCTTTATAATATAAATTTTTTAATATTAATAATAATTATATTAATTTGAAACAAAAAAAAATAATTTTATTTAAAAATGCTTTTGAAAAAAAAAAAAAAACAGGGGAGGATCTCCATCCACATCAGAAGTGTGTTTTCTTGAAAACTAAGCGAGCTGATATTGTCAATTTGCTCAAGAAACCAGAAAAAACAAACTGTGAGCAGGATATTTCAAACCTGAGAAGTGGGGGATGAGAAAGAAGGCAACAAATAATCCATAAAAAATCAAAGAGCAAGTAGTAGTCGCCGGCAATTCTGACTGTGTTTGGTATCGTGGTTTTTGCGGTGATTTGTCCCAACCATAGTTTATATCTATTTGGATAAAGAAGTTAATGTCTGATTTAGAGGTGGGTTCCACTAAAAAATGAGTTTGTACCGCAGTTTTTGCTAAAGCTAAAAATGGCTACTTTTCGTTATTTTTTCCAGCGTTCTGCACCGCTTATCTTCTTAAAGCTAAAAATATAGTCTATGCAGAGTTTAATTCAGAGAGCGTGTGGAAGTGGTTGGGAGTAGATGGGAGAAATTAGGTGGTCTTGTAATTAAAATCTGCCATGTAAGCAATGAGTGCAGCGTCAATTAAACTCAAGTGTGCAAAGTGAATAGTAAATTTTTTTTATTTTTTTTATTTTTAATTATATTTTATTTAAAAAGTTAATGTTTAATATTATTTAATGACATTACATAAATTAAAAAAAAAACACATGATGGAGTAATATTTATAAAATTTGATTGTAATTCTAATTTTGTTCATAATGATATTTTACCTGATTTTGTTGCACGCTTAAAAGACCATGGAAACTGTAGTGATGAAATTGTAAATAGTTTTATGGAATAATAAAAAATATTTTATATAAAGTATTATTTTTATTTAATGATGTAATAGCAGTAGTTAAATTTACAATATTTAAATTAAAAACTATCAATATTAATATATATCTTTTTTAGTTATTTTATAATCTTAATTTAAAAAGCATTTTTAATTAAATATATTAAATTATTTTTTATTCAGTCTTAATTTTAATTACAGTTTTAACCAAACATGTATAAATATCAAATCAATCTTATTTATAAATATTTTTTATAAAATAATTTTTTACGAATCACGATGTAAAAAGCTATCAGAATACTTAACACAAGATAGACCGGTAGGTTTCCGTTGAAATTAGCAAGAAGCAATCAAAAAAACTAAATCTGCGCTGGCTGGGCCACGCTATAAAGCTGGGATCTATCTCTGCTAGCATGATCCATGGGGGAAGCAAGAGCTGGCAACCATGTGACCCAGTCTAGCACCCAGTCGACTCTCATCTTCCCTGTATGATGATGACATGTCAAACCAGCCAGCTTATTGACAGTCCATTTCTTCCCAAAAACCGAAACTTGTTTGCGATTTTATTCCTCCTCTTGACGTCTTCCAAATTGTTAGAAATACCACCCACCATGACTGACTGGATTTCTGGGTCCACCCGCATTCCACCGCCTTTATCTGGCTGCAAGGTCATGTAGCCTGAAAACATGACATTCCACGTTATTCACGGCTCCACATGGACTTCCTTGACACCGGATCTTTTATTTTTAGTTTTATGACGAAAATATGTTTTCAATCCAGTTAGAAATGTGTTTTTGAGTTTGATTGTAATAATAATAATAATAATAATAATAATAATAATAATAATAATAATAATATGTTTGAGTTGTTACTACTTTTATTATTATGTATTAAATTATTTTTATTCAATTTAAATTTAATAATTTAGATTTGATTTTATTCTTAAAAGAACATGATAGAATATAAATTTACAAAAAAAAAAAAAAAACTTGATTGCTGCTAATGCCACACGCTTCATTGAACGTTGAGAAGAAACTTAAACATTAAGGAAATGACGACCTTGCTTTTTCTCTTGGATTTTGTAATTATGATGTATTTATCTTTTATATTAATGACATTGGATTTTCCTAAGTGGAGAGAAGACAGAACATATGCCACGTCAATAGCATAGAGTCTTCTACTTTATCAGTTAAAAAACATTAAAAAAAGGTGGGGGAAACAAATGACAAGGTGTCATGAAAGGGACAGCGAATGAGGGAAGATTCGGATCACGAAGCAGCATCTTTTACCCCTATTTCTCTCTCAAATTAATAAAAAAATTAAAACATTATAAAACGAGGGTTCCCTTTTTGCCCTTCACAAATCCCACACGTGCCAGCTGTAATATCTACACACACGAGTCACTCCCAAACGTGATCTCTCGTTATTCAACAGGTCAACTTTATTTTCGCCCCTATAGATTCAACAATATCCCAATTCTACTCCTATGATTTATGATTTTCCCACGTCACCCTTAAACAGTCCACTTTTTAATTTTTCCTCAAGATTTTTTTCAAAAAAATTATTAAAATATATGCCAATTTGACAGGGAAAAAAGAGAGAGCGAATAAAATAAAATCTGAATACAGCCAGCCTTTTGTTCGGTAGTATTTAACGATTAAGGAAGAAATTGAAACATTATAAGAAACTATGGAGATAATAATAAAATAAAATAAAATAAAATATAGGGTTAAGAATAAAACATTAATAAATATAGAGTCCCGTTATTCAATATATATATTTTTCTTGTTGCTGATTGGCGCAGCTTCCGTCTCTCTGTCGCCCTGACCTGTACATCACCAAATACATCTATCGGTCTCTCCCTCTCCCAAATCTCCCTCCCTCTGCAAATTTTAATTCCCAAACAAACCGCCGAAAACAAGGGGAGAGAAAGAGAGATAAATGGAAAGCAAAATTAATTACTGTATTAAATCTTCGGATAATTATTAGTATAAAAGTCTCGTCTTCTCTAGCTCACCGCTCTTTTTCTTGCCCCTCTTTGCTCTCTCCCTTCCCTTCTCCTCTATGGAGATTTGAACAAATAAATAAATTTATTGTATTCTTACAGAGAGAGAGAGAGGGGGAAGCAATGTCGGAGGCAATGGATAGTGTCCTCTTCTATCTGAGTAAAGCATTTTGTAGTCCTCTGGCTGTTTTTGTTCAGATTCAGGTTTGTTTCTTCTCTTTCTTTCCATTTCAGATCCACCCCGTGTTGTTCCTTTCTTACAATGCTGACGCGTAACTCCACATTTATTTTCCTGATTTTCTTTTCTTCTTGGAATGCAGTGGATTGAATTTCAATTTTTTAGCTTTGAATTTCCTTATTGTTTATCTCTCTTATTTATTTATTAGGATCTGATCTTCTTTGGAAGTTAATTAAAAAAAAAAAGAATTACGTAATGGATTGAATTGGATTGCATGTATTTCAAAGTTTTCAACTTTTTTTTTAATCTTTTTGGGCGACATTAAATTATTATGACAGTGACTGATCGAATGGGATTAGGAAAGGAAATGCTTAGATTAATTATATCTGGGACGTGATTTAAGTAATTATTGTTCTGCAAACTTGCCAAGTGCATTGGGCTAACCTTGTTTCTCTCTCCCTCTCTCTCTCTTTTTTTCTTTCTAAACCCGGTATCTAAAAGTTCATTGGACCCTGTTTTTCTGGGGCATTTTAGAAGCATTAGGCATTAGTTTCAATATATCAATAAACATTGAGTGAGATTTACTCTTTTTTTTCCCCTATTCTTAATCCTAGAAAAGCAAAAAGGTGCTTTCTTTTGGGGTTTTATTTTAATTTTACCAGCTCTTCACCACCCTCTTCTCTCTTTCTCCATGTTGTTCCTGATGTAGGGATGTGTAATTTGCTTAACTCTTGCTTTTGGGTGGGCTTGTGCTGCTTATGTCAGGTATTGAGATGTACTGAATATAGTTTTTAAAAATGATTTTTAATGTATTTGTCTTTCGTTATCATTTATTTATGGCCTGTCTTTGCATGCATGAATCGTTTTGTCACCAACATTTTCTTCTTTCTCACAGGAATAGAGAGATCAGACGGATAAAAGATAGTATGAGAGCTGGCAACAGCTTGGCATTTCTTTGTCAAGATATTAATGAACTTGAGCACTCTTATCAGGCCAATCTGCCTAGAGTTTCAGTGGTTATGCCTTTAAAGGGGTTTGGAGAACATAATCTACACAATTGGAGAAGTCAAGTAGGTGCCTTTTCTTTCTTTTGCATCTTCCCCATTAAAGCCGCTAACCCTTTTCCGTTTTTGCTGCTGTCTTCATCAAATTAGTTAAACAACTGATTTTCCCATTCTTTGTTTGGGTGGAAAAGAGTTTGAGTCAAACGAGTATGTGCTGCGTGTTTCATATTCTAGTTTTGAAATATTTTCTTCCTTCCATTTTTTTATGGCTCTCTTTGTTTCCTAGATCTGTAGATTCTCAGAAAACAGGTTTCATTTTCTGCTTCGAGATGATATGTAGACATCTTGATAAAGTCTTTTATGATTTTGTTTGTTAGGGTTTATGTATTCCTGCTTGTTGTAGTTATGCTCTTCCTTTACTTTTGACTGGAAGAAGTTGTGCAATGTTAAGTGAGTCATTGATTATGACTTAGGTATTGTTAAGTGCAGGTAATATCTCTTTATGGAGGTCCTCTAGAATTCCTTTTTGTTGTGGAAAGTACTGAAGACCCTGCTTACCATGCTGTTTCTCGCTTAATATCAGATATCAAGGTATATTTTTGCTTTCACTGGCGTACTTTGTGCTCCAAAACATGGATTCTCCAGTACCAGTACTGAGAGAAATTAAATAGTAATTAGTTGCAATATATGATTTGACACCCATGTAATTGGTTTTTTAGTTCTCAATTTATTTGTCCATCTTTGAAATTCCATCATTTAATAGAACATCATTAATTATGTCCATTCATAGTAAAATGTGTTCATCTCCATTTCTTTTAACAAAAATCACGAGTTTTGCTCCTATTCAACAAACATTTTTGCTAGTATGAAAATATAAAGTATGGATCAACAGATATACTTTTGCACAGAAACACATAGGCTCTCATTTTATTGATGTTGTGAAAATTAGTAATGCTGTCACTGCATTTTTGTCTCTTGCATCCTTTAGATACATATTGATTCTGTGAATTACCTTTTTTCTTGATGTGTAATTATATTTCATGTGAGCAGGATAACATTGATGCTAGAGTTGTGGTAGCCGGCTTATCAACGACTTGTAGTCAGAAAATTCACAACCAGTTGGTATGCAACAAGTTTACCATTAGTTTATTGGTTTCTAGCACTACCTCTTATACTGTTACCTTAACCTCATTTGTGTTCATACTTCGTTTCTGTGTCTTACAATGTGATGCAATGCAGCATTTGTTGCTAGGACAAGTCTATATATAAATTCCAATTTTTTTTATTAAGTAGGAGTTTATGCTTAGACTAGTTGCCAAAAGGGACTGATGCTGTGTGATGCTTTTGCAAGTTGTATTTTAGAAAACTAGGATTTCAAAAGCTTATATAAAAGTTGGTCCACTTTATGCTTGTTGCATAAATTCTATTTATTGGTCTCCTCTAGAGCCACACATTTGTTTGGAATTTCACCAGTGCATTATTATGCTGTTGTAAAGATTGGTGTGGAGCAAATGCACAAAGACAGCAAGTATGTGTTGTTTTTGGATGATGATATTAGGCTGCACCCTGGTTCAATTGGGGCCCTCACTGCTGAGATGGAAAAAAATCCTGAGGTATGGGTCTTTGATATGGTCATGTTTGTAGTGAGCTGCATTATTTTCATCTTATAATCCTAAGTTTTTGGCAATTGGAATGCAGATATTTATTCAAACTGGATATCCTCTTGATCTACCTTCTGGGAGCTTAGGAAGTTACTGCATCTATGAATATCACATGGTATAGCACCTTATATGACCTTCCTGTAATTTTGATAATTCATTTTCTGAGCTTTATGACATTAGTGCTTTTAAAATTATTTATTTCATTATGGTATTACTAGCAAAGTTACTGCTTCATTCCAGTCTTTCAGTTCTTAATCACTAAATGATAGTAGATGACTCGCGGCATTATTTACTGCAAGTTGGTGAATCAATGAACATATGATACCAGTTACAGCGTCATCTGTCCCAAGCATTTTGTTAGAAAACATGCGATGTTCCCAACTGAGAGATTTGAAAGAAAACAAATGTAACCATGAGACTTAATGAAATTATATACCTTGAACATTTCCAGAAACTTAAACTCCATGTGGCACTTTAATTGCGTATATTTGCATTGCAAAGTATAATGTTTGTATCTTGGGAAAGGTATGATCATATTCTTTGTGGTTGTTTGGGGCAGAGAGGCAAGTCCACATGGACTTGAGTTTCTTTCAAGCAAACTACTGGAGTGCGTGCAACTGTGAATTTGTAGGCTGATACTGTTATGACTTTTAATTGCTACCTTGCTTTTGAAATTACCAAAGCTTTGTTCATTTTCACTTAGTTAATTAACTTGTTCACATGTCAAATATTTTCCATCAGCCTTGTTCGATGGGGTTTGCCACCGGTGGAAAAACATTCTTTCTGTGGGGAGGGTGCATGATGGCAAGTAGCTTCTACTACCTTCTAAGATTATGTGCATATGATTGAGATGGTTTTTGATTGCTCTAGATTATTTTTCAGATGCATGCTGATGATTTTAGATATGACCGCTGTGGTGTGGTATCTGGACTTCGAGATGGGGGATATTCTGATGACATGACACTTGCAGCTGTAGCGGGTAATCAACTTTCTATGAAGACAATTTTTTGGACATAGAATCAGCTCTCTCAGTCTTCACTTCACAACTTTATCCTATCATATGGTGCCAAATTTTTCATCGCAAACTTTATGATTTTTTCACAGGTGCTCATAAGAAGCTCATAACATCCCCTCCTGTTGCTGTTTTTCCTCACCCCCTATCCAGTGATCTCAGCTTTTCAAGGTTTGTGATATTCACTAGCTTAGACTTAAATGTGCTATATTTCATTCAATGTTGATTTATTGACTTTGTCTAGGTACTGGAATTACTTGAGGAAGCAAACATTTGTCTTGGAATCATATATGTTTAAGGTTAACTGGATAATGAACCGTGCATTATTTTCTTCGCACTGCTATTTATCATGGGGATTCGTAATGCCATACCTTATGGCCTTGACCCATGTTGCAGCAGCACTGCGAATCTATATGCAAGGATATGCTCGTGAGGAAACTACATTTGTTTCTAATGGTGAGCACATCAACTTTTCCTTTTCTGGTACAGTGTTTATTCAGAAGTAACTTTTTTACCCCTGTTAGTGTGATGTGGGGTGGGGAGTGAGGGGTGTTTATATGGATAAGTTTTGGAATATTTTATTTTATTATATTTATGATAGCCCTATGAGACCAAACGTGGATTATTAAACATTTGATAATGCATTAACAAAGATTAAAAGATGATGCTGATGTCTGCTTTTTTGTATCATAAGGCAGTGCATCACCATGCACTTAATTCATTATAACATAATATACTAAAATGTTGGAGTAACTGATGTATAAAGCCATTACAAATACCCATCATGTCTAGCCCAGATATGACAGTGCCATGGGTTGGGTCTCTAGCTTTTGAATTCAGGGTACTAGACATTTTTGGCACTTTTGCCTGTCTATGGATCCATCAATTAAATTTCCCTCTTTCCGTTCACATGTGGAGGTTGCAGTATGCCCAGAAAAAAATAACATATACTAGCAATAAGAAGTCAGAGCTAGATACCATTATTACATAAGGGCTTTGATGTTGTTCTTACACAATACACGAAAAAATATATAGTTTTACACTAAGCAAAATGCTTTTCCTCAGGGTTGTTACTAGTCAGCTGCCTAGCTGCATGCACCTTTATTGAACTTTTCTCAATGTGGAACTTGACAAGGATTGAAGTTCAACTATGCAACATACTTTCCCCTGAGGCACCCCGACTCTCTCTTGCTACTTATAACTGGGTCCTAGTAAGTACTTGTTTATTTCACACAAATGCGGTCTTGCTAGACTTTATTGTGGACATTATATTATGGTTCAAACACTTTTATTGCCACCTTTATTGCAAGCTGTAATTATATTTTCATTGAAAACCATTGCATTGAAATTTGCATCAGAGAAGTCTATCCATAACTCAAACATAGAAGAAAATCAACTTACATACTGTGCTTGGGCCATTATGATGGCAACTTCTTACTAAGAAAAATGATTTGTCTTTGACAGGTATTTATTGCAATGCTGGTGGATAACTTTTTATATCCAATATCTGCATTCCGTTCCCATTTTTCTCAGTCTATCAATTGGTCTGGTGTCCGGTATTCCTTGAAGGATGGAAAGATAAACAAGGTACGCCCACAAAGATCTTTTGTGAATTTAGAAAGTGCAACTTTACCTATTTTAAAAGTAGCTTGTTGTAGCTGCGCGTGTTTGAGTAAATCAGATTTCAGATTTTAATTTGAGTTTTAGATACCGGTTCCCTTTTGTATACGAGTGAAATGATCTTTTTAAAGGGCAGGGAGTCCAAAATGAAGATTCCTTCACTTCTCATAGCCCGAGTCATTCATGCTGTTCTTTTTAGATAAAATTATATTTTTATAATTTTTGAAACCTTTTGAATTGCTATGTAAGAACTAAAATAGTCTGTTTTAGTTTTTTTTTTTTTTTGTACTCCTAATGCTTGGATTGAATTATTAAGATTTATCATGGTTGAAAAAGGTACAGATTGTGCAATGAGGCAAACTGCGTGGTTGGTACTCTCTGAGCAGCAGTTTGTGTTCTTTTGCAGATTGAAAGAAGCAAGGATAAGGGCCCTAAATACACAGACTTGGCATGGAAACATTTATATGGGAAGAAGGCAGCTCCTCCCAAACCATCTTTCCTTGATGGTTTGCTTAGAAGTTTGGAACAGTGGCAACAACCTAAGAAATATGATGTTTAGAGATGGGTTTGGCAAACTAAAAATCTTATGAATTCTTTGCCACCTTTTAAGATCTGGTGGGGTAGTTAAGGTTTGGGAAACAAATAGTATTGGTGGATTAAATGGTACTCTTGGATAGGTTGGTTTAGCCCCATTGATTGATTGATTTTAGTGTTTTAGGAATTTAGTCTCATTTTTTTTTATTCGTCATTCAATCAAATTTGATGCTTCAGTTCCTCTGATCAGTCTGGGTTGGTTTTGTACTATGCACACATTTCTTCTGTAATCTATATATATTTTTTTAAAATCAAATGTGAGTTCTGCTGCCCCAAGAAGTTATTTGTATTATACGCAGTTGACAAATATTCACCAAATTCATCCGAGGGCAAGTTTATTTTCATAGTGCTCTTGTTATTTTTCCGAAGTCTTAAGTCTGAATGCTCCCAGAAATCAGTTTTATTAGACACGGGACTGGCAACAACTGGCATGGGAATGCATGGTCCATGGATGCATGATCTGAGCATTGCAGAAAAAAAATTGTGCATTTTATGCTTTTAGATGGGCATGGCCACATAAAATCTGAGATTGAGGATGGGAAATCAGGCAGTTATACACAACTTAAGCAGAGTCGCATCAATGTTTTAAATTGCAAGGCAGTGGAGAAAGAAAGTAAACCAAATAGATGCGAGCAAGAATTTCATTTAAAGGATTTACACCCTAATTTCGTAATGGTCAAAACCTTTTATGGCGACATGGTGCAGCCATATAGCATTGGTCTGTTGGATCTCCATATTTTAGTGTCTTCTCTAGAATGAGTAGAAAGATACATGGAATGCCACAATCGATTGAAAACCTGCTTGACGATTATCATGCTGTTCGTTCTTGTTATGACCTTGCAATTTCTGGTTCGTAACCATTAAGTCACACAGTTTGATAGAGGCCAACAACTGCTTGATAGTCTCTAAAAAAGCACCGATTGTAAAAGTCAGAATGATACAAACCAATGTGACATGAATGGCTAAAATAATGTTTTTGAAGCACACTTCTCTGGATAATTTTACAAACTAAAATCTGCAACAAATGTTACTGCTCAAGATCAGCAATGTAGAAGTCACCGATCATGTCAAACACTCGTGTAGCATGTTGCGGCCTGCAAGTGTAGAATTAAAAATTGGAATTAATGTCTGCATCAGGTTAAGGGAAAGCTGTGCCACCCCAGCTCAAAGTTTGACAGATCTTTACAAATTGACTAAATAGTTTAAGCAATGCATGGAGTTGTTATAGTCCAAGCACCGCTGCAATGATCTTATATAATTCAGAGTCAAGAACAAGGCTCACAAGGGCAGTCATGTGACAAAGATTCTTTAAATACATGAGCACAGACTCATGGGAAAACATTTATGTTACTACCAGATCACTTGTAAGTATGGAAAACTAATTCAGCTTGGTAGATACATACCCAAAAAACCCTTCAGTTGAATCATCTCCAGCATGTGCTAGGATGGCATCCCCACCTGGGTGTTCTTCTACATATGAGGTAACATCATACACCTGGAATCATAGAAAACATGTGAAAGAAAACAAAAAATTACAACAATGTTATCACACACTCCGGGATTCATATGGAGAATTAAGCAATGAACTCAGGCCATACCTTGTCCTTAATAATGATCCAACAATCAGTTCTCTTGCTATGCAGAGAGACTTCAGCTTTACTGAAAGTCTTGGATGCCTAAGAGCATGAAAAAAATTGTTCAAGACAAATGAGAGTTCAATAATAACACTCCCAACATAATAAAACAAGCCAAAGACCTGTAACTCAAGTAACATTAGTGTCCCCCCTCCCCCCACGAGGTCTCAAGATTGAACCTCTCCTTTGTAACCAAGAAAAAGAAAAGGAACAACAACATCTGCTTTGAACAAGAACTTATATTTGAAAAGACCAAAAGAATAAAAATAAAGGCATGTAAGTGAATCACATCTACATTCATAAATTAAAGTACTTTCCACATAATAAAGCTGATCTTTAAAACTTAGGATCTATAATATTAAGTCATAAAAATTAAGCAACTGATATATATATATATAATGCAGAAGCATGCATGCGTTCCCCTTCCCAACCCATGCTTCCTTCCTCTTGTTTCCAATGACAAAAATTTAGGATCTATAATATTAGGCTAGAGACGCACCTTAATTCTGTTATCATTCGAATAAGCCTTTTCTGTTTGAGCTGCATTAGGCAAACTTCCAGCAATCAAACAGAGCATATATTAAATTATTGAGTAATGCCTAAAGAAGAAAGCAGGAAAGGAAGCAATACCAGATTTGCGGTTTCTTGGAAGCAAAATAAAAACTCCCAATAAGACCCCAAAAATCAATGCCACCACAGCTATAACCATATCTCAGGTTCAGCCCCTTCGACTACTCAAAAAAAGAAAAAAAAGAAAAGAAAAGACCAACATTCAATTACAATGCCGAGCTCCACTAATAAGCAACAAATTGAACTCTAATATAAAAGTAAATAATAAGAAAAAAGAAGCATTCATATGCCATTCTCAATGAAAAGATTAATTTTTTCGTTCTCTCATCTTTAACATAAAAGTTTCAAATGGGCATTTGATTTTTTTAGCATTTTGAAAGTGATTTAAACCATTTAAAGAATTTCCCTTTTTCTCTTGTACTCCTTGAAAAACCAAATAGTTGATAGAAAGAATCGGAAAGTGTAGAGATGCGAAACGCCAAATTAAACAGTTCATCACATTAAGTTTAAAAAGAATAGTAGTAGTTTTGCTCGGTGAGACGACAAGACAACAGGTGAAGTTAAAGAGAGACAGAGAACCTGTAGTAGTGGTGGTGGCGGCAGCAGCAGCAGCAGCAGCAGGTGTTTGTTAAGGAAGCAAGGTTGGCTTGCTTGGTTATTTCCGATCTCGCCGATGAGTTCCTGTCCCAGAATCTTTACTGTTGAGCAGCGAGTAATGTCATTCATAAGGTACTTGGGTCGGGTTTTCCTGAGGTTATGGGTCTGGCCCATGATTAGATTTTTGTTCCTTAGGTAATGCATCTTTTTCTCTATTTTTTTAACTCTCTAAAGACATTTTTATTGGTGTTTATCAAGCCAAATCTACCATACTTCCAAATACTTTTATATTTTATTAAATGCCATTATTTTTTATTTAATTTAATTATATTTTATTCTCTCTTCTTTAGATATAATAATTAATTGACCTTCATGATTTCATAATCTATATATTTAATCTATATATTTTTAAATTTATTTTTAGTTTAACCTTTTTTTTTATCTATTTCGTGTTATTTTCATTTTATTTTAAGAAATAGAAAGGATAAAAAAAAATAGATAGGATGAAAAGATCGATGAGCTTTTCTTTTTTTTAAAAAAAAATATTACTATCAATGTGATAAAACTTATAAAAAAAAATGCATACACTCAAATCACATGCACACTGTATTGGTGATCCACGTTAGACTTGCCAAACTTTTTCTAACATTAAAAAAAAATATTTCAGTTTTTAAAGAAATAAAAGAAATCTTTGAAAGGTGGGTCATTAACTTAATTTTACTTGATTAGATTCAATAAATTTAATTAATTTAATAATATAATAAAAATAAAACAACAATAGAAGATATATAGAACAAAACTAAATTGACTTAAATCAATTTAAATTAACTCATTTAAAATTATGATCTCGCATATAAGATTATGATAACTCAATAGAGAGGAAAAATAAAAAAAATTACAAAGTCTAATCTCTAACAAACTCAATATTAAAAGATAAAATTGAAAAAAAAATTAATTGTTGACTTAAAAAGAGAACCTAAATCAACCTAGGTTAACCTTTAAAACTCGTGACCTGGGTCTTCAGGTCAAGATTACCTTATAGAAGACAAATCTAAAAAAATCATGAAGTTAAATTCTCGACAAACAAAATATTGAGGGAAGAAATTAAAAAAGAAATTTTTAATAAAAAATGATCTAAAATAAAACAAATAAAGAATAAGGACAAAATCTAATATAAAAATTACATGAAATCCAATGTTAAGGGATGTAATTGAAAAAAATCAATAAAAAAAGATTAAAAACAAAATAAATAGCAATAAAAAGAATAAAAACTAAATCTGATATATTAAAAATAATAAAAAATAAAATAAATTTAAAAAATCCCTTGAATGCAATTAAAAAAACTAAATTTAAAAATAATTTAATCATTTTATTGTGCTGTCAAAAAAAGAGTTAGAACCTCTCCTAAGTTACAGTTTAATAATTTTTGCTTTAAATGAAAAATTAATTATTTTATTGTTAAAAAATAGGAATATATCATATTAACCCCAATAGCAACCAAGCCAATTGTTTTTTTTCTGACTTTTTGATGTCTAAATTAGTTTAGATAGAAAATAAGAACCTTATAAGTTTGTGAAAGAAAATATCAGCATTAAGTTAAGAGAAGAAGATAAGATTCTTTCTTATCTTAGGTTTAATGATATTTATATAGCATTGAATTTATAGATTTAAATTCTAATAAGAGTGTACTTCCGATTATTTTTTAAAATATTTTTTATTTGAAATTATATTAAAATAATAATTTTTTATTTTTTAAAAATTATTTTTAACATTAATACATCAAAATGATTTAAAAACATTTAAAAAATATTAATTTGAAGTAAAGAAAAAAATAAAAAATTTTCAAATTTTTTCAAAAATGTTTTTGAAACGTAAAAATAAATAGAAAATTGACTGATAAAATTTAATTTAAATAATTATTTTTAAAATAATTTTTACATGAAAATATATTAAAATAATATTTTTAACATCAATATATTAAAATTATCTTAAAATATCAAAAAAAAATATTAATTTAAAATAAAAAAATTATTATTTTTTAAATATTTTTAAAACATAAAAATAAAAGGCTGTCAAAACTGATCTAAAGCTCTGATATTATCCCTTCCACCGAAAGGTATAGTTGCAAAAATTTATCAATCAGGAAAAGAATAAAAGTCACACGAGAAAGAGAGAATCAATTACAGCGCAGCTTTCTTGGTGAAGATACAAAATCTCCTCTTTACCTTTATACTCCTTCCTCTTCCTTCTATCACAAACAGCTCTTACCAGACGAAGAAATCAAAGATCATAGCCCCCAGAGAGTTACTAGCCTGTCCCGTTTGCTCAGAAAAGCCATCAACCAAAAAATGGGTTGTCTGAGGCCTAAAAGATCCAAAACCACTTCTAACAAGAAAACTACCACATCTGAAGCTGCTTTCCTATCACAACAACAAAACCCATCAGGACCCAAAAATCTCAAACATGAACTTCTTTTGCAAATCCCAGCATGCACAGTTCACCTGATGGAAGCAGGAGAAGCTCTGGAAATTGCCAAGGGAGACTTCAGTCTTGTTAGAATCCTTGACGAGAATATTTCTCTTGCCACCATAGTTAAAATTGGTGATGATCTTCAGTGGCCTTTGACAAAAGATGAGCCAGTGGTTAAGCTTGATGTGTTGCATTATTTGTTCTCTTTGCCAATGAAAGATGGCGACCCTTTGAGCTATGGAGTCGCATTCTTGGATGAGTATGGAAGCAGTTTGGGCTTGCTGGACTCTTTTCTTTGTGAGATCTCGTGCTTTTCTGGGGCGGCAGCTTCTTCAGCTAGAAGTACTAGAAATGTTGACTGGAAAGAGTTTGCTCCAAATGTTGAATATTATAACAATTTTTTGGCCAAGGCTATTGCTGGAGGTACTGGTCAGATTGTCAAGGGGATCTTCAAATGTAGCAATTCTTACACTAACCAGGTTTGCTTTATTACGAATCATGAATCATTGTTTCTTTCTGTTTGTAAATCAGTTTTATTTATTTGAACTGAATTTATGGTTCGTTGAGTGATAATTGAGTCTTAGACTTCAATAATATAAGAGTTTACCTTGAAACATAAAAAATGTTAGTTTGTATGAGAGAAAAGGAAGGGCCATCATTCATATTGCTATGGATAGTGATTCTAAAATGAAGATAGAAAAGCAGGTCCACAAGGGAGGGGAAATGATTTTATCCAGAGCTGCAGAGGAGAAAAATGGTGCCATGGCAACAGAAATTAGCAGCAACAGAAGTGCTGGGTCCACGAAGAAGAGCAAAGTCAACAAAAGCATAAAACGGTATCCTAAGACAAGACCATTTTCTATTATAAATGAGAACATGAGAAAACTTTACCCTTATTTTCAAAGCGTTTGATTATTGCTTTTTACTGTTAACCACGTAGTGTGAGAAAGCTGTCCAGGATGACAGAAAAGCTAAGCAAAACTATGCTTGATGGTGTTGGCATTGCCACCGGGTCAGTAATTACACCTCTGGTTAAATCTCAAGCTGGAAAGGCATTCCTATCTATGGTCCCAGGAGAAGTACTCTTGGCTTCGCTTGATGCTGTCAGTAAGTACTGAAGCTAAACTAGTGATCCTATTCTCTTCCTTCAAATGTGTGATGACGTTTTCTGATTTTCCAAACCACAGATAAGATTCTAGATGCAGCTGAAGTTGCTGAAAGACAAGCTTTATCTGCAACCTCAAAGGCTACAACCAGAATGATCAGTGATAGGTAAGGACTCGCCAAAGGCAATATGCATGCTTCCACTCGTGCGTGCGTTTCCCATAATTTAGTGACCATGTCACAATTATAATTTGATAAAAAGGTGTAGTGCTCCAGCTCCAACCCCAAGTAAAGAAGCATAGTTTAAAGATAAATTTTCAGTTAATTCTCAATTGACATCATAAATATAATTACTCGAAAAAAGTTCACTTCTTTACTAAGTTCATTTTCCCTCCTTTTGGCATTATATTTCTCCATTCAGTAATGAGTAAACTTTACCATGTTCATTTTTCCTTGGCTATCTTCATCGCTATTTTGAGCAACAGGTTTGGAGATAGCGCAGGGGAGGCAGCTGAGGATGCGTTTGCAACAGCAGGGCATTGTGTGTGCGCTGCTTGGAATATATTCAAGATACGGAAAGCCATCAATCCAGCAACATCTGTTTCCACAGGAGTGCTTAAGAATGCAGCAAAGAATGCAGCGAGGAATAGAAATAGGAGTTATTAACCTGCGGAGTGTATTTATCTTGTAGAACTTAATTGACCATTTTGCTCAATTGGTTCAAAGAACTGGTCACCAGAGCCACAAATTGTTGTCAAGCTTGAATAATATGACAAAATGCTCTGTTTTCTTGCCACTATTAATCGTATTAATGTTCCGAAATGTGAACGATCTATGTTCTAATGCTACAAAAAGTGTAGATTATCTTTGGGATTTCGTCTCCCTAAGAACAAATAAGTTTTGGACAGAAAACTTACATCCCGTTGGGTTATCTTAATTCCTCCGGTTCCTGATGCATGAAAACTCCATTTCAAGCTCTCATTCCGCACCACAAAATTTGCACAGCCTTTCAACATAGTAGGTGAAGCAAATAACTCTACCTGAAGATAAAATTATTAAACAGGAATCAGGAATAGAATTAAGCTCAAGGAGAATCAATCTCACAGTTTTAACTTATTATATATTGTTTTAAACCTGGGGTATAACGTTGTGTCATTTCATCTGCCTCTTGTCTTTCTTCTTCCTTTTCATTCATAGCAAAATAATTTCTCTTCGGACAGAAGGCAAGAGAAGAATTAGAGTAGGCATTTTCTGGCATGGTGGCCCTGAAATCATTTTCTTACCAAAACAGAAGAACCCAGAAACCAAAACTATCAACAAAGAATTTCGGTTGCAGATTCCAGGATGCACAGTTCATCTGATGAATGAAGGAGAAGCTCTAGAGCTTGCCAAGGGCGAATTCACGATTGCTCGAATCTTGAACAAGAGTGTTTCGTTGCTAACATGGTAAAAGGTGGTGACAATCTCCAGTGGCCACTGACAAAAGATGAGCCAGCTGTGAAGCTTGATTCCCTCAACTATTTGTTTTCTTTACCAATGATGGATGGTGGTTCTCTGAGCTATGGAGTGATTTTTTCGGAACAGTGTTTTAACTAATGCTGCAGAGGAAAAAAATGGATTCAAAGCAACTGAAATTAACAGCGATAAAGTTGCTGGGGCCGTACGTTGTCCAATTTGTTTAAGATAATAGTTAATGAATAATTTTAAAGTTAAATTGAAAATCGAGTACATTTATTTATTTTTAGGTTAAAATTTAATTTTTAACCTAAACTCTTCAATATAAAATATTAATATAATTTAAATAAATTGTATGTAAATAAAATATTAATATAAAAAACTCGACATATGTTAATGAAACTCACAATCTTTTTAAAAAAACAAAAAAACTTTTTTTAGTATTATTATAAAAAATTAAAGAGTTAAAATTAAGCTAAAGAGATTTAAATTTTTAGAAAAAAAGTCATAAAAAAATCAAGTTTGATTTTATTATAAGAAAAAAATTTTAATTACAAAAAATTATATTTTGCCAACTTAAAATTTGGACTTGTATCTAGTCCATAAAAAATTATTTCTTCTAACTTATATCCAGCTCATGAATAAAGAAGTTAATCGGTTTTTTTTGGAAGTATTTTATGCAAACATGAATAATTTTTTGAATTATAAAACATTAGATTTATGACTAAAATATTCAAGTTTAATTTGGTTTATTATAATTAATTTTTTATTATTTTAACTTTTAAAACTCACTGTATATAAAAAAAAGTTGAAAAAATAGATTTTAGCCATACTTTGTTTAGATTTTACACTCTTTCTCATCTTAGATTTAATTGCTTTCTTTTTAAGTTTTGAGCTTCGACTTTACTTACGAGTTGGAGTTTATCTCCATTTTGTTAAGAGATATTTAAATATTTAGTAAATTTTTAAAAATAAATGATTTATTTTTTAGAACAATAATATTTAATCAATTTTACTATATTTCAACAAGTACTCTTATTTGATTTTGTTTATTCTAATATATTATGCATGTGAGGATGATTAATATTCAATCGCTTATATTATTTGGATACTTACTTAGTAGGCATGCTATAACTTTTACATGTTTTAGTATTTGATTATATGTTTTCCATGATGTATATGTTTACAAGTTTATAATATAAACTTGAATGTTCTCTAGTTATATGTCGATATCTAATTTGATTATAATGTTTTTATTTTGCTAAACTATACAATACTTAATCATTTGTTTAATTAATCCTAATATTTTTGTATTGTACCAGAAACAAGAGCAGAGCCGCTTTAAGTGGTAACTGATCCAATATCTTGGGATTAGAAGCTGCGTGTGTTTGGTATTGCGGTAGCTATTGTGATTGTAATTTGAAAAAAATTATTTTATAAGAAATATTTTTAATTATGGTTGGTTTAGAAAAATATATATTTGGTAAAAATTGTAATTGAAATTGAAGTTGAACAGAAAATAGTTTAATGTGTCTGGTTAAATAATGCTTTTCAAACTGAGGTTGTAAAATAATTTCAAGAAATATATATTATTATTAATATTAATGATTTTTAATTTAAATACTGTAGATTTAACTACTGCTATTACATCATGAAATAAATAATATTTTATATAAAATATTTTTTATTGTTCCATTAAATTATCTACAATTCTATCACGTATGAAATACTTTTGATAAGGACTACAATTTCCTTGGTTTCTTATGCGTGCAACAACATCGGGTAAATATATCATCAGGAATAAAATTAGAATTGTGATCTCCGTCTAATTTATTATTATTGTCATTGAATAATGTTAAATACTAATTTTTTAAATAAAACACAATTAAAAATAACAAATTTTATTTTTTATTTTATTTTACTGGGTCGGATAGGTTGGTAGTTATGTTTTAAACATATTAAAATAATATTTATTTTATTTTATAAAATTTATTTTTTATTTAAAAAATAACAAAATAACAAAATAACAATAATTTAACCATAATCCAAACATGGCCATAATCATCATTTATAAAAAGAAAGCCAGTGATGGCTTGGCATTGACATACAGAGAAAAGAATCTCTATGATAGTAGGGTATAATAAATTATTTTATCAGGGCATAAATATCTGGCACCCCATGGATTAATTTATTATGATGGGTAGAGCCCGCAAAGAATAAGAGCTCAATTATTTACTGAAACAAACGGGAATCATGTGAAAGCAGTCCTTAGTTGCTTCTTCTAACCCTGCATTTGTAATGCAGTAAATAATAGGATCCATGAACAGTAATTGCTATTTTTTTCTTTACCAAGTGTTTGGCTCCTGCATTTTGCTTAAACTGCAACCGCCACCTCCTAAACAAACAGGCTTTTAATAGCGTGAGAAATTTATCCATGATGACAAAAAATATTAGTATAGCTATGTTATATAATAATATAAATTGTATCACGGAACATTTTAAATTATTGGATTGAAATGAATTTTTTACGGAACATAATCTCCATAAACACAATGGGATAACCTTCTAAAGTAGTATCTACAGCAAACAAAATGGGTTTTTCACTCAGCACATTTTGCTCCCACAGACTTAATGCTTAATTTCCTCTTAATTTTCTGATTTGAAACTTCCACAGTTTGTTCTGTTCGCTTATTATTATGTTCATCACTTCTCCTCATAGGTAAAACTCCGGTGAAGAAAGTTTTTCATCCTCTGCCTCTTGCTTTCTCTCTCACTTTCTTCGGCATTGTCTCCTGCCTTTACCATGGGCTCTTGAAGAGTTGTCTTATTGGGCTTTCTTGGCCACTCGGGGTCTCTTCTCACCAGTCTAGCTTTCCTTGCAAACAGAACTAACTTTTCGGCTCAGCTAGCCTTTTTGGGCTTCCTGCTTTCGTTACATTTCAAATCCATATGCGAGGAGGCAACCCATCCGGCTTCTGTTGATTATACATATTCGGGCCTAGATTAAGATATACTCGTATAAAATAAATTAAAACATATTATAAAATTTAATTTGTAATTTATCTAATATTAAATAATAAAATTAAAAAAAATATCAATAAAAAAACATAAAAAACAACTCAAGTCAACCTGTTAAACACTATTATCATGTCATGAGACTAAATTAATGTAATATAAAGCAAATAAAACAAATCATAAAACCTAATTCCCAATTAACCTTAATATTAAAAAATAAAATTGAAAAAAAATTAAATAAATAAATAAAAATTTAGCCAATTGAGTTACCTCTCAAACCTGTTATCTGTATTATAAAAGTGAGATAATTCAATAAAAAATAAATATAATTATTAAAAAATAAAATAAAATAAAAAAAATAACAAAGGCAAATGTTTTTTTTTAGATGCATGGGAAAATGGAGAGTGTATTGTTAATAAAATTAATTGGATCCCACAGGCTTTCCAATGCGTTGAAAAGATCTTATGGAGTAGAGAAATGAAAGACCGCTTCTTATTTATTATTTACTTCTTTATTGAGAATCAAAGGAGGACCACTTTGAATTTTAAATAAAATTGAAATCTTTGGAGCCATCAGGAAATCGCTATTAATTTCTTTGGTTTAAATCACACCTAATTAAAAATTCACACCACTCTTCTCCTCACATAATAATAAAAATGTGTTGAATATTTTTTAATTAAAAATATATTTAAATAATTATTTTTTTTATATTAACCTATCAAAATCATAAATTCAAAAGCTTGTATCCGGTAGCACCGCGAATTTGACCACAGCTGGCGCATCATTGCGCGGACAAAAAAGAGAGGATTTTTTTTAATAAAAAAACATGTTCTCCCATCATCAGGACAGCCAAACAAACCTTTTTTTATTCTCCTGGGGTACTCTCCAGCGCGGCACCATTTCTTTCGATCCAGCTCATCATCACAAACGGGTAACCATTGGACGGTGAAGATTAATACGCCTTGTTTGGTTGGAGGAAATTAATTTGTTATCTAGAAAACACTTTTTACATTTTTTTTTTTTTAGTATTTAGAGACTTCCTAATAGCCGAAGCAATTAAAATGCTCTCTCCCGGCACTGTCACGTATATTAAACCCAGCATGCTTCTACGAGTTATCTTGGTGACTCGGTGATGCAAAATCCGGTCCTGACTACTTTTTTCCTGAGCCATCTTAAAAATTGACCCTTTCAAGTTCGAGCAATCCAATGGGTCAACTTGAAGATTTTATTTTTTATTTTTTTTATATTCTCATTTAAATTATTATTATTTAAAAAAATAATGATGTTTGAGTTTCCAAAAATTAAAATAATATTATTCTAGAGTAAACTCGTTCACTTGTCAATTTATAAATTGAACTCACAAACCAACAATTCTAATCTTGGGCTAGGTCTAATCACCATAGTGGTGTTATTACTTAATTATCCTTAGTTCTTTTCATTGTCCTTAAATAAATGAATAACCATAATAGCTTTGGACAAGTTTTTAAGATTTAAGGGACATGTTCCCATTGTTTACTTGTTTAGTTCTTTCAAGGCTAAAAAAGATATGGCATGATTTTATATTTTTTATGATCCAGTTACTCGGTTGATGTTATGGTTGAATTTAATTGATGTTCGGGTTATAATCGCGATATCAATTAAATTTTTATTACAGTTCTTAACTGCAATATTTAATTGATATCGCGGTTTAGAAACACTGCATTTAATTAAAGGGGTGTCGTATTAGTTGTTTTTTAAAGTGTTTTTAATTAAAAAATAATATTTTTTATATTTTTAAAATTATTTTTAACATCAGTATATCAAAACTATTTAAAAACAAAAAAAAATCAAATTTTTAAAAAATACAATTTCAAATACATTCCAAAATAAACTCAAAATATCGAGTTCACAACTACTATATCTAAAATTATGTCATTTCACCAGAACATTATGCTAATATGTTAATTCTTTATTTTTCTTATTTTGTATAATTATTGCTCAATTTGTTCCAATAATTCGTGGCCTGGCCCACTCAGTTTTAAAAGTCTCATTTATGTCACACGTCTATATAGAACCATAGTCAACTGCTACCAGTTCAGCCATTCAGCTAGGTGATAATTTAAGGAAAAAAATCCAGCTAGCTGTACCTTCTCGCAGGAAAAAAATAAAGAAAAATAAAAATAAAAAGAAAAAGAAAAAGAAAAAAGACAGCGTGGTCTAAAATAGACGTTAATAATTTTCCACGTTTCAAACCAGAGAAGTCTCCTCCTGTCTTCCTTGTAATGTCCATTGGCTGCTATTATTTTTTCTTGGAGGTTCTATATATATATATAGGCTTAGCCTCTCAACATTTATCCTCAAGCACTTGTCTCCTGAGGAGAAAATTCTTGCAGGCTTTAATCTCCCCGTATAAACAGTCCTTCCATACACTCAAATTCATTTCCAACTTATTTCTCTTAATTTGCACAATTCAGTAATGGGGAACGGTACCTCAGCTACAAAAGAGGCATTACCCATTGCTACCCCTTTCAAGCTTCCTTCTCCACTGCCATCTTTACCACAAGGTTAGTTTTCTTCTCTTTTCTCTTCTTCATTGCAATATCTCATTATGTTTAATTTTGATGTTCTAAGAGAAGATACATCAGAACCAACTGAAACTTATAAAATGCGTAAATCATGTACAGGTGAAGGCTTTGGGAATGGAATCATTAATCTGGGGAGTGGATTACAGGTGTGTCAGGTAGTCTCTCTTAACAAGATTTGGGCTACAAATGAAGGTGGACCTGATAACCTTGGAGCTACCTTCTTTGAGCCCTCACAGATGCCACAAGGCTTCTCTATGCTGGGTTGCTACAGCCAGCCCAACAACAGGATGCTACACGGGTGGGTTCTTGCAGGTAAAGATGAGACAGGTGAAGCCTTGACGAAACCAGTAGATTACACTCTTGTTTGGAGCAGTGAATCTTTGCAGATCAAGCAAGAGGGTGTTGGCTACATTTGGCTTCCTACTCCTCTTGACGGTTACAAAGCTCTAGGCTGTGTAGTGACCACCTCCCCTGAAAAGCCTTCCCTGGAAAAAGTCCGTTGTGTTCGGTCTGACCTTACCGACGACTGTCAGATTGACAAATGGATATGGGGACAGGGCAAGGAAAGCGATCCAAATGGTTTCAATGTTTTCAGCCTGCGGCCAAGCAACAGAGGAACTCAAGCTATGGGTGTCTCTGTTGGCACATTTGTAGCCCAAAATACTACCAGTGCTTCTATTTCTCTAGCATGTTTGAAGAATATTGAGTCGAATTTATCTTGCATGCCTACTCTGGACCAAGTCCAAGCAATATTCCAGGCCTACTCTCCTCGGATATATTTCCATCCTGATGAAGAATACCTTCCTTCCTCAGCAAGATGGTATTTCACCAACGGAGCACTACTATATAAGAAAGATGAAGAGTCCAAACCTGTCCCAATCGAATCGACCGGCTCAAACCTTCCTCAAGGTGGTTCCAATGATGGTTCTTATTGGCTGGATCTACCTGTGGAGGAAGCAGCAAGAGAAAGAGTGAAGAGAGGAGATTTACAAGATTGCCAAGTCTATCTACACATAAAGCCAATGCTCGGGGCCACATTTACTGATATCGTTGCGTGGCTTTTCTACCCTTTCAACGGTCCTGGCAGGGCTAAGGTTGAGTTGATCACCGTTCCACTAGGAAAAACAGGACAGCATGTTGGTGACTGGGAGCATGTCACGTTGAGGATTAGTAATTTCAATGGACAGCTATGTGGTCTCTATTTGTCGGCACACAGCGGTGGGACATGGTATGATGCTTCAGAGCTTGAGTTTCAAGACGGAAACAAGGCTGTCATCTATTCATCGTTAAATGGCCATGCGATGTATGCCAAGCCAGGTCTAGTCTTACAAGGGAGTGGGAATATAGGAATCAGGAACGACACTGCCAAGAGCAATAAATTCATAGATACCGGAGCACGATTTTCAGTGGTGTCAGCTGAGTATATGGGCTCGAGTGTCATTGAACCACCATGGCTCAACTATTTGAGGAAATGGGGTCCAAATATCACTTATGATCTTGCCGAAGAAGCCGAGACGGTGGAGGAACTATTGCCTGGAAAACTCAAATCTGCTTTTGACAAGTTTGTGAAGAGCCTACCGAAAGAAATATTTGGGGAAGAAGGGCCTACCGGTCCCAAATTGAAAAGAAACTGGACTGGAGATGAAGTCTGAATGTAGATCAGATGCTTTAAGTTCTTTTCAACGGGCAGTGAATGAAGGGTGATTTGTGCTGTTATAAAACCCTATTGATAAAGCTTCATTGTTGGATGTATATTTGTTCACAAGTAAATTAAATAATCTGGAAATCAAGAAACGGGCCTGCGCTGTTTCGATCATGCAGAAGACTGGCATGATGCCATGAAACACAGTCAATTAATTTGTTTAGAGGTGATAGTTTCTTAAACATTACAATATTTAATTTATTCAATGTCCCACCTAAGAACTAGGCAGGATTAGAGCTTGCAATGGTTTGCACGTTAGTATATATTTATTATCTATCTATACCTCCGTATGCATGCACCCACGTATTTGATTAGACCTAATCAAAGTTTAATACGTTAATTATAAAACCTAACCATGCTTCTAGATTATTGCATTTTCAATTGACCTCTTCCGAGAAATATTTTATCAGTTCCGAAAAATAAAAAAAAAATAAAATGAAAATCATTTTAGAAAACATAGAAACGGTTTCGGACAACTACTAATATCCATGGCTCTACCATGGAAATGCAGGTCATTCTACGGGTTGTTTGAAATTGCGGGTTTTAAAAAAAGATTGATTTTTTTATATTATTTTAATGTATTGATATTACAAATAATTTTTTAAAAATAAATAAAAAAATATTATTTTAATATATTCTTAAACAAAAATTACTTCACGTTAATCAACAACCCTAATGTGAAAGTGAATCATAATTCAAATTTGGCAGCTTCGGAAGCGTGCTTGATGCGGTCAAATTCATGGCTCTACCAAATAAATAAATAAATAAATAAATGAGGTGTAGACGACATGGTTGGCTAAGGATGGCTGACTTCCAGATTGGCGATGGATTAATTATAGAAAATTAGATATATAATTCATAGAACAATATGACACGTGCAAATTGAGATTATGGCACATATCTTCTAATTAACAATTTGAAATGTATGCCACACACCTTTTTTTTTTTTTTGAGGCATTAAAAATATGATAAGATGAATAAGTACTCTTCGTGCACCTACAGAAAAAATGTGGCTATGATACCACACGTGTTTTGCATTGCAAATAAAATGTCTTCTTTTTTCTAATTTTTTTAAAAATTAAAATTTCAATGTTTTTGGATTGTTTGTAAGAACCGACCAACTCTCCCTTATAAAATATTATCCGTTATAGCTCAGTTTAATCCAACTTCCATGCCTCACGATTTTATTCTTGGCATCTCACAGCCTCCAAAACATATTTTACAAGGTTAGGTACCAACTACCTTAATATGCTCTGACTTCGGATACTCTTCTCTTGATATGGGATGTTACAATCTCCTCACCTTAAGAACGAGCCGTCCTCAACTCTGATACCATATGCAAAGCCTGGTCTCCTTTCCCTTGCAGAATATTATCCGCTCTATATGACTAAGCTCAACTTGGCTTCCATGTCTCACGGTTTTTTTTTTTGGTAGCCCATAGATTTCAAAACGCATCCTACAAGATTAGATACTAACTGTTTTAACATGTTTTAGTTTTGAACACTCTTCTCTCGACGTGGAATGTTAAGAAAAAGAAAACCCTAATTGTTTTGCAAATTTCAACTCACCTTGTCTTCTTCGGCTGAAAGGAAAATGAGTTTACAATGAAGGAAATCACAATCCATACAACAACAAATTAAGAAATCCTAACCCATTTACAATTGTTTTAATCACCCATTCGCTTCATCTTACCTGCTTGCATCTATTCATTTCTTTTTCTTTTTCTTTTTCTTTGAAACCATAAAATTAACGACTATTTTTAAGTTGATTTGAATGACTCATGGAGGTTAACGTAGGAATTAATTGAAGGATGAAGATAATCAGATATTTTTATTGATATGTTTTCACATAATATATATTTCAATTACAAATGCAAAACTTAGAACAATGGATAGCAGTCCTAAAGATACACTACTTGAACTTGAATCCTAATTGAACCAAATTCTACTTCTGTCCGAAATTAATTTGCAGCTTGTCTCTAAGAAGAAGAAAACTTGCAAACACTTGTTAAGAAAACAAGAACAAGGACTTGAAAGTAAACAAACACTTTGACAAGCAATATTTCCATGAGTGTTTCTCGTCGCTCCTCAGGCGTGGCAGCCCAGCTGTTGCCGGGGGGGGGGGGGGGGGGGTGGGGATCACAGCGAAGAAAGTAAATTAATTTGATCAAGGCATTTTTTATTTTTGTGGCTGCTATCCTTTCATTAGCTTTGATCCTTAAGCTTTCCTGTAAAGATCTATTACCAATATTTAATTTATGACCCGCAGATGAACCTTTCTCTCCTCCTCCTTTATTTTTCTTTTTTTCTTATATATTTTTTACGCAACAAATAACCACCCTTCCCTCCAATCTCAACACAATTAATCAACCTCTCATAATAAATTTAACTACCACAGCACATCATTTGTCAACATTTATATTCTGATTAAAATTTTATGGGGGATTCTTCATCTTAAATAAGTAAATCTATCATTTTTTTTTATTTGAACACAATTTATTTTTTTTTTTTTGCATTTTTTGAAGTATATATATTTTGTTTGGGTGTTTACTTGTTTTATATTTTTTTCACATACAAATTAAATTTATTGTATGATTTTATAATTTGTACATGTTAGGGTTTATTTTAGATTTTTTTAAAAAATTATATTTGTTTGAAAATTGATGAAACTTATGTCAAAATTTTTACTTCAGTGTTATGTGATGAAATAAATAATGGCTTATTGAACGAGTTCGTTTTATATTTTTGTTAATTTTATTGCGGAGTTGTAATTTTTGGTAAATATGTAGAAATTTGAATTTATATAAATAATTGATAATGAATTAAAAGAACTATTAAAATAGATTTAATAAGTTTGAGCTAAACCAATATTTTTACAAATTTATTTAGTTAACATACTTAATTAATATATGTTGTTATTATTATTTTATACAGTTCGATATAAGTAATGAATTATTGTAATGGATTTATCGAGATTCACCCTAAGAGTTGCGAGTGATGAATTATTATAATGAAGTTCAGGTTTTTATTAATCACGCACTATTTAATCTAAGAAATATTAGTGACAGCGATATTAGATGTCCATGTAAAAGGTGTAAGAATAAAAAGTTTCTTGATCCAAATGTTGTAACGATGCATTTTCTACAAAAAAAAAGTTCATGAAGAATTATCTATATTGGTATGCACATTAAGAACCGTATGTTTCTCACAATACCATGATAGAAAAGATGGTTGGATTAACTTTTAGTGCTAGCAATGTACATTGAGTTGTAGAAGACAATAATAATTCTTATAGAAATATGGTTATTGATGTGATGAGAATGAATCAGAATTATGTTGGTAAATGTCCAATCATAGATGAAGAACCTAATGCAAATGCAACTAGATTTTTTTTATTTTTTAAAAGATTTTAATGAACTACTTGGAATGGTTGCACAAAATATAATAAATTATTGGTAGTTGCACTTGGTATAATAGTATTTCTATTGTATTTTAAAGTGCAAAAACCAAAAAAACCCTGAGTCAACAACTCAGTTTTTTTTACTCTAAGGATAAATAACTATTTTAACTATTTCAATGTTTTTGAAAAGACTAAAAAACCCCTTAGCAACAACTCAAGAAATTATTAAATCTAAGGACAAAAATATATTTTTAATGTGCAAAAAAATTGAAAAATACTAACATATTCCTAAACAATCTTAATTGACTAATGAACCAATTATAAAGATCAAAACACCTTCAATATCATTATACTTTTTTTGTTTTTACTCAAGGGCAAAAATATAATTTTATTATAGCAATCTATGCATATTGCTGCAATGAAAAACCCACACAATTTAAAATTTTTGTTAATGATTTTGTGTCATTTGACATTATTTTTTTCAATATTAATTGATGGATACTTTAATAATCTCTTTATCATATTTGGTATTATTGCTTTACTTGCTTAAACCTCTTTGACATTCATTGTTGCAATTACTTTTGGGTACAAGTTAGATTTTTTATGTTGTCCTCATACAATACTGTATGCATTTCATCTATATTGTTAATTTCTGAATTATTTTATTGTAATATTTATAATATTATATGTTTTTTTTATAGATATTTTTGCTTGATTTAATATTTATAAAGTATATTAATTAAGTACAAGTACAAGTACACATCAAATATAATTTTAGTTTATTGTAAAAAATAGAAAGATACATGGCATCTATTTAATAATACTAATTATATTCATGGACTTGTTTTGGTAAAATCAATATATAGAATAATAATAATAATTGTTAATTCAATAATTAAATAATATTCGTATAATCATAATACATAAAACATATATTAATTTCAATATTAAAAAAATACCTTTGTAAATTATTTTTTATTAATTAATATATAAATTAATAAATTGTTAATTTATTAATTATATAATATCTTAATTAATTAATAATTCCTTGTGTTTTAAAAAATATTATTTTTATTAAGGTTTTTGTTTTTGTTTTTTAAAGAAAATTTTGCCTCGTAATTATCAACTCTTCGTCCATCCCTGTCTGATTCTGACACAAAAAAAAATAAAATCTTTCTCTGCCCGGCGGCCCGGCCTTGTTTAATTCTAAAACCTAAGAATAGACATCAGGCGAAACTGAGTTGAAATGGAGGACTACAGAGACGGGAAACTAAGCATATACAGAGCTGCAAGAAGCATAAAACGCAGAGACAACACAGTCTACAACGCATTACAATCAATCCACGAAGACTCAATATTTGTGGGCGAAATCTCTCAATTATGGCCAGACCTTCCTCTTATAGCCAACCTCCGCTGTGGCCTCTGGTACTCTCCAAAATTCCATTCTACTTGTTACTTCAAATCCACTGATGGTCACTCCAACAATTGGTCCTTCAATACCTCTCGCCTTAATCTCCATGTTGCTCTTCTTTCTGGCAAGTCCTATTAATAACATTTTTCTATGTGGGTTTTTGTTATTTTTGTAGCTGATACTGAATTTTTGGGTTCTTGTTAAATTGGTTAGGACAGAAAGGAGGATGTATTATCGTGGATTCTACTCGCAAAGGGAAGAGGTTTCCTGATAGCATGTCCAAAACCATACCCATTTGGACGTGTGTTTTGAACCGTGCTATTCTTAATTATAGAAATAAAATGCTTGATTCTGGTTTGCTGATGAATAGGGTGAGCTTTTTCTTTGTTGTTTATATGTCTTAATTTAATTCGATCCTACTTCCGTTTGTTTTTAAATGTTGTCTTGGAGTATATATGGCTCATTGCAAGTTATATTTAAGCGTAAATTTTATTGCTTCTTGATGTCGATATGGATTCCTTTGTGTTGTTGTCTTTCTTCTATCGTGCATTTGTGACCAAATTGCTTGTGACAGGAGGTGGCGGATTATTCTAATTATGCTGAAGATGTAAAACTAAAAAATCATATTTGGGATTGTTCTTTGCATCTACCACTTTGGGTTCCAGATACAGAGAAAGCGGCAATCGAGGAACGTATAGAAAAATGGACTAACCAGTTGGAAGCAAGTGGAGCTGATATTGCATGTATATCTTCCTGCTTGAAAAAGCCTCTACGCCCTTTATGGATATCACAGAAGACTGTAATCTGGTTAAATGAAGTACCTGATCATAATCAGTGGGATTTCACTCCTATTATACTTGTTTCTGCTTCTTCTTCAAGTGAAGTTTTTCGAAATAAGACTACCTCAGAGTTTAGCTGGAATTATATTCCAGGAGCTGGAGACGATGAAGAAAGTTGGGCAAGGGGTTTGACACCCTCCCATTTCTGGAGTCATGTGCATGATCTTATTAGTTCAGGACCTGATCTTTGTAACCAAAAGGTAGCTGATATAGTTGAAAAGGATAGAGTATATCGTGCTCATAGGGGAGAGTATGCTCCTCAAGTTACTGTCAAGAATCTGAAGATGGCTGATGGTGTGGCTGATGTTTCTAATGTAGAACTACTATTAGCTTCAAATATGCATGGTGATGATACTACTTTACAGCCATCTAATGATTATTGTACAACATTTTGGATAGGATCAACCAATCTTGTTGTAGGAACAACTAAACATGGTATGCTTTCTATTTCTCTTTTTTTTTTAATTTGGCATGTTAATATGTTAATTCAACATACTATCCTGTTCAAATAATATTCCATTTGATTTCCAGAAATTGATTCATTATTTTGAAACCGCTATTTTATTACTGTCGTGTTTGTCTTGTCTCATTTTTTGAACAGAATATTTGAGCAGTAAAGAATATGTGCTGCTTTTTTTTTTTTTGAATCTTTTCTCTCTAGTATTTTTTGTAGGGAATGTCTAAATGGTAAGAATAGAAAACATGCCAATTAGGAATTGAACTCTCTTTAACTAGAACTGTTACAGATCAGATTTTGTTGCATTTATTTCAAAACAAAAGGTTTTAGCAAAACCTGTATCTTCTTATGAAGAGCCTGGTTGATCTGTAAGATATCAAAAGAACACAATTTCTTTTAGTTTACTATTTTTTTTCTTTTCTTTTTTTCTTAAATAGCTTAGTGAAATTTAAAAACAGTACATTATCCCCAGTTTAATTTTCATATTTGATATTATGAAAACACATAGAAATCAGATTATCATGAATGCTTAAAATCCTTACATGCCTTTTGATTTGGAATCTTAAATTCCAAAACATGGCTTATTTTCTTATCTATCAAGTAGTTGTTTTATCACACAACTTTTCCAAAGTACAACACAATGTTTCTCACATTTACACCGTATATTATGAGCAAAATTTTCTTTTCAAGGCATTTTGAGTACTGTTTAGCAGTCATGTTTTGGTCCATTGATTTTTGGAAAGTAGCTTTTTAACTTGAATTATCTATTATTTTCATAAGATGGTTCTGTTCTATATTAATATAGGTCTATAATATTTTTCCTCAATAATCCGAAGAAGCTTATCAACTGTTCATTGCATCCCATTCTTGGTGGCATGCTATGTTGGCATGCTTCTGCTGAATACTATGAATAAGCATTCTGAACACCATTATCTTTTATTTAGTACAAACTCATGTTTCTAGATTACTGGTTTATCAAATTCTTTTTTATATGTCCAGTATTTTCTTTGATTTCCAAGCTCATGAATTGAGGAAAGACTTCCCTTATTTATGTTGTGTCGAGAGAGGGAATTTAAATGGTCATAAATATGGAATCTATGAAACTGATTCTGTATGAATAAGAGTACTGTCACTTGGACAATGTCAATGGCAGATGGCGTTGCTTGTATTTGACGATGGCGATGGTATCAGAGTAGGTGAGGCTGCTTCAGCAGTGGTTCCAGTGAACGAAGTTGGTGTACGTTTCAGGTGCTAGTCTCTGATATGGGTGGTACTTGTCATTGTGAAGACTTTGGTGGGTTTTGGAGGTGCAGAAGGAGGTGATTTGCATAGTATATGATACTCGGGCATATATTGTTATGGGGAAAGTATATCAAAGTGCCTGCAATATGGTGTAGTTATTGCTATGGCTATGAGAATATGTGAAACACTGTAGTGTTGTAGGCAACATGATTAAGTGGTTGATAATGTCATTCAAGCCATAATAAATGATTATCCATTTTGTTTCTCTTCTTCTTACACTTATTTTTGTGTTTACTTGTTGATGCAGCTGCACTTATGTCTAATGTTGATTGCATATTGAACTGTGATAAAGAACCAGTCTCTATCAATCTTCCAGATTCTGAAGCCCATTTGCATCTTCCTATGGTGGTGTGTAAAAAAGAATTGTTTACAAGATTTAACCATTTTCTGGAAGCACTATTCTTTTATAGGAATGTTGTTTCACTTAATATAAGTTTTTTCTTCCAGAGCTCGAAACTGGATAGGTTTTCCTTGTTCAACAATCTTCCAGCTGCGGTGAACTTTGCAAAATTGAACCTTAGAAAAGCACATAGACTTCTAGTTTGTTGCCGTAGTGGTAAGGATCCCTAAATGAGATCTTGCTAGTAATGATTTTTATTGAATATGCTTAGTGATAGATTTGTTGGGGTTTTTTTTTAGCCCAATTTGGTTTTATGTTTTAGCATTTGAAATGATTTTTTTAACATTTGTTCAATACCATTTTGTGTATTTTGAACTTCAAAAACAGGGAATACAAGCATATGTGAATGTCCTTTTGATGGCTATGTTATGGATTTGCTAGAGAAATGGAATTATTAATATTATTTTTATATATTCTTCTTGTGAAATCACAGAAACTGTTAGATGACTGCTAATATGTCTTTACTTGTTTCCAGGTGAAGATATCAGCGTGTGTATTTGTCTAGCTATTTTGACATCATTATTCGATGATAAAGGTATGATGCTTGCATATTGCATTGAGATTGTGCCATTCCTGGCACTCAGAAAAGAGAAATTTTACACCAGAAGAAATTATTTATTTATTTTCTTGTTTTGTTGTTGAAGATATGATAGTGCTTTCCCAGCATATATTTTGTTTGGCCTCTCATTCTCATTTTGTTGGCATCAACCCTACTTTGCTCCTTTGAACATTGCCAAATAATTTAAGAAGTATGTTTTCTTGTAATTCTCATTTTCTGATGTTTGGCCCTTGGATCAGGAACTTTTGATGATGGAAGATCTTTCAGCGCAACATGTATTACTAAATTGGAGATGCGGCGTCGACTTGTATTTGTCTGTAAATTTGCAATAACTGCCCGACCATCAAGAGGAAATTTGAAACAGGTTTTTGGTTTTCTTACTGGAGGAAGTGCTGCTTCTGCCTGACCATTACTCTCCACTTTAACATTGTTGAGCTGCTTGTAGGCTGGCATAACCGCATAAGCAATAGCTTAGGACACTCCTGGAAAATCCACAGCTGTGCATCTTACAACATTGAGCAAGTCTTTTGCAACTGTTCAAAACCTCTTGCACTGTAACACTGAGCTAAAACTGTTTTTGTTTCTCTCATACATCCGTCTGCACGAGGTCAAACTTTCTGCTGAACTAGGATTGCACTGTTCTACTATTTGCTAATCACCGTTTCTTTCCGTTGAGCGCTCATGCCTGACCCTAACATGACATTATAGAAAAAGTAGTGATTGAAAAGCGTTTCTTGGGTGATAATTTGGTGATCCGCGCTATGACATTGCTAAATATACCCAATTACCACCCTTAATCTACATGCAGTAGTTGTTCCACCGTTCAAATGGATCTTGTCTTCAAAGTTCAAATGCTTCTTTTCTTTATACATGTATAGATATTAGGCTTTACAGCAATAAAAGCAAGCTTATAAAGATGCGTGCCACTAAAGCTAATCGCATATGTGATAGTGGCAGGCGTCTCCTTAATATTTTTTTGCATGGCCATAATCAGAAAGCACACCACTAGCGGGGAGGATGATAGGAAATCAAACTAAGAAAGCAGCATGGACCCCGTTTTGGGAATGGAGGTGATGACCCTCTATTATTTAATTTTCTTACCTCACGTTTTTCGCTTTCCATCAATCATCATCTGACACATTGTTTATTTCCTTGAGTTTGTGTGGAAGGGAAAGGAATTGAATACAAAATAAAACCAGTACGTGACAAAATGTTTGATCTATTTGCTTGATGATGAAATGGTTTTAGGTGAATGTTTGCAGGTTTATTCGTGGAGTTCTTTCCTTGCATTAAATAGGGGATTTATCTTTTGGTGTGACCCATATAACTAGAAGAAAAAGAAGAAGAAGAAGAAGAAGAAGTAGACGTTGGTAGAGTCAATCCCATCATCTTTAAAATACCCTGTTATTTTTCTGTTCTTTTGCACGCTTCTTAGATTAATCTTACATCGTAGACAAACTGGTGGATTGGGATTAAAGTTGAGGAAGTCCCACCAGGCATGTACTCTAAATCCTACTTTGTTACACTAATCAATCAATCAATTCATCCATAACTTGGATTGCAATGAAACTTTAATCTCGTTCTTTCTTTTTCTTTTTCTTTTTTCTACTGCACATTTTTTCTTGGTAAAAATATAATTCTTAACATAATAATATGAAATATAAACAAATATGATTAAAAAAAACTTTTAAGAATAGATACTAACAGTTGGATCAATGAACCTGGAAGTAGATCCCATTTAGAGATTTTAATCCAATATATATTCTGAAAAGTTTTTTTTAATTATTATTATGCTATCTTGATGTTAATCATCATTCTTTTTTAACAATGATTGTGATATATACTAAAGTTTTGTTTCTTGATATTAGTGTTTTTCAATCATTAAAAGTTTAGTCACAATTGAATAGTAGATTGCCAAATATGGATATGGTTGTTTTTTAAAATATTTTTTTATAATGAAATGCATCAAAATGATCCAAAATATAAAATTTTTTTTTAACAAAAATAATTAAATTTTATAGAAACACGGTGCAAAATGGTGTCTAAGTTCCTCCTAGATTGAGTTTGGCTAAAATGAACTTGCAAGACTAGTTCTTTGATGCGATTAGAATTGATATGTTATGTTAAAAATTAACTATTATTATGTTAAAAATTAAATATTATTATTGAATTTATAGATAAAATTATATCTTGGTCATTTTATCAATTATTTTGTTGATATAAAGTGTTATGTCATCGTACGATCTGTCTTTTTGAATTTCACTGTAATATTACCTGTAATTTTATTGGTATATACCGAGAAATTATTTCTATCGATATATCTATAGATAAACTTTATCATCGAGTTAATTCCGTTGGCTGTTAGTAAAAATTACACATCATCGTATTTTTTTATTCATTTTTTTTCTCCAGTGCAATTCCCTTAGTGTTTACCTAGGGATATAATGATAAATAAATTTATCGGTAAAGTTCATTACAATCTACTGATAAAAAATTTTTTATTAGTATTTATCAAATTTCTGATAGAAAAATACCTATTTCCTTTATATTTTAGATAAGACAAAGGGAATTATAGGAAAAATATAAATAGTCAACATAGAAAAAAGTTTTTCTCTTAATTACTATTTGTAATATTTTTTTAATTTATTTTATTTTTTAATTATTTTAATTATTTTTTATATCATATTTAATTCTAGCTATTTTATTGTTATTTGTTTTGTTTTTTAATTTTTGATGATTATGATTTTTTTTATTTTTATACCAAATTTGATCCTTATATCCTTGATCGTGGGTAAGTCAAGTTAACTCGGTTTGAATTGAGTTTTTTTTTTTATCATTTGACATTAAATTTTTGAGCCTTTGGATTCGTAATTTTCTATGCTTTTCTTTCGGTAAGGTTATCCTAGATCATGAGTTACTTAAGTTAACTTAACTTGACTTAAGTTTTTTTTTTATTAATTTAACTTTGATTATTTTTTTTCTAGTTTTTTTTTAATTCTTTTTTTTATCCTGATCTCATATTGTGTGTCGTGTATTAGTCAAAGTAACCTGAATTGATTAGGGCTTTTTTTTCCCATGTTTCTTTTCTTGAAGTTGATTTTTTTTTTCATTTTCATCTTTTAGGGTTTGGTTATTGGCTCTTAAGCTTTATGATTTTTTCTGTGTTTTTTTTTATGTGGGGGTTATTACAGCTCGCAAGTTAGTTAAGTTAACCCAATTAACTCAAGTTTTTTTTTAAAAAAATTTAGCTATGGTTTTTTTTTAGTTTTTTTTTTATCATGATCTCATATCAAAGGTCATGGGTTAGTCAAGTTAACTTTTTTTTTTTTATGTTTCTATATTTTAAATTGATTTTTTTATTTTATTTTATTTTTTAATATTAGATCATTAAACCTTAAGCTTTCTAATTTATTTTAATTTTTTTAATATTAGTTCATCGTAGGCTGCAGATTATTCAAGTTATCCCACGATATGAGTGTTTGTGAATTAGGGTAGGCAGATAAGCACAAGTATCATATATATGAACCAAAAAAAATTACTTGTGTCACATGATTCATGTGCTTGATCATCAGGGAAAAAAAAAATACTCTGGGAATTCAATGTATCTGCTTATTTGATTGCCAGAAACAATTTAAAGGTGGTGAGAATGTTGAAATTGCTGTGGCCGCGTTGAATGCTTTTGACCAATTTTGAAAATTGAGTTTTAAAATGCGAGTCTGCAGCCTCTGCTCTCTGGTGACGATCAAGAAATAATGATAGTTTATAACTGTGTTGAAAAGTGTCTTTATATTGCTAACAGCACAATGTGTTACGCATGTAATTCTTTATTATTAAGCCCCACTAATTGACTGACGTTAATAAGCAAGAACTGTTGATTCTTAACCTAATCTGCACAGGTGATCTTCCATAGGGTTAATAAGCAAAAATGGCTGACGAAGAGGGGCGGCGGCTCCATTACAGGCGGCTAATTTTTGGGCGGAAACCGGAGTAACTTTCATTTATCCACGTTTATTATTTGAACCAGACAAAAAAATGTAGTTGATCCACGTTGTAATTAGGAAAAGCTGCTTTGAAAAAAAAACTAAACCCAATTAAGAAGAGTCAATATTTAGCTAAGATTAGTGTGCGCATAGGATAGTATTGATTAGTGTAATGATACACGATGTGTAAGTTCTTATAGTCTTAATGCATCTGTGTCTGAGTAAAATAATGTTCTTCCATCAAGTATCCAAATAAACAACTATTGATTGATAATTGCACGTTTATAAGTATTGATAATCTTGTGAATATCATGTTGGGTTTCATGAAATGTATATTCGTAGAATTATTTAAAATTTATATGAGGATTATCTGAAAATTAATCATATGTTCTTTTTAGATTTGAATAATTATTTCAGATATCGCAAACTACAAGTCGTTCAAGTAGTCGATCTTTAATGATAATCTTCACGAACCACAAGTGAAAAATCTCCTAAATTCTTTTAGGAAAAAAAGATTGTTATATCATTGAGTGTTAACTCATTTTCTTTTGTGTTTAAGTGTTTATGTACTATGTTGTTGTACTATCTTTTAATGTATAGAAAATAAGAGGCATAACAATCAATTGCGAGTTAGTTCAGTGTTCATGTCATTTGACAAACATCAATATATATTAGTTCCAGGTATCCTTGTATCTCGGTTAATGAAAGTAAATGATTTCTATAGTAAAGAAAGGAACATAATATGAACGGGTTTCAACAACTCTAATTAATGTCTATTCTTAATAGATAATTGACAAGAAACATTAATTAAGAACAATGTTTTGATGCAATAGAAATCTCATAATTATAACAATTTTATTATTTCTTATGCAAAATATTTCTGTTCCACGAATTTTATCTTTCTTCTAAATTCATTAATCATATATTAGATTCATTAATAAAATATAATTGAATATTAAAAATAAATTTTTTTATTAATAATAAATATGTTTTACTTGAATAAAATCAATACCATGTATAACCAAACTGACTAGCTAGAAAATATATTCACTAATACAATATTAATAATTACTCAAGTGAATTAATGTTGAAAGTAATCATCTTGTAATTTGGAGTTATTATAGATTAATTTACTAATCAACCTGCGTCTATGTTGACAAGTTCATCGTCATAATTATTTTTTATTTAGCTTTTATATCACATCTTTATTTATATATCTTCTTTTCACTACAGTATATAAATTAGGCATTGCATCTTTTTTGAAAAAAACATTCTGCAGGATTTTCTTTTCTTCTAATGTACTTTCCTCTTGAATTTACCTTAAAGTTTCATGTCTCAGGTCTGGGTGGCATACTCGGCATGCCAAAACCAGACTTTAGTAGGGTGAAAAAAAAGAGAGAGAGAAGGAAATAAACATATTTATATAATAAATACTAGTTTTTTTCTACGTGATATTGTTGGGTTATTTTCATATTATAAAAAAGGAGTCATATTTTTATTTTAGTTTATCAATAATAATTAATTTCCTCAACCACATCATTGTATGAAAAGAAATCAATTAATGAGAATCTTTAAAATTTATCCATATTTTCTTATTTATTATATGTACTTCTGTCAATTTTTTCTATTGTTTTTTATTTAGATTTTTTTTCTTACATATATAATCTTGAAAGAATGGAAATATAAGAACTAAGGTAACATGAACGATGAACACGATCACTAATTTTGATGGAGAATCAACAGTTGGACATATTAATTAGAAAATATAGATAAATGAAGGGTTACGATTCATTGAATTTATAAGGGTGCGTACGGTGATAGGTTTCCATGAAAAGAGGAAGAAGAAGAAGAAGAACAGATGAAGAAACTGGCCTGCTACGTTCAAATTTCTTTTTGGCGAGAATCAATGATGAAACATGTAAGATGCTTCTCTAACCCACTCATAAGAACAACGAATTCTCCAACTTGGATCCATACACTGCACATGATACATATGGGGCTAAGAGAATAGTAAGGAAATATTATTCCACTGATAATTAGACATATGTGATATTTGGAAGGGAATAATAGACTGATTTTCAATAAGAATATGATACTTTGGAAGACGAATTAATTTGAAAAAGTCGAGCAGGCAGTCTGATTAGGTGGAGCCCCAATTATTCTTATCATATAGCAAATTTACGCGTTCTTAGTCTTCTGGTTTCTTTTTCTAGGAGAAATTAAGAGATTTTGTGCATTATTCCTCTTCCTCAACAGCTGCATGCTGTTGGCATATATGTGATAGTAAGGCATGGGGGCTTTGGGAAATATTCCTTTTCAAAAGATATATATAGTTTTGGTAATCAAACAGTTACGAGTTTAAATACAAGTTTCAAGTTTAAAGAATTTTTATTTGATAAAATATAAAACCTTACCTAATAATTTAAGTTATTAGATTAACATAATAGTTTAGATATCTTATATTAATTTCATGTATTTGCTTATATATATTAACATCAATAAGCCAAAGTAAATATGGCCTCAAGCAACCCTACACATCATGTAAGAGAGTCTTTTTATAATAAATAAAACGAAGATAATCCACCAATATGAAGCCATCCAATTCATTACAAGATGTCATATATAAATGTCTTCTTTAATATTCATTGATTTTAATTATTTTTCCTATGCTTGGGAGGCTTCAGAGAAGATCTCTTTGAACAGTGTACGGTTGTGACCAGATGTTTGGAGCTTATTGGATGCTTGTTAAAAGAATTACGAGAATAAAGAGCAAAAGAATCGAAAAGAAAGCAGCTGGAACAGACAGGTCTCATCATTCATACATACATATATATATATATATATATATATATATATATATATATATATATATATATATGTTGATTCCGTGTGGCCGGAGATATGTATAAGAGGATCTTGAGAGTCCAACAAAGACAGCTAGCCAGATAGTGGTATGACAGAATATGGCCTGATCATCAGCATGCAGGAAAGCCAATTTATTAAATAATTAATCAAGTGAAAGAAGAATATGCTTCATCAACTCAACAATCTCATTTTTTTTCTTGTCTGCTTATTTAACATATCCTACACTAAAATATGCTGGAGCTCTGTAATTATGTTCATCGCTAATATTATACATTTTTCAAAAAGCTAGCAGCTAGCTAGCCTTTCATTTCAGTCACAGCTTTTTCTTCTTTCTCAAGATAAATAATATTAGTTTCTTTAAAACATTACGAGCCCACAGTGTCGACTACTGTTTTTACTGCATTGAAACAGAAACGCTAGCTAGAAAAAGAATGCAACGATTGACATGAAAGATTTGAACAAAAGACCTGCAATAATATTTTAGTCTAGTCGTGTAATTATTAGTAACATGCAGGCATTTATAATGATTCCTTCAACAAGAGCTGCCCTTTGACTGGACAGATTCGTCCTTTATATATAGGGTAGATAGAACGGATTTAGATTTTTGTTCTGATGAAGGACGAAAATATTACAGTAATTGTGTATCTAAATGGTAGATTTTCAGTTTTTGAGTCTCGTATATAATTAAATTAATATTATAATTAGTACATTCACTGGCAAGGTAAGGTTGCACAAACCATAATATGTTTGAAATATCCTGGGATAGAGATATACAAATAGATGGTAATATCAAAGTCGACAAAAAGCTGACAGAAAAATAAGGATCTGTTTTTAAAATCATTAATTAATTAATCTCTAGCTATACAAATACAGATATGAATTTAAATTTTACTTTTTTCACTTTAATTAATAAAATAATAATAACAAAGGAATAGGCTTGTGCAAGCTCGAAGAGCTTTTAGGTATCATATCTTAAACAAACTAGAGTACTAAAGCAAGCAAATAGGAATGGAAAAGGAAACATTACCAGGCAGGCCCAATTGGTCAGAGTCATCTTTCTTGAAAACACTCTTTTTATCCTTGTCTTAGCTTTGCTTGATGCTACAGAAAGTGACCACTATGAAAAACACTAGAAAGAATGCCTTTCTTTAACCACCCCACATGAAACTTTATGACAAATTTGGGTCCGCTTCATGGAAAATCACCACTCGCTTCTTGATCTACTCTTATATATATATATATATATTGATACGAGAGTATCAGTATTTGTTTGGGTTGAGGGAGTCAGGTCTCCAATGCACAAAACTTTGCCTTTTCTACCTCTTTCTTGGTGCTAGCTAGCCAGTACTGCAGCATCCTACAGGATCTTTGCACGAAGATTATTTTTGCGAGTAAAATGAATTCTCCAAAGAAGAATGAGAGGAGAGGAGAGGAGAGGAAGTCTATAGCCAATATCTTTAGATATGCAGATTGGAATGATATATTGCTTATGCTGCTGGGTACTGTTGGAGCTATTGGAGATGGCATGTCTACAAATTGCTTACTGGTGTTTGCCAGCCGCATAATGAATAGCTTGGGTTATGGTCAGACACGACAAGATAATTACAATTTCATGGTTGAGGTCCAAAAGGTCAGTGACTTGCCAGTCAACATTTTCATTCCTCTATCTCTCTGTCGCCAACTAAAACACAGATTTCCTTTTTTGTTTCTGTCAACAGTGCAGTTTAGACTTTGTGTACTTGGGATTAGCGGTCATGGTGATGGCTTTTATGGGTAATCTCAATAGCACTAATTTGATCTATACACATGACTATGCTTTTCTTTCTCAAGACAATTAATGTCTTGTTTGGAAAAGGGGTGCAAACATAATTCAATCCACTGTGTACCAAAGAACACTCCAGGAACAAAAGGATAGGCCGACAGCAAACGTCACTACAAACAATTACAGTAGAACAAGAAGTGAAAGCATCTTTTGGAACCCTAGATACTGACGCTACCCCATTAAGAAAAACAAGTGATTAATTAAGTTGGTGAAAATTATTTCCTTGACTGTTGTTGCACTAAATCAGTTCATTTTATATTCACAGAGGGTTACTGTTGGAGTAAAACGAGCGAGAGACAGGTTTTGAAGATCCGATACAAGTATTTGGAAGCTATACTTCGACAAGAAGTTGGGTTCTATGATTCACAGGAAGCAACTACTTCAGAGATCATCAACAGCATATCAAACGATACTTCTCTCGTACAAGAAGTACTAAGTGAAAAGGTAAACTTAAGGTTTCGTCTATTTATGGACAGAAAACATCTCAAGTTCTATATATGAGGTAGATTGGCAAATCTGCTCCACCCCTTTCCTTTTGCTTCCCTTACAATCTTCCTTTGATGTACAAATGTTATGAAGGATGAAAGTACTCCAAGATCTCAAATTCTGTATTCATTTTTTTTGATATTATTCTCATAGGAGCACTTATTTGACATCATCTCTAATGTTTTTAGGTGCCCATATTTTTGATGCACGCGTCTGTATTCTTCTCGGGACTTGCCTTTGCCACATACTTTTCATGGAGACTGTCTTTAGTAGCCTTCCCAACTCTTCTTCTTCTAATCATCCCTGGAATGATATACGGAAAATACCTTCTCTACTTGTCAAAGAAAGCTCGGACGGAGTATGGCAAAGCAAACTCCATCGTGGAGCGGGCATTAAGCTCCATCAAGACTATTTATTCATTCACTGCCGAGAAGAGAATCATCGATAGGTATTCAGCAATATTGGATAGAACAACAAAATTGGGAATCAAGCAGGGTATAGCCAAAGGTCTTGCTGTTGGGAGTACAGGGCTTTCTTTTGCAATATGGGCTTTCCTTGCTTGGTATGGAAGTCATTTGGTCATGTACAAAGGAGAAAGTGGAGGGAGGATCTATGCTGCTGGCATTTCCTTCATATTGAGTGGACTGTGAGTGGCTTTCTTGCATCATAACTTTAGATTTGTGCATGGTCAGTCTAAATATTGGTATGTCTAGTGAGGTGCTACCTGCCAAGTGAATCTTCAGTAGATCCTTCTCAAATTATCCCTCATTATCAAATCAAACAAATAATTTCATGAAAAATACTAATAGGTTCATCGAAAGGTTTCAACATGTATATTCCTAAGTAGCCATAATTGAACCTACAATCCCTAGACTGGGAAAAGCTCTCCCCAACTTTAACAAAATATTGTTATGATAGTACGTATTGATTTGAGATTCGATAGCATGTCCCACAATACACATTTTATATACAATCTGTCTCTGAACTTTGTGTTGGATCAAGGATTTCTTATTGTTAATTAATTGATTACATATATATTAGATACTAGAAACATGAAGGGGTAGGGATTTAGTGGCAAGGCTTTAATTATGCCTACTTTCTCATTTGAAATCTGTAAAATTGTGTCTTTTGATTTAGCTTTTCCAGCATATGTGTAGTTGAACACACTTTCTGAACTCAGTTGATGACAGAAAATGTAACCACCTTCCAGTTTTATCTCATGAGGATTACGATTAGGCCAAGAATCTCTGGCACTTGTGATTCTTTGAAGCTTCATGGTAGTTTCTAGTTGTCAGTCCTGAAGCTGGACTTGGACCTTTAAATTGTGCCCTAAGCTCATCGAGGCTAAAGGACAGCTCACAGGCCAACGTACGGATCTGTCCACATTTGTTGAAACCATCCACCAAAATGTAGTTTTCCTTCGTGAAACTGCCTTGCCCTAAACATTATCGAACCATAATTAGAATGTCTAATTTGAAGGCAAATTATTGCAGAAATAAATTTATTCATATATCTCACAAACTTTCCCCCGTACGCATGAGTTTTCACTTGCAGTACTATTTTTTATGACCTTTACACTCACCTAAACTCTTAAAAGCACTGCATGCGACTAATCTATTAAAGGTATAGTCATGTCATTCTTTTATAAAGTGGAGAATTTGTAAGTAAAGAATTACCTTTGCTTTTTCTTCTTTTTATAAAGGGAGGAATGAAAAAAAGAAATGCTTAGTGTTTGATAGTAATGTCATCTACAGAAGTTCAAGTTAGGAAAAACTCAAAGGAAAAGAAGAAAAAAAACAGTCCAAGTACAAGGAAAGAAATTAAGCTTAGTGGGTTATTGTAAATGGATAGTAGGTCGTGCTAAGAATGCTAGAACGATCGTCCATCAATCTTAAATATTAGTGGCACTAGATTGAACATTAAGTTGTTAACTAGCTTGTAATAGTAATTATTAATTGCTAGAAGTGAAGTAAATGATTATAAATGTTTTTTTTCCCTAAAGAAAAGGAATGAAATCAAATGTTATGTTAAACATGTGTCTTGTTGTATGCATCAAAATGTTTTTCTGTAGAAGTTCCATGGAAATCACCATATCTACTAGACAGGATAATTAATGAAAACAATCCACTTTCTGAATCATTAATTATTTAGCAATTGAATTGTTTGCAGATCCCTTGGAATTGCACTTCCTGATCTGAAGTACTTCACAGAAGCTTCTGTTGCTGCTACACGGATATTCAAAAGGATTGATAGAGTTCCAGAAATCGATAGCGAAGACACAAAAGGACATGTATTAGACAAAATCCAAGGCCAAATTGTATTCCAGAATGTCAGTTTCACATACCCTTGCCGTCCAGATGCCGCTGTTCTCGAAGATTTCGACCTGAAAGTTGAGGCAGGAAAAACAGTAGCTCTTGTTGGAGCAAGTGGGAGTGGAAAGTCCACAGCAATTGCGTTACTCCAGCGTTTCTATGATGTTGATAGTGGCATTGTCAAGATTGATGGTGTTGATCTCAGAACATTGAATTTGAAATGGATAAGAGGAAAAATGGGTCTCGTTAGTCAAGACCATGCTTTGTTTGGGACTTCAATAAAAGAGAATATCATGTTTGGGAAGCTTGATGCCACCATGGATGAAATCATGGCCGCGGCTATGGCTGCAAATGCTCACAACTTTATAAGGCAGCTTCCAGAGGGGTATGAAACAAAGGTAATAATTTCTAGTCATTTTTCTATCAATCTACCTGAGATCGGTATAGTCATCTTAAAGGATGTTTTTGCAGTCACTAGTGCAAAACAATTCCATATGTGCTAGTTCTTCGGTATAGTCATCTTAAAGGCAAGGCTTTTGTGTAATAGGTTGGTGAAAGAGGAGCACTCCTATCTGGGGGACAAAAGCAGCGAATTGCCATTGCTAGAGCAATAATCAAGAACCCTGTGATTCTCCTACTTGATGAAGCAACCAGTGCTCTTGACTCTGAATCAGAAACACTGGTCCAAAATGCACTTGATCAAGCCTCCATGGGAAGAACTACACTGGTAACTTCTACCATTTTTCCTTATGAATTGTGAAAGAATAATGTATTGGAACCAGAAAGAATTCCTTCAAAATTGTTTTTAATTTTCTACCTGCCAAAATCAGATCATCATTTTCCCACTCTAACAATAACAATGAACAATCTTCAGGTTGTTGCACACAAGCTCTCTACAGTTCGAAATGCAGACCTCATTGCAGTCGTTGACAATGGTAGCATCATTGAAATAGGTTCCCACAATGATCTCATCAACATACAAAATGGCCACTATGCCAAACTAGCAAAGTTACAGAGACAATTCAGCTGTGATGAGCAAGAACAAAATCCTGAAATTCGCTTTTCTTCAGTTACTAGTAGTGCTGCTAGGCAAAGTACAGGAAAATCAAGTCCAACCATCTTTGCTTCACCATTGCCTGTTGATGATAGCCCAAAACCAGTGCACATCCCCGCGCCTTCCTTCTCTCGGCTTCTTTCTTTAAATGCCCCTGAATGGAAGCAAGGCCTGATGGGAAGTATTTCAGCTATAACATTTGGTGCTGTGCAACCTGTCTATGCGTTAACCGTTGGTGGAATGATTGCAGCTTTCTTTGCACCAAACCATGATGAAGTGCGTGACCGAATACGTTTATACTCTTTAATATTCTGTTCTCTTTCCTTGTTCTCCATCATTATAAACCTTGTGCAACACTACAATTTTGCATACATGGGTGAGAGGCTAACCAAGAGAATTCGATTGAGAATGCTAGAGAAGATCTTGGGTTTTGAGACAGCTTGGTTTGATGAAGAGGAAAACTCTAGCGGGGCTTTATGTTTAAGATTGAGCGCTGAAGCCTCCATGGTTAAAACCCTTATCGCAGACAGAGTTTGTTTATTAGTTCAAACCACTTCTGCAGTTACTATAGCAATGATAATGGGGCTAGTCGTGGCTTGGAAGCTTGCAATTGTTATGATAGCGGTGCAACCCCTCACCATTCTGTGTTTCTACACGAAGAAAATTTTGCTGTCTAGTATTTCAACAAATTTTGTCAAGGCACAAAATCAAAGTACTCAAATTGCAGTGGAAGCGGTCTATAATCATAGAATTGTGACATCATTTTCGAGTGTGGGAAAGGTACTTCAACTTTTTGACGAGGCTCAGGAGGAACCAAGGAAGGAGGGCAGGAAAAAGTCGTGGCTAGCAGGAATTGGCATGGGATCTGCTCAGTGCCTAACTTTCATGTCATGGGCTCTAGACTTCTGGTTTGGAGGTACTCTAGTGGAAAAGGGAGAGATATCGGCAGGAGATGTGTTCAAGACATTTTTCATTTTAGTGAGCACCGGGAAGGTTATAGCTGAGGCAGGGAGCATGACTTCAGATTTATCCAAAGGTTCAACAGCAGTAGCTTCTGTGTTCAAGATTCTGGACAGACAATCCCTGATTCCAGGTTCTTACCATGTAAGTTACATTTCTTGCATGCTGAAAATAATTTTGAAGTTAATTTTGGCATATATAGATTATTGTGGCACAAGTTTTGTTCATTAAACAGCTAGCAATTTCTGACAGGCCGGTGATGGAAGTAGTGGAACCAAGTTGGAAAAACTAGGTGGAAAGATAGAGATGAAGAAGATTGATTTTGCATATCCAAGCCGGCCGGAGACCCTAATACTTCGGCAGTTCTGCTTGGAGGTGAAGCCAGGCACTAGCGTTGGACTGGTAGGAAAAAGTGGATGTGGAAAATCAACCGTGATTGGATTGATTCAAAGATTCTACGATGTCGAGAAGGGATCAGTAAGAGTAGATGGAGTGGACATAAGGGAACTAGACATCCAATGGTTCAGGAAGCGCACGGCTCTTGTTAGTCAAGAACCCGTGTTATATTCAGGAAGCATCTGGGAAAACATCATGTTCGGGAAGCTTGATGCGTCCGAGAATGAGGTGGTAGAGGCTGCAAGAGCAGCGAATGCTCATGAGTTTATCTCGTAAGTCTTACTGAGTGTTTAGCTCCATGCATGTCTAAACAAATTATGTGATAATTAACTTCTGAAACTCTGTAATTCTGTGTAGATCACTCAAAGAAGGGTATGAAACTGAATGCGGTGAAAGAGGAGTGCAGCTATCGGGAGGGCAAAAGCAAAGAATAGCAATAGCAAGAGCTATACTTCGCAACCCAACCATCCTATTACTAGACGAGGCAACAAGCGCTCTCGATGTGCAATCTGAGCAGGTTGTGCAAGAAGCACTGGACCGAATCATGGTTAGAAGGACGACGATTGTGGTAGCTCATCGGCTTAACACTATAAAGAATCTAGATTCCATTGCCTTCGTCGCCGATGGAAAGGTGGTGGAGCGAGGAACCTACGCACAACTAAAGAACAAGAGAGGTGCCTTCTTTGACTTAGCTAGTCTTCAGACTTAGATGTACACACTTGTGCATTAATTGTAGCACCTACGTGTGTTTATAAGCATGATAAGAAGCTCGGAAGGATACTGGGATGGAATTACTACTGCTTGAAGAACTGTAAAATAAACACGTGCTTCCATACGTAATTAAATTCTCTCATGTTCCTTCCTATGATGTTTTAAAAAGTTCTGCATTAGTTGTAGACTTACAATTCAGCACTGTTGAGTTGCAGAGCCTAATCGATTGAACAGGAACAAAAAAATCTATCTCAAATAAGTGGTTTAAAAATCTTCAATCAAAATATATATTAATTTCACTAACAGAAAATTAATAAATATAAATAAAAATATTAATGGATTTTTTCCGTCGGTATATTACAATGATCTTTACCAACAAAACTTTTCTTCCTTATATTTATCAGTAAATACCGATAGAAAAACTCCCCCAGTATATACTGAGGGATTGTAGTGGAAAAATAAAAAATGAAAAAAAAGATCAAATAGTACGATGGCATGTAACTTTTACAAAAGACATTACCGATGGAGTTAATCCGATGGTAAAGTATATCCAGAATATGTTGACGAAAAAATTTCAGCTATACAGAAAATTACGAAAAAACAATTAATTGTATGGTGACATGGTATCTTTACCAACAGAATGACCGATGGAGTTGCTAATAGAATAATTATGTTGGTAATGTCGTTGTTAGTATTTAATTTATGACCTGATAATCGACTCTCCTCTCACCCTTCCTCATTTGTCTTTTTTTTTTATGCATTTTTTTTCCTGTAACAAACAGTCACCCCCCCAATCTCAACACAATTCAACCTCATACATCAAATTCAGCCATCACAACACTTAATTTGTTAGCGTTCATGTTCTGATTCATATTTTATTAAGGATTCTCCACTTTAAGTAAGCAAATCTATCTTCTTTTTTTTAATTTGAACTTAATTTTAAAATATTTTTTTTTGTATATTTTTGCAGTATAGCATAACTTCATAAATAAAGTAATGATTGAATAGTATTTGATAAAATAATATATATATATATATATATATATATATATATTTGTAATTTATTTGTTTTAATGCATTATAATTAAAATTAAAGAAAATAAGACAAAGGGGAGAGAGAGAGAGAGAGAGAGAGAGAGAGAGAGAGAGAGAGAGAGAGAGAGAGAAAGGAGATTAGGTGTTTGGTAGGTGGGCTAATGCACTTAACACATCAAAAGAAGGCAAGGCATTTGGGCAGTAAGGGTGCCCACACGAATAGCTCCCAATTTATTTTTTTACATTAGTAGATGACACATCGTTTATCTATTATTTAAAAAAAAAACTAACAATGTGTTGTTTTTAGTTGCAGACGATGCATTGCACACTTTTCTAGATTTCAACCATAAAAAAAAGTGGTGGAAAATCAAGCCGGCTTTTCTTTGCCCTAAAAAACTATTTTTCAATCTATTTTCATTTAGAAATACTTAATAAACACCGTTACAACCTCAATTTACTCTTTTAGGCAAGGCACTTCTGTCATCAAGAGAAATACATTGACATCAAATTTGATATTTCATCGTAAAATCCAGCCAACAATTTTTTTCTTTCTTCTATATCATTTTCCAGCGACACTCTCTCAAACTCAGGGATCGAAAAGCAAATAAAATGAAATCTTAGACCAAAACATAAAAACTTGAAATGAAAGGGATAAAAAATGAGAAATGAGAAAACTCTAGAGACCAAAATTAAAAAACTCACGCCTCATGTACAGTAACAAAAAAGAGAGAGAGAGAACAAGAGGCGAGTTTTTTGTCCAATGTCAAATTTGGTCCCCCAAGTCTCAATTTGAATACTAGTCTTAAAATCTTTCCTTCAATATCATAGTTTGGCATCCCATAATAATTTATTGTAATAATTAATAAAATCTCTTTGTTTTCATGTAATTTTTCTTATCTTAATCATATTAAATTGAATTAAACTTTTCCTAAACAAAGTTCGCGATAACACTGCTGCTTTTTTAATGCAATTGTTTCAAATAGATGTATTTAGATATTTTTGTTTTTTTAGTATATTGTACAATTACACAAATAACTTTAGATTCAAGAAATTTAATTCATTGAGGTTACTGTATTAGGGTCTTTTAGTCTCAGTTTTTTGTTTATTATTGGTGTGGTTGAGGATAGTTATGTAATTTAATATTAAAATATTTTTTAATTGGGAAAAGTTGATGGTACCTTCACAGCATACGCTACCACATGGGAACTTCTTTGTACTTTTAGCGGCACGTGCGACGGCTCCTAATGGTAAGAAATGGGCTTCTGCCATATCATTTTATTCCTTGTCATCTCTTCTTCCATAATAGGTGGTGTGTGTAGTCAAAATGTGGTTGGTTTATCGTTGGTGACTATGTTTTTCCCTTTGTTTCTCTCTCCTACCTCCAGAAAAGCATTATAATCCTTATTGTTATTGGTATTTCAATTTCAGTCATTTTTGTTTTGATTTTAGTATTTTTGTCATTTTTTATTTTGTTAGTTTTATTTATTTTCAATTTAACCCTTGGTTTCTAATTTGTATATGTAATATATTTTGATTTGGTCCTTCTACTTTTAATTTGGTTTTTTTTTTTTTAATCTTTTTGTCCAAGTTTTTATTGCTTTTAATTTTATCCTTCAAATCAAATATATGATTTTTTTATTTTTTTCAATGAGAATAATAATGATTTCAATTTGGTCATTCTTCTTTTGATTTTTTATCGTTATCCTTGACTCTTTTGTCAAATTTTTTATAATTTTGAATTTTATCCTTCAAATCAACTTTAAGGTTTTTATTTTTTTCAATAATAATAATAATAATAATAATAGTAATGATTATAGTAATGATGATAATGATGTGATGATTGTAGTAGTGATAGTGGTAAAAATAGAAATGAAAAGCAAAATTATTATTGATGATGATAATAATAGTAATAGTAGTAGTAATTAAAACGATAGTGGTGGTGGTGGTGGTGGTGGTGATAGGAATAATAGTAATTGTAATAATGATGATATTAGAGTAATAACAATAATGATAGTAATAATAATAGTAATAATGTTAATAATAATAATAGTATTAGATTAATAGTTTATTATAACGGTGATAATAATTATAATTTTGATAATACTAGTAATAATTGTGATAATGATAATAGTTATAAAAATAATAATTATAATAGTATGATTGTGGATTTAGCAAAATATCTGATATTGAATTAGAAGTTATATTACTTTTATCATAAACATTATTATATATATATATTTTTAACTTTATTTCAATAACTATATATTATTATTTTTTTAAAAAAATGGTTCTGTCCGGCGAGGAAGCAGCACTAGCACCGAGAACAGTTATTTATAGGTCGATACATATGAGCTCCAGACACGAGGACTTCCAGAGCAGTGATTGACGATCTTTCTTACTGTCACATGCATTGAGAAGGCAATAAATTCTCACAGGTAGATCCTGGTACTTGTCTGGCTCGTCTCTTAACTCAGGTCGGTTGCCTGAAAAAAGTTGACCTAAAATCGATATATCCAACCCGGTACTTCAAGTCACTATCCATTTTACTCAGTTAAGATTCAATTTGATACTTCAGTTTGAAGGAGGTGATTTAACTCACTAGGCGAAAACGGGGTCGAGAAATCTCGAATGATTTGCTGCAGTTTCTGGACGTTAGCCCCCGAGGAAAAACGAAAAACAATATGGGCGAGGACCTACAAGAAGCATTCAAATCTGGCCAAATCTCTCTACTGTTCAAGTTTTTTTTTTATCATGAACTGTAGAAATTCATTCTTAAAGAATATCAAGATTCCATGCACGCACCTGGTCTGCTTTAAAATTAAAAACCCATTTCAAGCTCACTAATCTGTTCTTTGGAAGTCGGTGGACGGCTGGAAGCTTCCTGTGGCTCACCGTTTCTGACATTATTTTTCATATAAAACATATCTATCATAGGATTAAGCACATACCCTTTTGCATCATCAATCTTTTCCTTACTTATATATATATATATATTCATGAAGGAGATTATGTTGTCGATGATAAGTTTTTCAAAGAAGGGTGTGCCAACTGGCTTTTACTGTTTTTGCATCCTTGTGTTAACCCTAATCTATAGTTGGGTGCCACAATTTGTGAGAGAGTAGCCAATCCTTTCAATGAAGTTGGTGAAGTGGGTTAGCCTTGATCCAAAAGTTGAGGTCTAGAGCATGAATAAGGAGTTGGTCTCCCTGAAGTTCTCTTTCATGTCAAACTAAGCCATTGAAACTTGCCATGCCAAGTGTAACAGTGTCAAATGTGCATGGGATGCACACTTCGGCAGGCTGGCCAAATCAGGGCCTAAGGGTGCTGGCAGCCATGCCAGCAGTGAGAGAAATCGGCAGCATAGATTTATGCGGTTGTAGGTTCGTCAAAGAAAAATCAGCAGCGCAGATTGTTGACGAACATTGACTTGACGATGGACTGTCCAGGCCACGCAGGAAAACTCATCAGGGGGATAGGCTGACGAGAACTGGGGCTGTCGAGGAATTCGGCAGCGCAGGAATTGGCAGCCTGCACGCAGATGCGAATTCGGCAGCGCGCAACAGCTTGTGCAAGTCGTTGACTCGACTTGGCACACGATGTAAAACTTGGACGAAGGACTGTCCAAGGCATGTGAATGACTCACCAGATGACGCAGCAAGAGCTGGCAGTTGGGGCTGCCAGGTGGGCATGCAGAACGTGGGTAGTGGCAGTTATGGATATCAAAGATCATGGGATCATGGGGGCTGAACATGGGAGCTGACCAGGGGTTGCTCTCAACCCACTAAAGATCATGGGGGGGGGAACTTCTCAATACTTTGTAGATAATGAGCCACTATGTTCATGGGTGAACATGGGTGAGATAGTGTCCCACTACTTCCTTAAAAGTAGGAATGGAGGTGTGCCTTGTAAATGTTTGTCTATAAATACTTGTTGTAGCTTTTGGTTGAGGGGTGCGGCATGTATGGGCATGCAGCAGCATGCGTTTGGAATGTTCGGCATGTAAGGGTATGCAAGAACATGTAGAGCACTAGTTAGAGGTAGCTTGGTGTAGCATGCAATCTTTATGCATAGCACACATACGGAATTGTGTATAGTTTCCTTTGTTAACGAGATCAATAAAGGTTGAGAAAGAATTCCTATAAAGCTTGTTGTGCACTTTGATTCTTATTCTTGCTTGTGTATTCCGCTTGCTTAGTTACTAGACAAACACGAGTGGGATTGGCGAGGGAAGGCTGAGTCTAGCGAGGGACTGGGTTGCCGCACGAGTTTCTTTGCATAGCGAAAAATTACCCCGTAACACCAAGCTACTTTAATTTCTATAATATAAAGCACATATTTATCTTCAAATATAATTTCTTCGTTTAAAGGTTAAAATTTATAATCCTCATTCAAACGGTGATTAAGTTTAAGTTATATGAATTGGAATTTCTACATTTAGGTCTTCCAATCTTGAAAAAACCAATCGGTCTTTGAAAAAGTTGGTAATTACTTGATACAATACAATTAGATTTACCTTAATACAATTTAATTCCAACAATCATATCAAAATCATTCCTCCTCAAGGGAAAAAAAAAGGAAAAGAAAGAAAGAAAGAAAATCATAGATCACCTGTGTCTATTACATTGTTTTGGAACTGCAAGATATCATTTGATTGTTATCTTGAAATATAAAAGACTTAGACGATTGGGATAAATAGAATAAAATGAAACAAGATATAATAAAAAAAAAATTATATTGGGTAGCAGTATACAAAATATTTTTATATTTTGTTTTATCGATAAAGAATGACTTAGAAAAGTCTGTTTGAAATAATAAAGAGATATTATTAGTTTTTAAATATTATTTTTTTAACTAAATTAAAATGACAATTTCTCTGCTCGTCAAAATCATGTTAAAAAAAATTGTAATCATCCTAACAAAAAAGATAATTGACTATAATTCAATTATGATTTAGTCAATTATTAAATCATTTATCTAAATATATTTAATAATAAAATAAATAATTAAACCAATCATATATTAAATAATATATATATATATATATATAATTTTCTGTTAAAATCTAACATTTTTTATATAACTTTTAGTTTTTAGATATAATAGTGAAAATTAAGTTAATTATAATTTGTGTTTTTTTTCTTTTTATTTTATCAATTCAACCCTTCAACAACTGAATCTTTATTTTTTTTAATTTGTTTTTTTTATTTTCAGCGTTTAATATTATATTGTTTTGAGAGTTGTATTTTGTAATTGTTTTTAATTTATGTTGGGTTATATACTGGTTTCATGAATTTAGTTTTTTTTCCTCGATTTCAACCTTCAATGCTAGATCTCATAAATTTATTTATATTCTTTTGATCTCAACCTTCAACATTGAATTTGTTGGGAATGGAGTTTTGTAAATTATTTTATTTTATTTTTATAAAGTTATGTTGGTCACATGACTCAGGTATCGGGTTTAACAAGTTTGTCTAAGTTGAGTTGGGTTGTTTTTTTTCTGTTTTTAATTGATTTTATTTTATTGTATCCTTTAAAATTGGGTTGGTTAAAAATTGAGTTTCGTAATTATTTTTTAATTTGCTTTCTATAGGGTTATCCTAAACTCGTGACCCAGGTTAACTTGAATTGTTTTTTTTGTTTTTTTATTTAATATTTATTTTTTAATTTTATCTTACAATATTGGGTTGATTAGAAATTGACCTTCATAATTTATTTTGATTTGTTTTTTATAAGGTTTTTACGGTCTCATGACCTCGGTCGTAGATTTGATATTTAAACCTATGCAATCCAATATGTCACAATTTTAATATTTTAAAAAAATATCATTCAATATATCGTCATATCAATATTTAAAAAAAATATCATCCAATATGCATCATATTTATAGTTTATAATTAAAAAATTTTTATTAAAATTACATCATCACCACTTTGACAATTTTTTCTATATTAAAAATAAATTGATCCAACGCGGAGCAAAACACGGGTCAATTATCTACTACATTTCCATTTCTCTTCATATCTAATAAACAAAGAAATTGAATGATAGTTAACTATGAGCTTAGATTGAATCTGGTTTGCAAACACAAAGAAATTTAAATAATTAAGTCTAATTAATTGCACCAAAAATATTATTGGAAATTACTTTCCGCAAGATCACAATTTTTGTAGTTTGTGGAATCCATAAATAATATTTATAATGAAATAATATGATGGGGTATACAAAGAAAAAATGTTTTGCACGGAATTCTTTTCCTTTTTCAGTTTTGGGCTCATCCTACAAGAGAAATAGTCTTTGTTCATATATAGATGCTAAACCCAGTATTTTCGAAAAGAATATAGACAGCGCAAAGCGCGAAACATCCTTCTGTAAGGCTATAGACGACCTTCTACAGGCCTTCATCAGTTCATTTTTTAAATTTTATTCCATGTTATTTTTCCTTCAACAAAGTCGAAATATTACATTTAGTAGTTAATTCTTAAAAAAAACGTATTTATAGTAAATCATAGTTTATAAGTATATATTAAATTAATGAGTAAATATATTTAGTTTATAAATCATCACAAAAAAACATGTTAAATAAAAAATATCTAACAAATACTTGGAGTTTATACATGTTTAAAATTAAAAACATGTAAAAATATAACTAAAGGTCAAAATATTTTTAAAATATTTTCAACACTTAAAAAATAAAAATAAAAATAAAAATACATTGGTGTTCATTTTTTAAATTTTATTCAATTTTATTTTCCACTCAAAAAGTCGAGATGCTACATTTAATAGTTAATTCTTAAAAACAGTGTTAATAAGTGAAACAACGGGGCATTAACCTTGACAAAATAGCTAAAGCAACTAATTCAGTTTTACTATTTATATCAACAGTGAATCTCCTCTCTCAAGTAACATTTTTTTTTCAATTCCTTTTTTCCCTTTTCTTTCCTCTTCTTTCCTTTTTTTTTTTTTAATTTCACCTTTCAACATCTCTTTTATTTTAAATTTATCTTCATAATTTGTTTTGATTGGTTTTCTATAAAGTTATTGTATTTTTAAATAAATAATTTGATATTGATTTGTCTCGATTTTACAAGCATATATTTTTGTTATCCTTTTATTTTCATATAATTAATTAAAACATGGATAAAAAAAAATTAATCCTTTTGTTATCATATAATTAAGTAAAATAAAGTTAAAAAATAAAATAATTAAATCCAATAGAGTTTATTATCCAAGTTGCGGGTTTAGCAGGTTAAGTCATGAAACTCATATCGATTCAATATATCGTTGTATCAATATTAAGAAATTATCTTGAGTTTTTTTAAGTCAAACCATGCTTTTTACTTGTCATTCGAGTTGTTATTGAATCCATCAAATCGACTATGTCATGTCAGGACAAATCCAACATAGTTTAATTTTAAACTCAATCTAATTAAGAAGTAAGGTCATAAGGTTTCAATGTTGACCAGCTAGGATTAACTTATTTTTTTTTTATTAACCTACAGTATAGTGCGAGACTATAAACTAGTATCAACTATCATAAAAGAAATAAAATCAAATTACAGAAGGAACCACAATGAAGGGGTCGGGATTAAGGTTTTGTTTTTCTAAGCTTTTGGTTTGGGATAACATGTAAAAATATACTTTCAACCTCCTTTCAATTCAAAAGTAGAAACTAAACCTTATTTTTTTAAAAATAAAAGATTAGAACTACAAGTGTAGTTAGGCAAAGACAATATTGAATCCATCAAACTAGTAACATCAACTATCAATCTAATAAGAAATAAAATCAAATTAGAATTAACTTAATTTTTTTTATTAACCTATAGCATAGTATAGTGCAAGGCTATAAATTAGTAACAACTATCACAAAAAAAAAAAATTCAAATTAGCTAGCGGAACCACAATGACATGGGGTATGGGAAGGTTAAGGTTTTGTTTTTCTAAGCTTTTGTTTCTGCTTTTTAGGTTGATAACATGTAAAAATATACTTTTCAACCTCCTTTTCAATTCAAAAAGTAGAAGAAACAATAAAACAGCTTAGATAAACAGGCTCTAAGTATCATAAAAATAAAAGATTAGAACTAGCAATGTGCTTGCGTAATTAGGCAGCAATATTGCTACCAATCTAACTAAAGTTAGATCTGTGATCATCTTTGATAGTTGAGGGATGAGATAATAGCAAGTTTAAGAGATTTTATATTTGCATTTTGAGGATCGAGTGTTTGGTTGAGAACTCCCTCAATTATAGGACAAATAATATCAAGAAAATATTAAAAATGAAATGCAAAACAAAAAAAATACAAAAATAAAGAAGGCGTGGGCTTGATATGGATATGAATTTATTGTATGGAGTGTCGCACCCAACATCACGGTGAATTTATAAAGATATGAAATGTATTTGAAAAATGAGGTAAAATAAAAAAAGGAGTCGTCATCTAGTATTGTAGTTATAATTAGAAACCCTAATTGATCTTTAAATTTTTTAGATAAGAAACTAGTTATGTTAAAAAAAAATATTATCACGTTAAGACATCATAAGGTAAATTACATTGCCACTTGTCTTTATTCTTAATTGTATGTTATGCCTAATCTTCCGGTGATCTATTTACATGGGTCTACTGCAATAAGTTAAACTCAGGGTAGGTTTTATGCTTATCCATTCTAAAATTTTCGTTGTTTTTTTCAATCCTAATTTGTTTGGTTAATTGATATTTGTATGTCTATTTACTTTAGATCATGATCTACTACCAATAGTTTATCAAGACATGGGTCTCCTCCTAAAATGTTGCTAAACTTTTTGTTTATGCAATAAGAATATGTGGACAATGAACCATCCAAATTCATTTATTCCTACAATATTGGTTCACTCATAAATTTTTACTAAATAAGAGTTATTACACCTTAGTCTTGAAATTTTCAAATGGTGTCCATTTGAGTTGATTTTTTTGGAGGCAAGATCTAGCAGCACTGACATTTAAAAATTTCTAGGAAAATTTATATTTTCAATTGATACTTAAGGATCATCGATGAATTATTATTCATAAAGGGAATTAAACTTTTGATTGACACTCAAGTGTTGTCGGTGAATATTAGACTAAAAAAGAGAATTAATACTCTTATTTAGCACTTAGATACCATCAATGAATATTGGACTATCATGACATAATGACATAAAAAGAAAGTATATTTTTACAAATCTAAAGAGGGGTTACTCCCAGTTAATACTCAAAATAATAGTTTGCTATTTTTATCTCAAGTATATGGGTAAATAAAAAAAATATTTTTTTTTATGATTTAAAAAAAAAGAATATTTTTTGAAGGGTTTTGGTATGTTAGCTTTTCAAAGATCTTTTAATATGAGCCAAACTTCGATGAGTTTTATAAAATCTAAAATATATGAATATAGTATAAAAAGTATTTTTGGCTTTTTATTTTTAAAACATGAATATAAAATTATTATTAAAATGACATCAATAATTAGAAAAGCATGTGTACATTAAAAAATGATGCAAAGATTTATTATTATTATTATTATTATTATATTCTTGAAAGGTTTAGCCGTATGCAAGATTTAAAAGGGAATTTACAAGATGAAACACAACTTTAAAAAAAATAATCATGACTCCAAAACAAAGTTAAAGAAGTACAAAAGGCGTGTAAAGAATTGGAAATTGATTATAAAGATTTTTCTGCCTGCATTGCATCTAACAGAACTTCCAAACAAAGCTTGTCAACGCACTAGCTACTACTGCTATGCCAGCACCAAGCTTGTCCTTCGTCCTTCTTCTCTATTCTACTGCATCTTTCCTTGGTTTTTCTTTGTATATGTATCTTTTATTGCTTTTCTACTCTTGCTTTTTTTCTCTTTATACTCCTCTTTTTTTCTCTTTATGGCTACTTCCTTCTCCTTTCTTAGTGTTTTTAATGTTTTTCTCTCTCTTTCTCTCCTGTTTTGCGGCTAAGGTTTCCTGCACTTACTGCCTTCTTCCTTTTTCTTTTTTTGTGGCCCTAGTATAGGTATTTGGGAGGCTTTTATAGGCAAAAATGGGAGCCATGAGGGGTCTGTGCTGGTAAGATCAATACCATTGATCTTCATGGACCTCCCTCCACCGTTGATCACAACGCACGCTTGTCCTTGCATGAGTTGGAGTCTGGTAAAGTTGGGTTTCCAAATAGGTTTTGGCTGGTCTATCATGGGTCTATAGCATGGGTTTGTAGAGGTTTCAGAGGAACATGCTATGCTATGCGTCATCTCGAGTTCCATGAGAGTCGTAAGATGAATCCTGCAAATCGCATGTTCACCTATATCAGGCATGACAAAGCAGTATGATGTTGAGGTGGTTTTCTATTTCATAACTTTTAGCTCCTATTTTTGTAGATGGAGATGACGTTGTTGTTCTTGTAAACTGCAATATTTTTAATGCTCAGTAATCTTTGATTGGTTATCTATTTAACCTTTGCTTTTAATACTCATATAGATTGATGAATTGAGGTGAGGTGAGGTGTTCAGATCTTAGATTTTAATGGAAGATTAGGTACTTAAATATGCGTTTAATCTATTTTAATCTGGCTCTACTCTTTTGTCCTGTGGCATGAGGCAACATTCATAGCATAAAAACAATAGAACTTACACACAAGTATCACATTAGAGACGGGGAAAAGGCGAGCAACTCTAATTACTATCTTGAGTTGAATATTTCGTTGAAGGTTTTCTTTTCCTTTTTTTTTTAATTTTTTTAGCAACCAATTGGGATTATCCACCCTACAATTGGTGCATCTATAAAATATTTATCCTCACCAAAAGATCATGGAGTGATTGATGATGACAATAGGATCGTAAAAGGGAAGGAGATTTTCTACGATGGGTTGCCGTTTTATTGGTTTATCCTACGCCGGTATCGTCCACTCTTCATGTGGGCTATGAACACGTACTCTCCTCTTGATGGATCCTCGCAAAAAGTTGCCACAGCCCTGATTAGTCAGATGTCCACACGTTGTGATTAATTTCTTTCGATTATTCACTTTCTTTTCCTTCTAAAAGTTTCTTCAAATTGGACCACAGACGCCACATTGTTATCTTTTCCTCCATAGCAGCTTCTGTAGAAGTTTCCCTTTCCATGAAATGTCATTTCGAAACTACAAATTCCACGACAAATCCTCTCTCTCATGGCATGGCCACTGTATCCAACACCCTTTCGAGATGTCTAGCTGACATAAAAGCTTATGAGGCTCTAACTTTGCCTGAGAATGCAAGCCAGCAACTCGCATATTTAAAGAAATTAATTTGGCCACTGCTAGCTGATGTTAAAGAAATTATTTTTCAAAGTATTTTTTTATTTAAAAATATAACAAGAGACAATGTTGACTGCTATAAGGGTTTTCAATGGGGGTGTAGGGGGTACAGAAAGCCCCATGTGGGCACGTCCCACTGCTACTCTTGCCCTCTCTGCCGCTGCGACATTTCCAGCTAGCTAGGGGTCAGTAAGAGGAATTTAATTTGGCCTTGATTTGGTAAAAACCGAAAATATTTTATTTCTCACTAGCTTCATTTACAGCCATATTTACAGCCAAAATATTTAGCATTTGTTCACGTTGATTACTGTCTGTGGAGTTCCATCTTCTATACGATCAAATGATTATTAATGGTAATCATTTAATATAATGATTGCCGAAGACTTACATTATTGTTAGTTTTAAGATTCATAAAATTAATCAAGATATATGTAAAATAGTTCGAACACCAACATTAATTAAAAAATAGTTATTAATGGTTCGTTAGCAGTAATATTATGAAATTTTAATAACTAAACTACGCTCTGATCTCCTTTGCTTTTTCTTTTTTTCAATTTATCATCTTAGCCGTTGAAACCATAGTTGATATCGGGCTTGTTCAAAGGGTTGATGGTATTGAACGGTCAAGTGTATTTTTTTCATTAATATATCATTTAGAAAATCTAGCATGCATATTTATGAAGAAATAGAACTAAGTATACGAAAATGTTTGTATGTGCTAGATGAATTGTCTACCAATAAAAGTTTAAACTTTTAATTTGATTATTAAATGGAGTTTTAATTTTATTATATAATCCTAATTAGTTCAATGTAAGGGGTCGATAAAGGGAAAAAGAAAAAAAAAAAAACCCAAGGTAGCATCACGGCAGCAACGTAAACTCATGGAAGAAAGTACAATCAGCCACTTTCTTATATTTCAACTTTGAATTGTTGTGTTTTTAAATTTTTAATTTTGAAAAATTTAGTATTTTCATATTATTTTGTTATATTGATGTTAAAATAGTTTTTAAAATAAAAATTTTATTTTTATTTTTTAAATAAATTTTAAAACCAACCGTTATACCCATTAAAATTATTGATTTTAGTTTTAAGCGGTGATTTAAAGAAGGGCCACCCTCCCTTATTGGAAAAACGCTCCTATAGGTACTTGATTTTATTTATTTATTTATTTATTTAATATGTTTTTAACCCCTTAAAATCTTTAAAAAAACACATCATTTTATGTTTTTCTTTATCATTTTTTAGAGATCTTTTTCATTTGACTTGAAAAAGAAATTTTTTTTTGTTATCAAAATTTTAAAAAACCAGGAATATTTTTTATTTCAGTCCCATGCACAACCTTTATTTTTATTTTTAAAAAAGCTGATGTTTGATATATAAAAAATCTCATGCACTTTAATTATTTAAATAAAAAATAATTTTAAAGATAAAAATAATTAAATCCAATGGAATGTATAATCCAGATTGTGGATTAGCAGGATAATTCATGTTAATTAAGATTTTTTTTGTTATTTTTTTGAAATTAATATTTTTCATTTTAATTTTTTTCATTTATCATATAAAAAAAGAGTCTATATATTTATTTTTTTATTGCAAAACATTATCTGACCCATACCAAAACACAGGTGAAATGGCTAGTTATCTCTATAACCATCACAATATAAGAGGGTGTTCGGTGCTCAAGTAAATGGTAATTTTACATACATTTTACTTTAAATTATTATTTTTTAATATTTTTAAGTCTTTTTAATATTAAAAATAAATTTTAAAAAGCAAACTTATCGATGTCTTAAAAATCATCTCTAATAAGTATGAAACTTCCTCTTCTTCTTCTTTTTCTGTAGAACGCTGAAAAAGAAAACGTTTTCCAAGCCCGTCTCTCTCCAGTCAAGGACATCAAGGTAGAAACATGGCACTTTTTCTTCCTTTCCCGGAACCACTAGGGCAGAAATTGGTCCCACTTGGATGGCTTTTTTGTCATTTCAATCATTTTTTGCAGTCTATTTTATTTTCTGTTGAACTTCGTCCACCTTAAGTGTCCAATACATAAATTATACTATTTCTTTCAAATTGAAAAAAAAATCCACCAGAGACTAAAGTGCCCAATAAACTATTTGTGGGCCCGTGACTGGACGCGCAGCGCCTCCAGGAGAGGTCATGAGACGCTGCAGTTTCCTAGCAATTCACTGATAAAAGGGTTTGAAACGGTGGAGGAGTTATTTTTTAAAATGATTTTTAAAAAAAAAATAGATTTAAATATTTTTTTTTAAAAAATTTAATTTTAATATCAATATATTAATATGATTTAGAAATATATATAAAAAACTTAATTTTAAGTAAATTGTTTTTAAAAAAACATGTATCCAGTCATGTTGACAAACACATTCTAAATATAATTTACTAGAATTCGCTATAATAAGTTTAAAAATAAAAGAAATTTACATAATTCTTTAAATATAATATGTTTCATTTACAACTTTTTATTCTTTCATTTTTTTAATGTTCATCTCTTTATTAATGAACAGTCTATTTTTTTTAAAAAAATATTTATCATTGTAGTGACGATTACTTTTCAAAATACTTTTCGTTTAAAAACGCATCAAAATAATATTTTTTTATTTTTAATATCATCATATCAAAACAATTTAAAAACAACAAAAAAACAAAATTTTTTAAAAAATTATTTTTTAACAAAAATATTTTCCAACAGTAAAAACAAATGAAACATGACAAGATCAACCTGAATTAACACACTCAACTTGTAACTCGAGCTTCAGTTTGAATCTCGAATGAGCCAAGTTTTATAATTATGATGCTAGATATACTTTTATTTTATTTTATAAGCATACACAAGATTGAATCGTTTTTTAATTAGATTAAAAAAAAAGAACCATTTAATCTAGGATTAAAAGATTCACAATATATAGTTTTACATACCATAACCTAACTTAAAAAATGCCTTACTAATAATAATATATGGTAGCTAAATAAGAAATAGCAGGATATCATAAATAAAAATGAAAGTGGACGTTAAACAATCATGAAACGACGAAAGGATGTTGGAATCTGTCTTTAAGAATTAAAGAAATAACCTAACCCTGACAGTGTAGGGGAGAGAGAGAGAGTTCATGCTATCAGCAAAAGTTAAAAAAGAAGGAAACGACATCGTTAGCTCTGGATTCCACCCTCGCCTATAAATACCTGGTTCGATGAGAGGAATTCTCGAAACTTGAGGCCCTCGAAATCCGCACTCTCTCAAAAAGAAAAAAGAAAAAAAATGGAGAATATGCCGAAGCAGGATGATACTCCCGCGTCTACCACAATTTCCTTCCTTAATTGCATCGATCTTTCAACCCCTGATGTCCAGCAATCTGTTTCCCTTCTCAAACAGGTAATTTAAAATATAATCTCTTTCCTTCTTGTCCAATCAAAGTTGTCATTCGTTTTATTCACTCCTTGATGATTAATTAATTAGTTAGTGAATGTTTAAATATGGTTTTGTTTTGCATAGGCGTGTTTGGATTGTGGATTTTTTTACGTGACAAATCATGGGATAAGCCAAGAATTCATGGAGGAGGTGTTCTCGCAGAGTAAGAAATTTTTTGAATTGCCATTGAGTGAGAAAATGAAGGTTTTAAGGAATGAGAAGCATAGGGGTTATACTCCTGTTCTGGATGAGCTCTTGGATCCTGATAATCAAATTCATGGTTCGTTTCTTTTCCTTTTTAATTCGGAATTGTTACCTTTTCTTTTCTTTTATGAATTTATCAACATAAAATGATTTTTTGTTTGTTTGTTTTTGGATGTATTGTATGGTAGTAGGAGACTATAAGGAGGGGTATTACATTGGAGTTGAAGTCCCTGAAGATGATCCTGAAGCTGACAAACCTTTTTATGGGCCCAATGTCTGGCCTGCAGATGGTATTTCCTTTTTCTTTTTCTTTTTTTTAATCCACGAAAAGATTTTTCTTCTTTGGAAAAGATAAAGTTTGATCTTGCAATTTCTTTTGGTCGTTGGTGTCTCAGGTATTTTGCCTGGATGGAGGCAGACTATGGAGAAGTTTCATCAACAAGCACTGTAAGCTCTTGCAAACATATATGAAAACGTTAAGGATGTTTTTAAACGATGTGAATCTCAGTTATCTATGCATGACGTGTGATTTAGACCCTACACACGCAAATGATTACATGTCATGCAAGGACATTTGGCATTAGACACTTGTGTCGCTTCAAAGACTTCATCTTGTTTTTTTCATCATTTGGTTTCTATTCCATTTGAAATTTTAATTTAGTTTCTTATAAATGCAGAGGGGTGGCTAGAGCAGTAGCTAGGATCATAGCACTTGCGCTTGATCTGGAGGCTGATTTCTTTGATAAGCCAGAAATGCTTGGACATCCAATTGCAGTCATGCGTTTGCTGCACTATGCAGGTTTAACTTTTAAATAATTTAATTAAATGCTATGGAATGTACGCAGACCATTCTCCAATCAAGTACAATTTATATCTTGTTGCATTGTTTGGTCTTCAGGTCAGATTTCCGATCCCTCAAAAGGATTATATGGGGCTGGAGCACATTCTGATTATGGTCTGATTACCCTCTTAGCCACTGATGATGTTTATGGCCTCCAAGTATGAACAATTTGTGAATTTTGTGTATATAGCATCTTTTTTTTCACAGTTTTATTAGTCGTCATAATTCTTTCGATTTTCTTGCAGATATGCAAGGATAAAGATGCTCAACCTCAAGTATGGGAATTTGTAGCACCACTGAAGGGGTGAGCATCTGTAGGACTATTCCAGATTTGTATTCTCTACGTTAGAAATGGACTGATACTTGTCAGACTAGCTGTTCTGGAGCTGTAGTAAATTATGGAATCTATTACATATCCATTTCCATGTCTATATTTTACCTCCAACTGTGTAAATAATTACATACCATAATCTTATATGTTTTGAAACGGAAACCTGGTATGTTGAATTCCAATTTATAGGGTAACAACTGCTTTGATGGAAACCATTAGCTCTACTTCAAAATTATGCTTTATGAAATAATGGCTATTGAATTGTTGATTTGTTCAAGAATATCTAGTAGAAGTATAAACTTAAGTTGCAAGTAGGTAGTAGAGATACAAAAGTCTTCAAGGTCCTGTTTTTTAATAATTAGGAAACAGGTTCTGGGACTCCAGGAAAAAAAATTTAACAGTTCAAAAAAAAGGATGCAATAATATGGTCAAACCTTTAGAATCTCAAGGAGTGTAGTCAAGTTATTGGTTCATGAACTTGAACACTTCTACTCCAGCATTTTGTCTGTTACGTGGTGTGCTCAATTTCTAGAATGTTATTTGGGAGAGTTTATAATAGAACGCTAACTATTCACTACTCATCTGTACTCCTTTTATGCTCTGGTGTTGCTAAAAGTTTAGAATCACAGCAGAATACACATCTGGACCAAAGAAATAGTTGAGGGAACTTTCTACATCCAGGAATATTGACATTCTTTTCTCTTTGGCTAATGTTGAACAGAGCATTTGTAGTGAATCTTGGTGACATGCTGGAGCGCTGGAGCAACTGTATTTTCAAGTAACTTTCGTGCTTTACATAGTTTCCATTAATTCCATTTTCATTCCGCACTCAAAATGAGACGTAAATGCTTAACTAAAGCAGATCTTTGGCATATTTGCAAAGGGGAATGACATGATGAATTCCTAAACTTTAATTAAGAGGTCTGATTGTCATGAAGATGAAACTACCATAATGGTGCTACAGTTACTTTTTTCATTATTGATTATTGTCATATTTATTTTTCCATCATTTCTTGAGAATTTACAGTTTTATTTATTTTTACATTTTTTGCATTTCTTTTTACCCACTCTCAGCATAATCTGTCCTCTACCTGATATTACACAGGTCCACGTTGCACAGAGTTTTAGGGAATGGTCAAGAGCGATATTCTGTAAGGATACCTTTTTTCTTCTTTTTGAATCTTCTTTTACCTTTCAGCCGGGTGCCTTTTAAATGTCTAAGTTCCCATAATGCAAAGTTTTTATTTTGTTTGCTTGCAATCTCAAAGTTCCTCATTTCTTTTTCCTGTGGCAGATTGCCTATTTTGTGGAACCCAGTCATGAATGTCTCGTGGAATGCTTGCCAACCTGCAATTCAGAAAAAAACCCCCCCAAGTAAGTTCAACTCTCAATAATTTCTGTAGAATGGCTGAAATAGTTGCAGTTGCAAACTCAGCATCTTGCATCTACAGTAATTTGTTATAGATAGCAGATAGCCATCATGTCAAGCCCAATGATTTGAGATGTCGATACGTGAAAAGTGACTTAGGATTGCAGGATACATAATTCACATAGTTGCTGTAGGCACCAGGATGCTTGCTTTTCGGAGATGAGCATGATAATTGTTTTCTTCTTGAGGCACATTAAATAGATAAATTAGATGTTGAATTTGAATCCATCCTGCTGTCTCACTTCCATACAGCATAGTTTTGCCTGTAAGAAATCATTTCCATGCAATTGTTTACTGACGGTTTGTAATGTGATGAGTGTAGACTGTAGAAAATTGCGAGGCAGATTTATTTCTTCCTTTCTTCTTTATAAGAGCGTGCACACAGTTGCATGAACTTCTGCGTGTATTTCTTTCTCCAGGTTTCCTCCTATCAAATGTGAGGCTTACCTTAGCCAACGCTACAAGGATACTCATGCTGATCTGAAAGTATACAACAAACATTAAAGTTGAGCTCGCCAGAACTAACATTTCAAATCTACTCCGCCAAGTGATAATTGCCATCAGAGCCCTCAAATCCGGTGACGCGCGGCCGCACCAAGGGGTGGCTTTCTCTTGGGTGTAATATTGTACCCCTATTGATTTATAGCATCCATCGATCATAAGAATGTACTTAGTTTTCTATAATTAGTTAATTCTTAATTGTTCACACCCTGATCTTTAACAAGTCTCTAGACCTGAATGGCGAGATAATTGAATTAACTGGAGTTTAAAGGATGCAAATCAAAGACAATAAGAATCTGGGATTTTATTAAATTGAAAGAAATCGACTCACAAAGATCCAAGACAAGGAATTTTATGGGCAGATTCAAGGTATCAAACAAAATAGCATTTGAATCTTAAATGGATTTGATTGAAAGCTTAAACAAAGATTTGGGTTGACTGAAAGATTGACTCCAGCTCTGGAGTGCTACAATTTAGCTAGTTCATGGCCAAGAGAAAACGTTATCGTTTAGATTTCCATTTGATGGCTTATCTTCTGTCGTCCATGCGTTCACTTCCTTTCATGCAACATCTGCTTGAAAATTCCTTTATTGTCTGCAATCGAATGCCAGTGTTCTGTCAAACTATCCTAAACTTGTTACATCCCCTTCCCCTTCAAGAACCCTTTACCTCAAGGTGAGGTTAGGTCTCCTTTGACCACCTCTGAGCTGTTTATTTTTATATTTTAAATATATTTTTAAAAAAATTCATTATTTTTATTTTTTATTTTAAATTGGTTTTTTATATGTTTTTATATAGTTTTGATATATAATGTTAAAAATAATTTTTAAAAAATAAAAAATATTATTTTAATTTATTTTTAAATAAAAAATACTTTAAAATTAATAACACTTCATGCGAGATCAAACAATAAAAGATTTGCAACAACATATTTTATTAATTATATTTAATAAATATAATTTATAATAATACCCTAAATACTCTAAAAAATTATAATAAAATAATGTAAAATTACAAAATTCTTAATCTAGAATTTTGTTAGTTTTTTCTTTCAAAGTATTAAAATAATTATAATATTTTAAAAAATTAAAAATATAAAAATATCCCTAAATTTATTGATTAACTTATTTTATTTTAATATTAAATTAATAATTTTACTACAAAAATAAAATTATAAATCTAGTCTCATATAATTTTATAAATTACAATACCTAGTAAAGATTATCTTTCTTCCGATACCTAGGACGGTTATTTTTGTTCCAGCAATGGAGTTTTGGTGAGCAGTAACTATTATTTGAAAAATAATTTTTTTATTTTTTATTTTTTATTTAATTGGGTAACTATGCTAAGCACTTCATACTCATAATATCAAAATTTAGCACACTCAAACAAAACAAAAATGGAGAAAAAGCAGTCTGGTACTGGTAATGCTACGGGTCCTGCTACTAAGGAAGTCTCCTTCCTCAATCGCATCGATCTTTCCAGTCCCGACATTCACCAATCTGTTTCTCTTCTCAAACAGGTAATTCAATTTAATAATCTCAATTCTCATGCTTCTCTATTTTTCGAAAGAAATAAAATTGAAAAAAAAAACAGAGAAAACTGTATACTGTGTCTGTTATAGTTAAAATCATTTGTGTTTTTCTTTACTAGGCATGTTTGGATTGTGGATTTTTTTACGTGATCAATCATGGGATGAGTGAAGAATTGATGGAGGAGGTATTTGAGCAAAACAAGAAATTTTTCGAGTTGCCATTAAGTGAGAAAATGAAAGTTTTAAGGAACGAGAAGCATAGAGGCTACACTCCTCTTTTTGATGAGCTCCTGGATCCTGATAATCAAGTTCATGGTGGGTTTCTTTTCTAATTTCTGTTTCTTTCTTTTCAATGTTAAAATTGTTTTTTTCTTTTCTTTTTTATGGAATATTATAAAAAATGCAAGTTTTTTTTTTTGTTTGGATATATTATATGGTGGTAGGAGATTATAAGGAGGGTTATTACATTGGAGTTGAAGTGCCTGAAGATGATCCTAAAGCTGAGAAGCCATTTTATGGGCCCAATGTTTGGCCTTCAGATGGTATTTCTTTTTTTCTCTTTTGTTTCTGATTCAGTAGTTTTTATTCAAGAAACTTGTCTTATTAGTTCTAGAATGTTAAAGCTTTTTATTGAAAATTTCCTTCTTTTTTCATGGTTGGTTTCTTAGATATTTTGCCTGGTTGGAGGCACACTATGGAGAAGTATTACCTAGAGGCATTGTAAGCTCTTGCTGACATATTTGGAAATACTGTGGATAGTTGAAAATGATGCCAATCTCAATTATTTGTGCATGATGTATGTATGTGCTCATGATTGTATGCCACGCATGAATATTTGAGATCAGGCAATTTTGTTGCTTCAAAGACTTGCTCTTGATTCTTCTCATCATTTTGCTTCTATTTCATTTGGCATTTTATTTTTAGTATCTTATTAATACAGAGAAGTAGCAAGAGCCATTGTAAGGATCATAGCACTTGCACTAGATCTGGAGGCTGATTTCTTTGATAAGCCAGAAATTCTTGGCCAGCCACTTGCGTTTTTGCGATTGCTAAAGTATCCAGGTCATACTTTTAAACGATTTAATTAATTAAAGCTCATGGGATGTAGTTATATGTTATTGTCCAATCAGGTGTGGTTTATATCTTGTTTCATTGTTTGGTCTCCAGGTCAGATTTCTGATCCCTCAAATGGATTATATGGAGCTGGAGCACATACTGATTATGGTCTCATTACCCTCTTAGCTACAGATGATGTTTATGGCCTCCAAGTATGAAAAGTTTGTGATGATATATATACATATAGCTTCTTTTTTGCACAGCTTAATTAGTTATTGCATTTTTTTAATCTTCTTGCAGATATGCAAGGATAAAGATGCTCAACCTCGAGTATGGGAATTCATAGCACCATTGAAAGGGTGAGGCTCCGTAGGACTATGAGAGAATTGGATTCTTTGTAGTTAGAAATTGACTGATACTAGCAGTTGGAGTTCTAACAAATTGTGGCGTCTATTAGATATCCATTTCCATTTCTATAATTTACGTCCAACTATGTAAAACAACTACAAGCCAAAATCTCAGGTCTTTTGACATGGAGGCCTCATATATTTGATTTCAGTTTATAGAGTTGCATCTTCCTAGATGGAAATCATTAGTGCAACTTTGAAGTAATGCTTAACTATTAAATGGCTATTGAATTGTTGATTTGTCCAAGAATATTCAGTTTTACAACAAATATAAAGTTGCAGCAGGCTGCAATATAGAATTGGAAACAATTTGTGGGACTATCTGGAACTAATTTTAACTGAAGAATCCTCTTACCTCTCTACATTGGAAAAAGAAGATGATGCTAATAATATAGTCAAGCTTGATATTTAAGCAGTGTGAGCATCATTATTAGTCAAATTATTTGTTCATGACCCTGAACATTTCTACTTTTCTCTGTTACATTGTGCGCTCAGTTTCTGGAATATTATTGTGCACTCACATGATTATTATTTAAGCTATTGGTTCATAAAACTGGAACACTTCTATTCCATGTCTCCATCTTTTTGCCTGCTCCATTGTGTAATTTCGTATTATTGTTTATGAGCAATGATATGATAGTGTAAACTATTCACAACTCTGACATTGCTAGATGTGTAAGATTAACAGCGGAATACACATTTGTGCCATTAGAAATAGTTGAGGAAACTCTTGCTTTGGGAAAATTGACTTACTTTTCACTTTGTTTTATCTTGAACAGAGCATTCATAGTGAATCTTGGTGACATGCTGGAACGCTGGAGCAACTGTCTTTTCAAGTAATTTTTGTGCATGTGATCTACATATTTCACATGAATTACATTTTCCTTCCATTCGAAAATGAGATTTAAATTCTTGACTAAAGGAGATATATACTGTATATTTGGCAATTGGCAATTGGGAAGGATTTATAGTTAATTCTTTAAAATTAATTAAAAGGTCTGATTGTCATGAAGATGAAGGTAGCATAATGGTACCATAATGCTTCTTTGCTTGTCATCTTCATATGCAATTTTCCTCACTTGCAAAAATTCTCTCCTTTTTTTTTTGTTGCCTTTTTGCCCCTTTTACCATTCCTCTAGGCGGAACTCATGTTCTCTACATAATATTACATAGGTCCACGCTACACAGAGTTTTAGGGAATGGTCAAGAGCGATATTCTGTAAGTATATATTTTTTCTTGTTATTTTCCTTTCCCTTTCATGTTGATGGCCTGGTGTGCCTTCTAAATCTCAAAGCTCCCATAAGTAAAAAGCTTTTATTTGCCTACTGTCAGTTACACAGTTTTTCATTGACCTTTTGCTTTGGGCAGATTGCTTATTTTGTGGAACCTAGTTATGACTGTCTTGTCGAATGCTTGCCAACCTGCAAGTCCGAGAAAAATCCACCCAAGTAAGTTGAAACCTCAATTTTTTTCTTTTGCATGCTTGAAATCTGTGACTGCAGCCTGGACATCTCCATGCATTTCTTTCTACATGAATTTGTTATAGGCAGCATATAATTATCATGCTTAACCCTTCTGATCTGTGATGTCCTTGTGCGAAAAGTGACTGGGAATTTGGGGGTAAACGAATATATAACCCAATAACTGGTACCTTTGAACAGTTTGTGTTGAAGATTTCTCTTTTGTGTTGCACCTGGTAATAAATTCTTCTATCATTTTATGCCGCATCTGTGCTATTTGGATTTGAGCATGTTGCTTCTTTAAGTTCTGGAGTCGCATTAAATGGATTACATCAGATGTTGATTTCTAATATAGCTGCTATCTTACTCCCATATAGAAGGTTTTGCCTATTACAAGAATTCCTTTCCATGCAAATGTTCGCCGGCCTTGTGCAATATGAATGTGTGTAGACAGTAAATGATAGGGCGGCTTCTTCTTCTTCTGTTTTTTTGAAAATGGAAGTGTGCATATCAGTTGTACATCTACTTCAACTTCTCTATGAACCGCTGCATGTATTTTTTTCACCAGGTTTCCTCCAGTCATATATGGGGATTACCTTGGTCAACGCTACAAGGATACTCATATTGATCTGAATGTGTACAACAAACTGCAGAGTTGAGCTTGCCAGAGAACATTTCAAGCTTGCATTGTACAATTACTACTCGTTAATTGCCATCAGAATTCTCAAATTAAAATGAAGCTCTTGCACACCGCAGGATGGCTTCCTTTTAGTCTTGTTATGTTGTACATTATTTATAGCATCAACCATAGAGATGAGTTTTCCTTGTTAATTTAATCCTAAATGTACATTATATTATGGTGCTCAATAAATGTGTGAACATCAACCAGCAAGCGTTGCCTGCCATGGTTTGATTCGCATTACCAGCCAAGTAGAAATGTAGCTCCATTTACTAGTTTAACAAGGTACTGATATTACAAGCCCAGACAATTTATTTTGCTTATTAGAGCGGTTGCTCTCAAGACAGCACGCGGCTTCACACCAAAAGAAAGCATAAATGCACAAGCACAGTACAGACAATTCACCGGTAATATCTATAGGCGGGACTGTACATGCAACTCTCTGCGTGCTTCACAAGGTTTTCTGGACGGGGGAGACGTGTAGCCAGGCCTGCAAGATCACAACATTCAAATAAATTCAGAATTCCTACCACAAAAACATAATACAAGAATAGCCACACTTACCAAGTTCATATGCCTTGGCAGCTACGTTAGCAGCAATTTGGACTGAGATTTTTCTGATGTTAGAGAGAGGTGGGTAAATCAGCCCCTTTGCTAAGTACTCCTCTTTAATTTGCCCAGCCAAGGCTTCCGCTGTTATTAGAGACGGAGAACAGATAAAAAACATTAGTCTTCTGATGAGGAGACTCGTGATAGCATGAATCACCAAAGAGTTGAAATCAAGCAACTAATTGTGTTCTAAATACTGTGAAAAAAATAAAATGAAAAATAAGTACTCCTTGAGATATGCTTTGAACTTACCGGCTGCCAGAAGCATATCATCATGAACACGAATAGCTCCAGAGATGACCAAACCCAGGCCAAGGCCAGGGAAAATGTAAGCATTGTTGGACTGGATGGACAAGAACAGCACAAAATTCAGTCCTTGATGTTCAACTCAAATACTAAATTATTAGACAATTGCATTGTCTAACCTGGCCAGGAACAAAAACTTTTCCCTCGTACTCAACAGGATCAAATGGACTTCCACTAGCAAAAATTGCTTTGCCCTGCAATTCAAGATCAAGCAATGAACATAAGTTTAGAGTTAACCGCACTTGCTTAGATAGTGTCCTGAAGAAGAAAGATTGTAGATCCCTCAGAGGCTGCTTCCTCAACCCGGTGATGGATTATGATTGCAAACAAAGTTGATTTTACCTTAGTCCAAGTGTAGGCTTCTTCAGCTGTACATTCAGATTGTGAGGTTGGGTTGGAGAGAGCCAATATTAGAGGTTTCTGCAATGCCATTCATAGAAAATGATCAAGTTCTCTCTTTTTTATGGTTGATATACAATTATCATTCACAAATATACGTGAAAAACGCTTTGGACATATTGAACCTCATTGAAAGAAGCCATGGCCTCAATCACTTCCTTAGTAAACGTTTTTCCCACTCCGGATGTTCCAATCAAGACTGTTGGTTTGATTGCCTGAGAAAGTGGGCTAACTGAATGAGGAACCAACAAACAGTTGAGAGCAGGTAATTGAAAATTGAACAGATTTCCACACCTTGACAACTTCTAGGAGTCCTTTAACGGGTTCATGTTCATGAGCCCATGGTTTCTTGAAGTGTTGTAATGACTCCTTGCGAGAACTAACAATCAAACCCTGTCAGAAAAATTATGTGGTGTTAAGAGATGGGGGATGAAAGGCAATCAAACAATTCTAGAGCTTGTTCGTAGCTATAAATTGTTTAGCAAGGTCATAAAAAATTCTGCTTCGGTGTTACCTTTGAATCTGTCAGCCAAATCTTCTTGCGAGTCTCTTCCAAAGGAGTTTTTGACTGGAAAAAAAAGAGGAGAAAAAAAAAGTCAGAAACATGTAAATGAAAAAATATATGGAAGATAAATTGGAGTGATATATGGCGTTACTCCAAATCCCAGTAAAAAGATACGAATCACTAAAGCTGACATGAATATTGTAAGAGCAAAACTATACCCGTCTTGACATCTCAAGAGCTATAAGCTCTGCTATACCAGTTCCAGCCTGCAAAATCATAAAGCTACACTTCAAATTAACTGCTCAAACAATACATAAATAACTTAACCACTAGATTTTTAATGCTGGATAGAATTGGATGTGGATGAGCAATAATCTTGTAAGTCCTATCATTACCTGAAAAACTTGAACGAAGAAATCATTAAATCAAAGGGGAAAAAAAGGAAAAGAAACTCATGTTTTCACACTAAACACTCAAGAATGTCATCACTCATTCCATTGTCTACTTCTCAAAGTCTTTTATAATTGACTAATTCTTTTTTTTCTTTTATTTTTTTCCCATGCTGCAGAAGGAAAAGAAAGAACAAAATCATAAGGCAAGGATAGAATCTCACTTCACCAGCACCAAGGAACAAGAAAGTGTGATCAGCCAGGGAACCACCTAGCAACTTCAGTGCTGAAATAAGCCCTGCAAGAACAACAGCAGCCGTCCCCTGCAATAGACAGAGAATAACATATTAAAGAAGTAGGGAAACAGTGTCTTAAGTAATGATTCACGATTAGAGAGCCTCATGCCTGTATATCATCATTGAAGACTAAATGAGTTGTGCCATACTTTGCAAGCAGATCAAAAGCATTGTGGTTAGCAAAATCTTCGAACTGCAAAATTTGGTAAGGAAAAATGTAGATAACATCAGAAGTGAGTTAGGAACATGAAACTTTGGGATCGTACAAGTCAACTATGCATCTGACCTGTATCAGAACTTTCTCCCCATAATTTTGTTTTACAGCAGTCATGAACTCATGGAGAAGTTCAGAGTATTCCTGGAAGTAAGAGAAACACCAAATTTTATTTGATTGCGAATTATATTTTACGTGCCTGACCATAATGAAGGTATTCTCAGTTATAAAACCTGGCCAGTTGCCCTCCTCTGTCTCAGTCCAATGTAGAATTCATCCTTCAGCAATTGCTCGTTGTTCGTACCCACATCAATGGTTACTGGCAAACACTATAAAAAGAACACAGGAAATATTCCCATCAGACAACATATCAAACCATACGATGCGTCTCAATCCATGATCTTATTTTAAAGATAAACAGTTAAGAGACAACTTGATCTTTAAGGGCATATGAAGCACTCGATGCGAGCAACATCTTAAACCTAATGAAAACCAGTCAAGTAGAGAAGAGACTTAGAATGTTCTGAAAATGCTTACAGCTGAAGGACGAACTCCTCCAAGTGCAGTGTAAAGAGACAACTTCCCAACAGGAATGCCCATTCCCTGCAACATTTTCAGCATGATCATACGTATATATTTTATAAACCACAAAATAAAATGAAACTTTTTTTCCCCTTTCCAGTAAATATCCTTATACCTGACAGCCAAGATCCCCAAGTCCCAAAATTCTTTCACCATCAGTAACAACAATAACTTGAATACTCTTCTGAGGCCAGTTTTTCAGCACATCAAGAACTTTCCCCCTAGAAAACCAACCACTTCCTAAAATGAGCTCATAAATTATAAATATTGGCGGGATTAAGTAAAAACAAAGGAAAGAAATATCCATACTTCTCTTTTAAACTTATATATAGACCCTGAGGACGCTTGAAAATACTTCCATACTTCTGGCAAGCTTCCCCAACCGTCGGTGTATAAACAACCGGAAGCAATTCCTCAACATTATCGATCAAAAGCTTATAAAACAACCTTTCATTCCTTTCCTGTTAACCCCACAGTAAAAATCTTCATCATCATCATTATTATTATTATTGTCGTAGTAGTAGTAAAAAAATATGTGTTATATTTTGAGAAATGTAAAAAAATTGGACCCACCATAATAAATAAAAATAGATCCCATTTGAGATCATATATAATAATACCTCAAGTTCCATCATGGCCGTATATTTTTGAAGAGGAAGTTGATATTGTCTAATGGTGTTCATCAATTTCTTTTCCTGAAGCTGTTGAGAGATGGTTGTTGGAGGAAGAAGACCACGCAGGTAGTGTGCATCTCTTTCTTTCTCAGTGAAAGCAAGCCCTTTGTTGTGATGTGGATCCCTCAACAAAGTATATCCACTACAAACCAGTATTATTATTACCAACAACAACAAAAGTTGACGATCAAAATGAAAACTATTACAAATTAAAAACCAAACCTGGCAACGGAGATGGTCCAGGGAGTAACAAGCTGGTCCTCAGTGGCACGATCCTCGCCATAAACGTCCTCAACACCACCACCGACAGTGGATTTGGGGTCCATGTCGAGCACCGAAGCTCCGTCTCTCATCTCCTTCAGCGTGCTCTCCATTCTCAGTTGACTTAATCTCTCTCTGCTGATCTTCGAATATCAAACTAAACCGAACCGAAACCTAAACCTGACCTTTCTTTCTTTCCAAATCAAAGGGAGAAACAGCAAAATATATAGAGATTAAATAACAAGTTCTGGAGTAGTGGTTTGCTCTGTTTCTGCTCGACAAAAACACAACGTTAAAAAAATACTTATTAGTAGCAGGCAAAGTCAAAGCCCTTGTTGTTCTACACGGTACAAATCCCTGGTAGGCATCAAAATTTGGAAGTGAGAAAAGAAAAGAAAAAAATATCCCTTGTTATTTTCAGTTTGTTTGGAAATTTGGTCGGCAGCACTTGTAATTCTTATAATAATCGCTATAAAAGTAATATTATCAGCAGCAGCAGCAGCGCTAGACTAGTAATAGTATATCCTCGTTCATGCACTTAATAATTAATTTATCTTTTAGTCCTTAGCTTCGTATTTGAATATTTTTAGTTAGCATTTGATGAAATCTACACTTTCTAATATGGGTAATTTGATCGGAAGCCAGTAGATTATGAATGAGTTTTCAATGATTATGTTATTCCATAACACTTAAAAAAGAAAGAGAATTAAGTGTTCTTGGTGGTGTTTGTTATTGATATAATAATTGATTTTAAAGTGTTTTTATTTAAAAATATATTAAAATAATATTTTTTAATTTTTAATATTTACACACATAAATGATTAAAAAATAAATTGAAGCAAGAAACTTTTTTTTTCAAAAATAGACCTGATCTCGGAATGGTGATGTCTGACACTCACATGGTTGTGTCATAGCAAAAATAAACACCGCTTTAATATATATTTAGTATTGTGGAATAAAGTGTTTTTAAAAATATTTTTTATTTAAAAAATATTAAAATAATTTTTTTCAGGTTTTTTCATCTTCTTACATCATTATATCAATATCATCATGAAACATTAAAAAAAATTAATTTAATATTTTTTTATATTAAATATATTTTTAAAAATATTTAAAAATAAAATAGTTATTATACCCTCAAATATTTCTAAAAAAACCCAAGTTATTTTTTATTAATTTTTATTTATTTTAAATCAAACCAGATTAAACCTTTTCAAAATCATCTCACAATCACTATCCAAGTAGTAAAAGATAAAAGATAAAAGGAAAAGAAATATGATTGAACTTTTATAATGATTCGCCACTAATCACGCCCTTCGCTTTCCAAGCGCTAGGTTCAGATTTTTAATCAGCACTCAGGGATTTTTCACATGTGATACACACACACACTAAGTAAAATTACTTTACTTATTAATTATACATAATATTTTAAGTAAAATTAGCCGAACACCTATGTTAATTTAAAAAAAAATTATATATTAATTATTTGATTTTTGATGAATAGATAAAAAAATATAATAAATTCTTAAATTTAGCTTGATTAATATTTTAATGTATGATATTTTTTAAAAGTGTTTTTTTAATTTTAAAATATATTAAAATAATATTTTTAAATTTTTTATTATTTTAAAATTAATATTTCAAAACTAATAAAAATATTAAATTAATATTTTTCCAATACTGTCACTGCAATGATGGAAGAGCATCATATAAATTAGTGAGAGAGAGAGAGAGAGAGAGTCCGTTGAAAAAAGGGAACAACAAAGAGGTGGGAGGGACAGATTTGTCCGTGTCCGGCGGTGGAGGAGGAGGTGATCGACAAGGAAGGATTCCTTTGTGTCCATTTTCCTGTCCACGAAAATGGATAAAACGTTTATTTCTATTTTTTTTTTAATTTAATTAAATAATAGCTGGGTTGAAGGAAAGGACCCGCCACGTGGGGTTCTGTCTGTCAATTATTTTGGTGAAATGTGCACATCCATTCCCCCTGTCACGATTAAACTTTGCCGGGACAAACAAACTGATAATGGGTTTATTTTTCTGTTTAAAAAGTTTTTAAAATTTTTTTTAAATTAATTATTTTATAATTTTATATTATTTTAAAATTTTGATATTAAAAATAAATTTTAAAAAATAAAAAATATTATTTTAATATATTTTTTTAAAAAAGAGATTTTAAAAAACAAATATTATCATAATTAAAGCAATATTAGGCTGTAAGGTGCCCTGGTCCACTGCGCGTGAATATGTCGATATCAACACTGTTCTTTGCCTCCTTTGGCTTGGGAATATTGAAAGGATATACTTCACTTCCCTCCCACTAATTCATTTCGCTTGTCTCCTTGTGATAAGAAGTTGTTTTTTTTTTATTATTATTTAAAAAGTTTTTTTAAAAGATTTAAATTTTTTTTTTAAATTAATATTTTTTGGTGTTTTTAGATCATTTTAATATGTTGATATCAAAAATAATTTTTTTAAAAAAAATATTGTTTTGATATATTTTCAATTGAAAAACATTTTGAAAAGCAACCGCAACCACATTCAAACACAATCTCGAGGACTAATGTGCTCTCATATGCTTTTTTTTTTAACCCTTATTTTGTTTCTTAGTTCAAAAAAAACTTTATTAACACTTTTTTTAATCAAATTCGATATTAACTTTTTAAAAATATTTACATCTAAAATAAACATAAACATATTGATGGATAGCTAAGATCAATAATTATTCATGACATAAATAAAAAAAATAAAATCAATTATAAATCAAAAGAGTTGAAGAGATAATCTATCAAGAATTAAGATCAACCCAAAAACCGATGGACCACACACACGGATAATCAAAATAATGTTTAAAGTGGGAGGCTACAACAAAATATCTAATCATAAATCATATATTAGTCTAAGATTCACATTGTATCAATAGAAAATGAGTTTATTTTGTATTAATTTAATAAAAATCTTGATATAATACAATTATATATAGAGACTCCGTGTGTTTATGTCCTTCCTTAAAATATATCTACCTATGGTATGTCACTAGCTACGAAATTCCAGTACAAGTGAAGCGTGGTGGTGGTGTATCTGGGGAGGCTCCCTTGTGGTAATGTGTCTTTATAGAAGTCTTTTGTAATTAAAATATATTAAAATAATTTCTATTTTTATATTAACACATTAAAGTTATTTAAAAAATATCTAAAAATGAATTAATTTAAAGTTTTTTATGTGAAAATTAATTTGAAAAGGGGGTTAAATCGCAAAAACAAATATATGGGAAAAATCACAATTACATAGTTTTGAGATATTATATTAATAAATTAAATGCAATCCATTTTGTTAACACTAGTATATTCTTTCTTCGGCTTTCACATAGGCAAGCTATCTTCAACCAAATCATGAAACTTAACCAAGTTATCCACAATTAAATTGGTATAATTATAGTAAATTATTTTTCTGTCACCTTATTTTAATACTTGAATATTAAATGATAATACGGGGAATAAAAATAATCAACTATAATAAACTTTCAAGGATAAAAATAGTTAACATATATGCTAAAAAAAATTGGGGTTTTTTTCTAGGTAATTCACAGTGAAACACCTTAGATTTGCTTTCATTATCAAACTTTATTTTTTTGCAATTAAATCCTTTTATAGCCTAACTAGATAGAATTAGGGTTGAAATTATAGGAAAAAAATACCAAATTAAAACATAGAAGACTAAAAAGTAAAACATGGAGAAAAGGCATGACTCACACCAAAATCATGAGGATTTTTATTTTGTTTCAAAAGTTTATTTTATTTATTTTTGAGTCTCTAAGTTTAAGAGAGGAGATAGAAAATCATCAAAAAATAATAAAAAAAGAGAAAGTTTGTTGTCATCATTCCAACAACTAAAATGATCAAACTTGACATCTACAGGTTTAATTTGACAAAGAGAGTTCAATGGTGATACACATGCCTAAAAATGATAGAATTCTATTTTAATTTTTTTATTTAGTTGATTTTAATTTGTTTGGGTGTTTTTGGGTTAGTAGATGGTTTAAAGAAATTTTTGTGGTGTTTATGAATTGAAAAATAGATTTTCAAACAAAAAAAACCTACCCCTTGATTTTTCAAGCACTTCATGATTGTTGAAATTTAGATTGGGCAGCAACATACGATACTACTCTTGAAGGTGACATGCCAATTATTTTTTTTTTTTGAAAAAAAATAAGTAGCAAACAATAATCACCCATCATAAAAGATAAAAATAACTAAATATACCAAGCGCATGGGGTATGCTTTTTGCAAGGCCCTTGTGTGTCAAGCCACCCAATCCTAGCCTTGGTATTTTTTTTTTGTTTTTTTATTAAGTTTTATTTTTTAACATCAAGTTTTTATTAAATTATTTTACTAGTTTTTTTTCAGTTTCATCATTACTATTTGATTGATTTTGGATTGATATTCATGTTTTTATAATATAAAAAAATAAAAAAAATATTATTGCACATGTTGAAATCCATAAACTCATATCATGTGTTTGACATATTAACCCAAATTGACTTAGATCGATTCAATACATTATCCTCTCATTGTTTAAAAAAAAAGATGTCATATGGAATTTTTTTAAAAAAAACTAACTATTTTTTTATTGGTCATCCAGGTTGTTTTTGGACCTGTGTACCTAATCTTTGTTTCTTTCTTTTTTTTTTTAATTTTTGAACCTGTTAAATTGATAAAATCACATCAAGATAATTTTTATATAATTTAATTTGAAACTCGAATTAAACAGGGATTCAAGTCGGGAGTTTTCCAATTTAACTTGTTGGATCAAATTTAATAATAATATTAAAAAAAATCATCATAACTTAGACATTTTTTGTACATCCAATTTTTTTTAATCCACATTATAAAGCGGGGAATAACCTATTCAATATTAAACATATAGATATAGATAGTAGCAATGTGATTTATATGAAACCAGAAACAAAACAAATGAAGATGATAGGTATATTTATTACAATTCTTCCTCGATAAAGATATTGTTCAATAATAGATAATGCATGAGCTGAAAAGTGAAAAATGGTGTGTTTACTAAAACATTTCAACGCCTGTACACATGGACGGATCCAGCATATGTGCACTGTGGGTTTGCCCACGCTGCTAAAAATATATATATATATAAAAAAATAAAGTATATATTATGCTAAAATTAGTAACGAGTTTTGAACGATAAAAAAATTAGGAAAAATTTAAAATAGATGTGTTTTTAGAATGATAAAATAATTTTGATGAATTATAATAAAAATAATAAATAAAAATTAAGAAAAAACTGCACAAAAAAATATTGGTTTACACCTTAGTTAAAAATCGATAATATTATCGTAAAACTGTAGTACGTCTGTAAATAAAATAAATAAGAAAATAAGAAAATAAATATATTTTAGAACAAAAAAATGATTCTAAAGACTTAATAAAATAACTGATATGATTCTAGTAATGATTGAATAAGAAAATTTGTATTTTGATATAAAATCATCTGCTTATCAATTTTATGATATTGAACATAACTTTAAATTTGACCATGGAATTAGACTGAAACTTTACGAGGAGCCTTTGGACACATTGCTCTATCAAGATTTAAAATTTTAGGGTAATTTAAGTTTAGAAAGGTCATGCGGGTATATCAATAATTGAACCAAAAATAACATATAGGCTTATTAATTACATTTTCATAAATAAGTTAGGAAAATTGGAAATTCAGTTTCTTCTTCCCCTTTAAAATGTTGGTAGTGTTGAAAAAAATAGAAGAGAAAAACAATTGAGAGCTTCCTCACTAATATTTTGAAGAGAAACTAAGATTTAAACCAAGATGGATGGGAGAGTGAGTACTGAATACATCCAACTTAAAAATTAAAGGGAAAATTAAGTGAGAGAAAGGGAGTAAAGAGAGAAAACCCACGACATTAAAAAAAAAAAAAAGGAGCAAAAAAACTTTGATTGGTTAACATTCGAAGTTCATATCATTATTGGGTAAGATGCTATAAATTCAATTGTACAAGTTTAAGTAAAGAATAACAAAGTTTATGCAAAATTATTAAATTTTGAATCAGGGTTCTTAAATGTTAAATTAAAAAAAAATAAGATTGTGTAAATGTGATGTTCTTAGGATGAAATATGATGTAAATGACTTTAAATAAAGCATATCTAAAGAAGAAAAATTGAGTGTTTATGATGAAAATAAAACCGACAATTTAGACTATGAGAAATTGATGAAATAAATAATTTATGGTTATATGATGGTTGATTGAAATAAATAATTTATAGTTAGTTATTGGAATGATTGGTTGAATGATTGTTTGGTTACTTATAATAAAAAAAAGGAGATATTTAAAAGTGTTGTTAATGAGAAAATCCTATAATATTTTTAACGTATGAAGTTTTGTATGGAGCAAATGTGAATTATAAGATAAAAATAGAATTTTATGGAGTATCTTTTTATAATATATGTAAAATTTTGAACTTTATATTTAAAGCTTATAATTTTTTGATTTTAATTAATTTAGTTATATACTAATATTATTTTGCCCTATTGAAATTAGATCCTGAATCCGTCCTTGGTGCCTGTACATGGTATTTTTTTTTAATAGCATTATTAGTAAAAATAATTTGTAAATTAATACATTTAGAAAACTCTAGAGAAATAAAACAATTTATCTAGTTGCGATCCTTCTAACAGTGTATCAAATACATGATATTTAATCTGATGCACTACACAACTACTGAATTTATTAATTTTTTATTAATATAAATATTCGAACTAGTTTATATGTATCTTGAGTAATTTTATAAATTTTAAAATTAATAATTATTTAAATTTTAAATAACTGTTAAGTTTGTAAGACTATTAAAATTTTAATATTTCGGTAGGTTGCGTTATTGGCTGCGCTACTTGCGGTATTCTCCGAAGCACAATCAGCTGAACTAGTTTAAAATATTTCCCTAACTATTTCTTAGTTTACTAGTTTAAAAGTTATTTTTTGCTTGCTACGTTATTTTCAAATGAATACTAAAAATATCTCAAATGTTGCGTTAAGAATAAATTTTTTTTTTTTTGGATTCGAGAAAACCTTACCTCCCGGAAAGCGTACTTTGTGGGCCCAGGTGAAAGAATAAAATCCCTCCGCTTCAAGAGGTGCTCACCCTGAAACCTACTATACAGATCTTAAACCCTTTACTATCACACTACGTTTGGGGGTTAAGAATAAAGTAACTTTGGAATATTTGTTTTTTGTATTTTTAAGGGTTGCGTGACTGGGAAATATTTTAATGTTTTCTTAGATTTTACACTCGTTTGAGTGCAATCAATTAAAATCTTGATTGCGTTGCTAGAAAGTACGATAACGGTGGGATGGGATATTTTTTTCTTTTTTAAAATAAATAGATACAATTGTACTCCTTTATAATTTTTTTCTCACGTCTAATTTTTTATATAAAAAAAACTCGTATATTTCTCTTCTATGTGTTTTTTTAATACTTTTATTAAAAATTACTTTCTTGACTTTCCAATTTTTGGCAACTTTAAGTTAAGTTGATGAGAAGCAAAAACATATCTAGCCAAAGAAAAAAATAACTTTAAAAAAAGAAAAATATTTCCTTTTTTTTTTAATATAAACATTTTTATAAACTAAAATTAATTTCTATTTTTTGTTAATTATCAATTTATTCTTATTTTTTTCCTATTGCTTTGTTTTGTTTTTTATTCGCTTTAAATTTATTTATTTATTTTTTTTTTTTATCTTTTTTTTTATTGTTTTTTTTCTCTTTTTTTTTTTTTGTTGAGTTTTTTTCCTTGATCTCATTCTTTTAATTATTACTTATTTTATTTCAAATAATTTATAAAAATAAAAATATTTTTAATTTTATCCTTCTTCAAATTTTTTTATCTGTCAAATTGGGTCTTTATTTTTTAATAAACTTGAAAAAACAAAAAATATGATATTTTTTCTGTTGTTTTTCATATCATGTAAACTCAAAATTTTTTGACTTTATTTTCTATAACATTTAAAAATATACAAAAATAATTTTCTTTCCATTCTATTTAAAGAACCTTTCAAAAGAAAATTACTGTCATATAAACAACAACGGGGACAGAATGATTTGTCTTCATATCAAAGATAACAACACCACTCAAATCTAATGATAAATGTGTATTTAATAAGGTGATGCATGGTGTTGTTTTTTTATAAAAATATTTTTTTATTAAATTTATGTTTTTATATTTTTATATATTTTACATTTTAATATTAATATTGATATATTAAAATCATAAAAAAATACATCTAAAAATACTTTTCAAAATAAGTGTAATTATATTATAAAACGGATAATCAAAGGGAAAGAAAACTTTTAACCTTGTCATGTTATCTCTATATGCTGTATTTATTTTTTAAAATATTTTTTATTTTTAAATATATTAAAATAATATTTTTTTTTATTTTTTTAAAATTTATTTTTAATATTAATACATTAAAATAATTAAAAAAATATTAAAATTAATTTTAAATAAAAAATATTTTTTAAATATTAACAAACAATATTTTATCCATAATACAAAACATATTCTACATCAATATCATAGCCACAACCCACCGCTTTAAAGTTCAATCATTATTTTGGAAAATGTTTAGTGGAATCATGATGTGGTCATGACAGCTGACAGCCAAATATAAATGTTGTCAGGCCATGTTTATGTACTGTGGACAATAATGATGTGTCATGTATTATTCCCGGTATATCTTATTTAAAATAAATTATATTATTTGTTTTTTTAATATAAATTAATATATTTTTATATTGGTTTGTCTAAACTTTTTTTTAAAAAAAATTAGGTAAGAAGGTTCTTATCTGAGCCTAACTATTTTAAAATTAAAATATATTTTTTGTATTTTTTTTTAATATTAAAAATATATTTTACGTATAAGTTTATAATTCTTGATATTAGAATACATAAATAATTTTTTTGATATTTTTAAAATGTAGGCTAAGTTCTCGTGACTTTAATAAACTAGTTATTAAATAAAAAAAAATACATGTACAAATAAATAAGACTATTTTTTATGATTTTATAATATACTAAAATATGCAAATATAATTTATTATTAAGAGACAGCCATATACAATAAAAATTTATTTAAATATATTATTTTGGAAGAAAGATTTTTATTTTATATATATATATATATTACAAAGAAAAAACTAGGTTATTTAATACTCCAAAAACACCATGCATATAAATTATAATTCTAAATATTAAATATTAAAGTGCAAGAATATAATGCAAAGACCCAAAATTAATTACTAAACAAAACGCTAAATCTAAAATTGAAATAATAATATAAAAAAAGTTGTGTTTGGCGAGACACTAAAAAGGCAGAAATACATGACTTGAAAAAAAAAATTGGGGAGCAGTTTCCAAACAAGCCTTAAGACCTTGTTGTATTTTTCCTTCGTCAAATTTTGGTAAATCTAAACAGAGCTTTAAGCCTTGAAGGGCTCAGCCCATGACATCAACTATTACAGCCCAAAAGAAACAAGGTTGGCTGCTGCTCGCGATGGCCTTCGACAGCTGAGAGGCGTTTAAAGCCTGTTGTCGAGAGGAATTGCTATTTGCCGAGTCGGTTTATAGCTTGGTGGAAGGTCAAGGAAGGTCTGGTGGTTGTACAAAAAAATGAGGGAGAGTCGATTGAGTTTACTTCAGCTGCTGCTTTCCATAGCTGCCAATGAGGTGGAGCTAGCTGGCGGTGCGTGGCTAGTTTTTTATGGTAGATTGTGAATGGCTGCTGGTCTGGGAAGAAGAAACTGGTTTGTTTTTCTTTCTTTGTTTTCTTTATTCGTATGGTCAAGAGAGTGTTCTTGATGAAGAAGAAGAAGAAGAATGAGGGAAAATGGTATTAGGCAGTGATGGCGTAAAGAAGAGGGAGGCCAATGTTATTTTATTTATTTCCAAGTAAAATAATTTGATATTTTTTTTCTTCAATTGCTTGTCCCGAGCAACTAGAAAAATCACTTTGTTCTCATTTTTCTTTATTTGTATTTTTTTTTCTTGTACAAATATTTTTTGTTTTTAAGTTTTTTTTTGATACTTTTTAAAAAGACAACTTAATAAAATTGATCAATTAATTTAAATTGAGCATATTAAAAATCGAATGCATTAAAAATAATTTTTTAATTTTTTAATTTTTTAAAAAACTAAAAATGTAAAAAAACAACGTAATTAAATGAAAAATATATATTTAAAATTTTTTATTTATGTTTTTTATAATATTTGTTTGTTACCCATAAAAGTTTAGTATTGTTGCAATGTTTTGAATAAATTTCACATGAAAAATCTAAGGTGGAGTCCAACATGGCCCTAATAAATCTAGGTCAACAAAGATCTATTAAGAATTCAACTTGTATCAAGAGATCTAATATTGGGTTAGAATTCAACCAGAATCCAATTTTGTTATTACAAAGCTTCATCCTTGCAATTGAGATGTCTTCTACCAAATCCCATAGCTAAAAAAGTTAAACAAACTCTATTATCGAAAAAGATTGAGGTTGGTCGCCTTTATATTTGATCAAAATTTAAAATTTCCCAACGAAGTCACCTCTTGACTTTGCCACTTTTTAAAGTTTTTCGTAGACACTATATTTACAAGCTTGCTACATAAAGCTTTTTCCATAAGACTCTGTATGGTAAAAATTATAAAATAAAGGCAATTGTTATAATCAATTTTTGCTGCCAATAATTTTTTCTAAGATAGCAAAAATATTTTTTAAAAATAGCAAAAACAAAATGAAAAATTCAAAAAATATTTTTAAATCAGGTCACTCAAATATATCCCATATTTTAATAGGACAACACATTTTTTTTTATTATTTTAAAAGCACACTAAAGGTGCCATTGAAGGAATTAAAGAATCAATGACCAAAATATCAAATTGACATAGTTTGAGAGGTCCTATTAATTGAATGGAGGCTTAATTAAATAAATCCTAGCCACTTTTGTCATTTTCTCGACCAAACCCTCACTAACCACTATCATTTTTTATGATCTTAGTGTTGTTTTGTCCAGTTTCAAGTATCGGCCTCTTATAATCTTAGCATCATTTATTGTGGTTTTCCTTTCCCTAGAGAGGTAGGAGTCTCATGGTGTCCTTTTTGTTTTTATCTCAATGACTTTATTGTTGAATCCTACAAAAGAGCATTTCACACTCTCATACTACAACCTAGTTATCTTATGTTTGATTGTACTTATTTTAACAGTATAGATTAGACATTTCTAAATCCTAGGGTTTAGGTTTGCACCTTTTCCCCTATAAATAAAGACCTAGGGTTTTAATAATGAGGGCAATACCATAGCAATACATGGAGCAATATAGAGAAAAAAGATAGTAATTAAAGGTGGTGACACATAAAAAAAAAAAAAGGAAATCAAAAGGGAGATTAGGGTTTTGGCTTAAGTCTTTCTATTTTTTTTTCAAGTTTTAGGTAAGGAAGGAGAGAGAGAAAGAGAGCTTTTAAAAGTGATACAGACCAAACCATTACCATTTAAAAGGACCATCTTACAGTTAGTCTAATTGAATCCTTGTTATACCATCTAGGTATTACCCTTTTATTCATGCTTTTGCTTTTTAAAGTTTCTATGTGCTTGATGTTTTTCAAATGTTTAAATGTATGGTCTTGCATGTTTGAAATAATGTCAATATCCTTTCAAATGCAATCCTTTGTTATTGCCTTATGTTTTGACCTACAAGATGCTTAAAGTTTTCTTGTCAAAACTGCTATAGATTTATTGTTGATTGTATATGGCCATGTGGGACTTGGTGTAGTTTCTGTAAGAGGTTGAAATGTTGTGGGTTTTTCTTTTGAAAGTTTTTGGTTGTGGGGTACCATTGGTGTTATATGTGTTTAAAACTTGTTATATAGTCTTTTGAACTACTGAAGAGGTTGCTCAAAACCATGCTGGTTTTAGTGCCCACTATTTGCGAGCACCATTGGAGGTTTGATGCTTGTTTAACCCTAAATATGTGACCTTTATCTTGTTTTGTTAAGATTCTTGGTTTGAATAGTAAGACATGATTCTTTTGACACTGTGTTTATATCTAAAAGGCTTACGTAATAGGGCAGGAACTTCGGCAGCCATATCTTAGCTTTCCATCGTTGGATTAGGTTTCTCTTTGCATATGTTATTATGCTCAATGTCACCTACATTCTGACCGGATGGATTGTCAATAGCAAACTTTGTTCGAGAGCTATCACCGGAGGAACATTTCTGGAAAATCACCCTTCAAGACAGCCTCGTTCATCGGCCGTTATATCATTTTTTTACTGTTGGATTGGTCTGGATTTTGGATATGATGTTCATCCAGATGTTATATAAATTTTAAATGGTTAAGATTAGAAAAAAAAAACACTCCTACCAGAAATTATACTTCCCGAACAATAGGTCTTTAATTTTCAGGTCAGTTTGGTATTGTTCTAATATAGGAAGTTTTAACGTACATCCAACAGTTAAATCTCTTTATATCAGAACAATACTGAACTGACCTGAATATTAGAGAAACCAAACCCAATAAACACATGGGTTGAAACGAGAAAACAATATTAAAATTTTCTAAAATAATACACCCATATTAATGTTTTATTTATAGTTGAAGTGATATGGTGATATAATGCATTCAAACTGAAAATTTCTTTTTATAATTGAGGACTCTAAAATCATGAATCCAAAAATGATGCAAGAACCGCACACTATTGGAGGACTTGTAACTCTAAATGCCAAGTTGAGGTGATTTGGAAAGCTATGATAGGTTGCAATTCAACCTTTCTTGGCTTGAAGCAAATGGTATAGATGCAAAAAACAAAGTATATCCTTGCTTAAGTTGTTAAACAAATGCATTTAATGAAGCATGTATTTTTAAATCAATCAAGGTTGCTCTAACTATCCTTTAAGGGATGGTTATGCCTTGTGAATTCAATCCTTATCCTCTAGCATTTGTTAATGCAATTCATCTACATATTGATATTTGAAAGATATATAAATTTATTGTTAGGGTGTTAGAAGTCATATTGTGTCAATCAAGAAGCAAGCTCATCTTGATATAAACCAATAAACTTATTTATAAACTTGTTTTCATCATTGTTAATGTTTATAGCTTTTATGGTTGTGACAATGGTCATCAAAAAATATTTGACATGACTTGGCTTAAACTTATAAGTTGTGCAAAACACAAAGATTGGAGGTGTCATAATAAAATATTTGACATTACTAATTTGTGCTTCAACATTTATAAGTTTTATAAATAATTGATTGATTTAACCTTTCAATAATTAATTATTATCAATTCAATAAATTAATTTATTATCAATTCAATAATTGATTGATTTATATTTAAAAATCAAGTATAATGTCTAGCAACCTATCATGATCCCCAAATATTAGAAAAGCCATAATTAATTTGATTTAACCTTTCAATGATGAGTTTCTCAATAGAATAATTATTCATTCATCAACAATGTTTTGATTTAGATATTAAAACATGAAGCGTTTGATTTTTTTAGGTTTAAAATTGTAATCTATATAAATACACATAGTCCTAATTTCTAAAACTTATGTTTGTTAACTTAAAACTATTAGTCATTCGATTTATTTTAAATTAAAAAAAAAAAAAAAAAAAAAAAAAAAAAAAAATTAATTAATTAAAAAAAAAAATTTTAAAAAAAAAAAAAAAAAATATAAAAAAAAAAAAAAAAACCTAAATATTTGAAAAGCCACAAAATTTGATTTAACCTTTCAACATAGAATAATTATTCATTCATCCTGTTTGATTTTCTTTTTCAAATAACATTTCACCTTATATAAGAATTTACAATCAATATTGTTTGAGAACAAATAAAATATATTTTTTTAATTTACTTAGGGTGGTTAATACTCTCTTGATTACTCAAATACTTTCATATAGTTCATGTTATACCCAATCTACTTGTTTTTTTACCTTTGATTAGGACAACATGTAGCAAGATCAAAACATAATATTCTCTATATAAGATAATTTAGTGATATCAAGTCTAATGATTACTTACACAACCATCATGTGAGCCTTTTCATAGACACATATGATTTCTCCATATAAAATTCTCATGTTGGTCAAATCAATATACATATCATATGACAATCACCTGTGTATTAGTTCTAAGTATCCCTTATACCTCAACTTATGAGAACAATTATTTTATATATATATATATATAATGATATGTATCGGTATCAACAACTCTAATTAATATTTAGTTTTAATATAGCATTGACCATGAACATTTAAGAACAATGTTTTGATGCAATACGAATCCTATAATTATCATAACTTTATAATTTTATTTGCAAAGTATTTTTATCCTAAAGACTTTATCTATACTCTATATTCATTAATCGAATATTTGATAAATATTAAAGATAAACAAGCCTTTATTAAAAATTAAATATATTTACATGAACAAAGACAATGTCATGTGTAATTAATTGGTTGGTTGTAAAGCATATACACTAACAATAACAACATAAATTCCTAGGACTCTTGCTTAAACGTGTCCTGTTATTTGTTTGGCTTTTCACATTTCTCAAAAATATACCATCTTTTCCCCATGTTTTTAGCTTATCATGTTAATTTATATAAAAAGAGAGTGGTAGTTGAGAAAGTATAAAAATTACTCTCTCTCTCTCTGTTACACCTTGGATAATGACTTATGAAAGGTTGTCCTTTTTAATTTGTCTTTATTAGACAAGTGAGAGAATATATAGATACTATTTTATTGATCAAATTTCTAAATACATTACGTGTGACAGTGACAAATCTTTTTCAAAATCCCTTGCATGTCAAAAAGTTATTTTTGAAGAGATTGTTGTGCTGTTTCGGATCATATCGATATACTAATATGACTTTTTACTAAAAGGCTATTAATAAGTTTTTTAAAATAAGAAAGCTCCCCCTCAACGAACTTAAGGGCAAACATGGTTAAAGGAGTGACAAAGTTCCACAGAGAAAAAAAAAACAAAGATGAAACTCTTGAAATGTTTTAGTACAAAAATAAAGTTGAAAATCAATTTAACAAAAAAATTAATGCAATAAAAAAAATAGAAATGGAGAATATAAGGCTCTTTTAGTGAATTTTATTCTCAAAATGATATTATACACCAATCTAATATTTTTTATTCACCTCAACAAAATAAAATTATTGAAAGTAAGAACCAAACTCTAAAACAAATGATGAATTTTATGTTGATATGTTCAAAAGCGTCCTAAAACTTGTGAGGGGAGTCAATAATTATATATTTAACAAAATGCCTTATAAGAAGTTAGAAAATATATCATATGAGTTTTGAAAAGAAAAGAGACTTTTATACAAATACCTTAAAATGTAATGGCATCCTGTCAAATTCGCATTACTTGATCCTAAAAATATTAAGATAAGATTTAAAATAGTGGATTGTGTATTCATTAGACATGTATACAATATTAGTGCATGCTTATTTCTTGTACACAAATCAGTTATTGATTATTTTCATCCAAATATAACAATAGATGTAAAAATAATGTTTCTAAATTGTAACCTTAACAAAGAGGCCTACATAGATTAACTTGAGAGCTTTGTTGTAAAAAAAAAAAGCTTTTAAACTTGTCAAATTATTATATAGTTTGAAATAAGCTCCTAAATAATGGTATAAAAAGTTTGACAAGGTTATGTTGCCAAATGAGTTTAAAATCAATGAAATTGATAAATGTGTTTGTGTAAAAAACATGGATAAATGTTATGTTATTGTATGTCTTTATATAGATGACTTGTTAATATTGGACAACAACCAATACATAATCAAATGATATCAAGAAAATATTAACTAATATTTTTTTATATAAAAGACTTGGATATTGCAGATGTCACTCTAGGAATTATAATTTCTTAGATATTTGATGGTCTGATGTTATCTTAATCTTATTACGTTGAGAAAAATCTTGACTAATTTTTTAAATGTGATAATAGCATTGTCGAAATACCAATGAATATAAGTTTATATTTGTTAGAAAAATAGAAACGAAGGAATACTCAAATAGAAATATTCTTGAATTATTGTAAGCTTGATATATGTAATAAATTGCATAGAACCAGATATCATATACTCAGTTAGCAAGGTAATAGATTTACGATTAATCCAGGTTCGCATCATTGAGAAGACATTCCATGTTAGCTAAAAACAAAGCCAATGATTTGTACCTATATAATAGTTAGTCAACAATTAAAAGGTCATAAAATTACATATATAAAGATAAATTTAGATATATATATTAAAAATATAATATTTTTGAATAGAATTACTTTCACAAGATTAAAGATTAAAGAAAAATATTATATATCCATTTGCCAAAAGAAAGCCCATGTTTGCATTTAATTTCTTTTTGGGTTAAATGTTAACCCCTTGTATTTTTTTCTCCTTTCTCAAATATATTATGAAACACAAGTTGAAGAGGTTAATTCTTAAACTCTTTGAATTCAAAACCAAACATAAACCAAGTCTCAGATTTGATTTTCTAATGATTTTAATGTTGCTAAATGGTCGTTACTGTCCTGCAAACTTAAGTGATTAAAGTCCGATCTCCGTTGACCATCTTTATTTTGAATCAGGTTTTCGTCAGGCTTCTCATCCAAATTTAAAGATGCAAGCACACTCAGTGAGGATATACATTAAGATCAAAAAGTTTCAAAATGAAACTGTGGAGCTTTCGGCTCTATGATTTTCGATGTGAAACCCATGTGAGCCTCAGTTGCACCAAAACACCAAACGGGTCATGACATTTATTCTCACCGAAAATGGAACATCTGTCTCAAATTTGCTCTCAATCAGAATCTAAGTTGGGGTATGTTTTTGACAAATCCAAAATGAAAACTGCTGGTCCATTCTGAGAATGGTTGCAAATTTTCAATTGCCTATAATAAATGAAAGAATATTAAATCCATGAAGCAAAGTATGGATTCCACAACATGGTGGCTCTCACTGAATATTATGACAGCAGTTCCCACAAGGCACACTTGTATTGACAGGGGAGAGACGGAGATAATGATTTATCTATATTTGCTGCACATTTGAAATTGTGGCTTCATCTAGACTAATTTGCTATTTTAACCTATACCCTGTTTTCCAAGATCAATAATTACCTAAAATGCACGGCGGATGGCGAGGCCGGCGAGCAAGGCGCACCTTTGCAGAAATGAAAACGCAGGTATATTAGACAACTTCATGACATTGACCTCTGATCTGGAACAGCTACCCAATTATGGTAAGGTATGGTTAGCGAGACCCATAGATTCAGCAACTTCTCTAGCAGAAAAACTATCTGCTTGTTCCTGCATATTGGGAAATAAAATTTTACTGAATAGAAACCGATGCTTAGTATGTCCAAAGCACACCTAGTTTACAGCTAGAAACAAGTATCTTGCATTGAATGTCTCAATAACATAAACAACTGATCACACGACCAAGTATCCATACCTGAAGGCGATGCAGTAAATACATCAAGAAAAGATGGACAAATACCTGCAAATGATTTTAATGGCCATCAAAAAACTTAGATGCTTCTACATAACATGTATCTTTAATTAAACATTTTAAGCATAAAATACTCTTCTTACCAAATAGAAAAGCAAAATAAGTCTAGCAGTTGGATACCGCCATAAAAATCTAGTGACTCTGGCAGCCCCTGAATCCAATATTTTTGCTGCCTTTTGCAACTGCATGATGCAGGTTGAAGCATATGCAATCAAACAAAGAGAGGTACTGAAAGTAGGTTACTACAGGTGAAAATTTTACCTGCATACTTGCCCCAACCATGTGACGGTGATACAAGGGAAGTGGCCTGCAATTATTACTTTGTAAGAAAAAAGAACTTTGTAAAGCATCAGAGAATTAAACAATAGCACATATATCTAGATTAAAGAGTACGAGGGACAAATGAGTGCTGATATTTTGTCTTCCATGCTCAATTGATCAATTGTTTATAGGCATTCCAATCAGAACTACAACACATGAACTTCATAAAGCATCAGAGGGAGCACTAATAGAGGTATCAAGAAAATGAAAGCTGAGGCAGGATTAGAAAAACAGGGGTATAGGAAAAGAACAGAAAAAAATCAACATTCCAGCATTCAATGAATCACTAGTTCCATCATAGATACTTTACTTCTTTCAAAATGACTCAAAATAATTCAAAATCTCTTAACTCAATTTATTTATATTTTTTTTTATCATATCTTCCACCCTGATCCATTAAAACAGTTTGGAAGCTGATTCCTAGAAAACAATATATACAAGGCATCGTTCTCTCATATTATGCTGCTATGAGACATATAATATGTCCAGACTAGTCTTGAAATCTAATTTTTTGTGAGTGAAGAATCATTCTTCCTAAGAATTTTCCTTTAAGTTGTATTTGGTCCTGCCATGCATAAGAGCAAATGCAAAGGATTGGTTTTTACTGATTGTGAAATAAGCAGTGGGACTGAGATAAAATGCCTTTTCTTTTCTTTATTTAGAGAAGAAAACTGCTATCAAAACACCTATGTTCTTAAAAACTGGGCCAAAAGCTACTTTGCCTTTAAACAGAGTAGGGCCAAACAGACCCGAAGATGCAAGACCATCAACCAAGGAGTTCACTTTTGTTTTCTAGTGAATTATATGGCGAGATAGTTCTGAAACTGATCGAAAGGTGAGATCAGCAGGACCTGAACAAGAGTGTATTTGAAAGTTCGTATAGGCTACTTTCTACATCCATTCCTTTTAAAGAGCCTATTTGGGAGTGTGGTTGCGGTTGCTTTTCAAAGTACTTTTTGTGCCGAAATGCATCAAAATGATGTTTTTTTCATTTTTTAAAAATCATTTTTGAGATCAACGTATCGAAACGATCCAAAACATACAAAAAAAAATTAATTTTTTTGCAAAACAAAAAAAATAAATAATTTTTTTGGGAACGCGGTTTGCACCGCGTTCTTATCTGATAAAAAGCTTACTCATATTTGACCTACTATACTGCACTCCGCAACATAAAGCACTGGCATCATTGAGTAAACTTTTGACTAGTATCCAACAAATGACCAAATATTGTTATTTAACATGCACAAATATAGTTTCCATATTAACTCAATCAATAATGTTGGCATAGTTTCCATATTAAATCAATCAATAATGTGCATCAACTATATTTGTCCTTTTAGACTTTTAACCATCTTCCTCAATATCTAACTGAGCTGCAGTAATTCCATTGCCACAGCATAAAAAAGATTCAGTGCAGTATTTAGATGATCATTTTCAAACATAACTGAGCTCCTATATTCATAAAATGGAGCTTGGTCTACCAAAGAAAAGCTCAGTTAAATTCTTAGTTCATAAAAACTGGGTAATGAGACATTTCTAAATGTGCCCAATAAAATGCCAAAAGGATTAGGAGAAGCATGCAAAAATGTCTATTCAATAAAAAACCAAATAGCGTACTCTAGTTCCTTCATTTCATTGTCTTCTTCCCAAGATGTCGACGTGCGGCGAGAAACTCTACTTCTTTCTGCCTCAACCTGTTCAATATGCAAAACAAAGATGGAGCTGTTAGCTACATGAAAAGTGAGTTAAGAGTGAATAATTGCAATTAATCAGCCAGCAGTAAGTACATAATGACACACCTGTGCTTCTTGAAGACGTTTTACTTCCTTCTCCAACTGAAACTCTGCAGCTGCTTTTTCACTAGCCATGGCTTCTAACTGAGTTTGCTTGTAGTACTGAATCATAAACAGATAAAGACATAAAAAGCCATGACATAAATCTAAAATAGTAGTAAAATTGAGTAAAAGGATAGATATGTGGCATCTGCATTACCAATAGGTCAGTTAGCTCACGGTAGCGCTTCTCTAGCTCCACATGTTCCTGTGAAATGCGCTATATAAGGTGATGCTTGAGTAAAAGCCACATTGAAAAGTTATCATACCATGCCTTTCTTTAACAAAATGCACACACAAAATCAACGTGGTTTTCTATGACTGATTATGCAAATCAATTCAGTTTTGTGTCATAATAAAGTAATCATCTGTCACACGTGGGTACAGTGAAAAACTTGACATCATATCAGCAGTAAAATCTTCTTCAGACAAAGAAACATTTCCACTTCATAAAACTCCTTCAGATCATTAGCATAGGATACCTGACGTGAATAGTGCTCAGCATCCCTCTTCATGGCGGCCATTTCAACTCTCATTTTCTGCGCTTCAGTCTGCAGTCAAACAAATGGTTAAATCATAGCAAACACTGCTTAAATTACCATGCAAGTTTTCAACATAGTATTTTGTACAATAATAAGACCAACTTCTTCATCGAAATCTCTTGAGATCAGTATATGATCTTGATGGCAATTTTGTATTAAATTGGAGACTACAATAACAACATTCACAGCAAAAATCAAACAAATCTTGCCTCTGTATAAGAAAGCTTGCTCTCAGCATCTCTCTGAGCTTGGCGTGCACGTTCCACTTCTTCCTGCCACGCCTGCATCTTAACAGTTGAAAATTCAGTCATCAAATAGACCTGGTACACTACTGATCACTGCTGTGCTATAATTTGTTCTCTTCAAGTAAGCAGAAGGATATGAAATGCTTTATTTTTAGAACAGACAACTCCTACCAGTACAGTCTCTATCCATAGAAGTTTATAGTGCATAAAAATTATGCAAGTCAAGGATCAGTGCTATCAGTAGATTCTGGTTAAATGGAACTAACAATAACTAATCATATAAAATCTCAACAACCTTTCACTATTCCAGAGTAAATAAAAGAATTATCTGTAGCAATAAAAGTAAGAACCCTCATAAATAATGATGTTATTGTCAGATATAAAGAAAAAGGAAACCATGATGTTATTAAGCTAGCATTCCGTGCAAAGTAGTACTGCCAACAGCATAAAAATGCAAATGAAAAAAAGAAGATAGAACTTGACATGAGAGGGATGTTCATAACTGAAAAAGAAAATTCTATAAAATCTCTTGATAGGTAAATAGTTTTACCCCTATAATAAGAACAACAAAAACTACATCTTTCTTACATAGCATAGCACATTAGTGTGAATGATAAAATGATAGTTAAATAGTTCAACAGATTATTATTTTAGGTATTTCATTTTTTTTTACTAAAATATTTTAGCTATCCAAAACAAAATTTCATTACAAGTATGCCTACCATGCAATGCATAAGGTATACCTCAAAAAAATGAGTTAAAAATGAGATGTACAGCCTTGTGAGGGTACCTGAATCATTTGATTTGCCTCTTCTGGGGACTTCTTTTGTCCACGGCGAGCACGAGCTTCCATATCTTGCAGCTCTTGATTAAGAGATGCACATTCAACCTGAAGTGCTAAGTATTAGTGACTTTGAACTGCATTTTGAGCATAAACAAAAAAAAAATCAAATTCACCAAAAAGAAAGTTAACATTGTTTTGAGTACCTCAAGTAGTGCCACCTTCTGCTCAAGTTCAGCTGCCTTTGTTGTCCTCTCATCTGCAATTCTCTAAAAGGGAAGAAATAATGACATTCAATCAAAATAATTGATATTAACGTGAAAAATAGATGCCCACCAGTTTCATCATAAAAACATTTAAAACACTGAGATCTTGAATTCCTAGGCTAGGCAATACTCATACTTATGGTGTTCGTTGTTCGTTGTTTTATTTTTTGACGGAGTAAAAGAAACCATTGTATTATCATTACAGACATCTCGAACCAACAACAGAAAAAGAAGGGCTCAAATTCATGAACATTGTACTATATTCAACTGCAATATACCACCAGCATGTCTTGAATGCAATGAGTTCTATGTTATATAATATTTTAAGGAAGAACACATTACTTTTTTAGTAAATAACATGAAGGGCATACCCTTACATTACCTGCATCTTAGCAAGGGCAGTGGATGTCTCAACTGCTCTATGTTCTAATTCCACTTCCCTTTCCATAGCTGCCTGTTTTACCAAACAGAGGTTATCAAAGTGCGAGCAACGGGGGGGAGACATGACTGTTTAAATGGTTGAATTAGTCACAGTACAAACCATTTTTGTAGCATTATGTGCTGTACGTTCTTCTTCCGCCCTCCGTTCAGCCGAAGCCAGCTCCTCTCGAACAGCCTAATAAAGCAGTATACCAATGATCTAGAATCTCATGATAAAAAAACACTGCAATGATATAATAAGAACAAGAAATAACAAATGACAGAAACAAGGATAGCTAACCAGTTTACCTGCATCATCCTTGTCTCTGTCAGTTCCCTGTTTCTCATAATAGACTCCATGTTTGCCTGTAACATTATTATTGTAACTCATGTAAGTGCATGAAACAATAGTTCATGCACAATGCTATGATATTAGTAGCAAGTTGCACCATGTAGTGAAAAGGCATCATGCTGTCTTGGTAATAGGTCTTCTTTGGTCATTAGGAAATAGAAATCTAAAAAGAAAATGATGAGTAGTAGTAGCTGTTGTTGTTGCATTTTCATTACCATTGAAGGGGGGTGGTGAAGTATAGAGGCTGGGGATGCAAATGAGAGAGGTGTTCTCAGGTTGGATTGGATCATGTCCCTGTACATTGAAATAAGTGACCCTTGCCAGTCCCAAGACAAGTAGGGTGGGGCTGGGTCAAGTTTGTTTAATGTTGAAAGGATTGGACAAATTACCTTCTGCATACTGGGTTGGTTAGGTGGTTGAACAGTTTGAAAAAAGAGAACAAGCCAAAAATTCAAAAAATGAGAAGAATTATAAAACAGTGTTGCTCTTGTTAAACAAAGGTTCAATTATCTGAGAAAGTTATAATTCTAAACTCACTAACTGCCTAATGTCACCTCCTCCTAAACACATGAGCAGACTGTCTCAAGTAAGCAGGTTAGGCACATAGGCCAAGTTGATGAACAACCGCATGAAGTACTAATCTTATCACTATTACAGCTACTACATAATATAGAGAACCAAGTGATAAAGGAAACAACTTCAAGAGAGATTATCTTTGAAAGCTTCAATTTATTTGATCAATCAATAATCATACATATCCTGAATGTCAAGCAAATGAGCTTCATATAGCCACAAAAGATCCAACCAAAAATAAAAGAAAATTAAAAATAACTAAAGTTAACCAATCTTCATATAGTATAAAGATAATTAACTCAATTTCCTTTGAGTTCTCCTTAATATTGCAAGTCATTCAATTCATCCAGAAACTTCATTCTCTTTACTAAGAACAAATCCTAGAACTTCCATTTTTTCAAATCACAACTCAATTCAGTGCACTTCCAGGGAAGACAACAAATGTCCTACATCAACCTAGCAAAGTAATTAAAGTTCCAAGACCAGAACAAGCCAACAAGTGATTTGGTACCTACCAACAAAAGCACAACATCATATAACTTTTGCACATAACTGGTTACATAAAGAAATATTTTGTTCATTTTTTTCCCCGTTTAGACTATAACTTAACATTACACTGCAAAAAGCTTTGATAGGATATTATTAATCAAGCCCCCAATGATAACAAATTTTAGAAAAACAATCAAGTTGGAATGCACAATGAGAGACGGATTTGATTCATGTTCCTATAATCTCAATTAGTGTACTTTCCCAATCCATGCACAATCCCATGGTTCCTTCAGGCTTCAAATCACTTGTATTTTGTTCTGAATCTATGATTGAATAAAAGTCATCATATGCTCAGTGCATGGGATAGCTCCAATACTTGCGAAGGTACTACAGAAAGATATGAAAAATTCTTCCTTTGACAGGTATATTTTAAAAGAGCGCATACCATTCAAATAAAGGAGACAAGCGAAAGAATAAAGAAGACATATGAGACTTGAAAAAATCTATATGACCAAAGGACTCAGAATCCAAATTTTAGGAAGAAGAGGGTTGATAGTTTTGGTGGAGAAAGTCACTTAAACAGATAGAACATTTCTATGCATGTGCACTTTATCTGAAATGTAAAGTGTAATTAACCTGCATTGAAGCCAGATTTCCTTCAGATAAAGCAAGCTGTTTCTTGCTTGTCTCCATAGAACTGACAAGTGCCTCGATTTCAGAGTTCTTCACTGCCAAAGCTTCAGCCATATTTGACTCTATCCTAGCTACTTCGTTTCTAGATATTGACAAGTCCTTCTGTAGCTGCTTTATGTGACCCTCGTATGATTTGGTCAGCTCTCTCTGTCAAGGCAGCATCTTCAATGTAAACAAGCCTCTTTTGATAGCATATCATATACATTTAAGTGTGCCTATGAAACTTCAGTAAATAAAATTGGAATGTCATTTCACCTCAGCAGTGAGAAGTTCTTCCAGCTGTGCATTTTCAGATTTATATTCTTGAAGGCGGCTTTGAAGTCCAGCACAAGCCTGAAATTTTATAAAGAAAGGTTACACAGCATCCATATAGGAAATGATTGATAGGAAACTATATAGGAGGAAGAATGGTAGTTTTCCTGCTTGTACACATGATACAGTAAACCAGCTCCTGCTATTCTTCTGAATAAGGTTCCATCAACAATCTTATTGCAGGAAAGTGAATGATCTACTAGAATACCTTACAATTGTTTTATGGATAGAGACTGTTCCATGCAAAAATGCTGCAGCCAATACTAGATAATGGATTTGACCACTGAATCATATCCGAAGTCTACTTTGGCAATGAAAAAGAGAGGAAATCATAGCTGAAGCTTACCCGAGCTAACCTCGCTTCTTTTGACTGACCAGAGGAAACTGCAATCTTCAGCAGTCCTTGAGCCTGTAGACCAACTAAAGGGACTAATCAGTAAAACTTTAGATGACAGGCACATGAGAAAAACCAAAACTCCAGGATGCTTCAATTACACCAATTTCTTCCCTATGGTAAACAATTTACCTCATCGAGTTGGTCCTGCACTGTCATAGGAGAAGTGTCAGCTTTGTTCTCCAGTTGCTTCTTTTGATTGACAAGAGGTTCGACTTCAAGGTCGGCACCTTTCAATGAGCTTTCCTTACGCGCAGGAGAGCTGGTAAGTGTTGATTGCGATTTCTCTTGATCAGTCTTTACAGGAACATCAGCCTCCCCTGACTTGATATTTTTATCATCATCAATAGGATGGTCTTCTTTGACAACCTGTGTCTCTTTCACAGCTAATGGTGGGGGATGCTCTACAGGAACCTCTGAATCCTTTTCATTGAGAAGCTCACCATTAGAAGTTGATGTTGCAGAGTCCACACCAGCAACAGTATCATCCCTTCCAGCATCCTGTAGGTTCTCAGTGCTTGTTTGGGCTATGGTCTTGCTAGAAAGGGTCTCTTCATTTTCCACAGAAAGTGTAGCCCTATCATTATCAGATGCAATGTCTAGTTGTGGCATTTGTATATAAGTTAGCTCCTGTGAAGCATTACTTGCTTGGGGAGATTCTTTGTTTGAGAGCTTCTTTCCACCCTGAAAACAGCTGACATGTATGTTAAATCATCTGACAACATTGTCTGACATGAAAATATTCCATTCAAAATAACCATCCAAGTACTATCTTGAGTCTAGAGGTACACTGGCAAATACCTCAATCCTTGACTTCATCTTCTTCGGTTCGGATCCTTGCCCATTAGAAGCTTAAAATTTCAACAACAGAAAAAGGTAGGCATCATAAAAAAGTTAGAATAACATACCTAGGTTTATTACAACACCAATATCTTTTCCAAAGACTAATGCCTAGCATGTCAGTAGTTTAAGTTGGATTTCTAACTGTAGGTTTGCTCTCTGCCTTAGAATCCAAGCTGGTGAGAATAATTTCACAAAGCTTTACTAGAATTGATTTTAAAAGTAATTCTCATATTTAGCTTCCATTTTTGCTCATTGTGAAGAAACATTCCGCGCAAATGCCAAGTTGTCATGGCAATATATATATATTATTTTGGATAAAGGAAGAAATTTTATTGAGAAAGAACAATAAGGAGCACAAGAAATGCATGATGATGCATTCTGCAAGTTAAGCCAAAACTAACTGTAACAATTGTACATGGAATATCAGCTTAGGAAAGCCCTTGGGATGCTCAAGATACCAAACAGAATAAGGAAGCCAGGAAAATCACTCTATGCAAAAAGTAATTGATTAGATAATAATTATGTTAAAATTTTAAGCTTTCAGATTCCCTCCCTAATCCTTAAATACCGGGTCACTAATAATATCTGCAAGAGTTTGTGAGAAAACTCATGACTGCATTATCTCCGTCAAAAGAAACAAATGATCTCGTATATCTAAGGAAAACACGTCATAAATGCACTAGGAGATTGTTTTATATATCGCAAGAAAGAAACTTTTTTTTATTCATAGAACTAAAACAAAAGCATCTATCTTCCAACTACATTGCCTCAATGTCCAGGTAACCACATCAGAACTAAGAACGTAAGAGATGCACAGAGAATACAAGATCTGTACCTGGTGGTTGAAGATCAGAAGACTCATCCGACAATTCAGTCGCAACCAGTTTTGCTTTTCGATCCATATTTTCGAACAAATCTAACCACAACAGTAACCAACTTAAAACATCTCTCAAATCAAAGTATAACACAAATGCAACATAAGCAACGGAGGTATTTTAGTACAAGCGCTAGAAACCAATTTATTTATTTATTTTCAAAACAAATCCCAAAACGCCCAACATCCTAAATTACTTGGAATTCCTATCACAAGAGGTCTCTATTTGATTGAAATTAACCTTAATTTAAATTGGTGGCTAAAATCATGAGATTTCTAGGGTTTATTGCTCTATATAATCTCAACAGGAAAAAGAGAAGAAGAAAAAAGAGGATACACTTTTTTATTTGTTTCAATAATTAACAAACGAACCACATTATTGAAATACCAAAAAGAATGAGAGAGATCCATACCTTCTGCGACTTTGAGCCACGACGCCATTTTTCAGAATCTCCGATCAGTTAAATCAAAGCCCTAAGTTCTCTGATTCTAAGCACAAATGAGCGTTTTCTGGTTTGAAACGGAAATATTAGGTTGATCGCTGAAAGATCGAGAACCAAGAGAAAATGTGTTTGTCAAGTTAGTTACTTAGTTAAAGCCTGTCTCATCGTCTGTATAGTGTGTCACCTCGCCTGTAGGTTGCACCGTTGAAGTAGAATGTAAGAAAATGAGGTATGTTTTGGTGTGGTTGGGTCTCTGGGAATATAAAAGTTTCCCCGATCAGATGAGTGGCTGGACTATTTTAGTATTTTTGCACTGGGTGCTCTAAGTCAATCGGTGAAGTAGGCTTGGGCCCAGTTGACTTGCATGATTGTTTGGATTGGAGGCCCAAGTCCAGCATGGCCCATGTAAGATGATCCAAAGGAAATTAAGTGAACAAGAACTATACATTATTATTATTATTAGACAAAACAGTGTGGCCAAAATATTACGTACACCTATACTATTCACTCTTTTATATTTTATTGTGAATTTATTATTTAGAATTTTTTTATTTTGTTCTTCAAACTTTGTTTTTGCATTGTTACATCTTTTTCAGACTAAACTAAAGAACAATTAATCAAATTTATTAACTACAAACAAAATTTAAAATATTGTGTACACATACTATTCACCCTTTTATATTTTAGTGTGGATTTACTATTCAGAATTATTTTTATTTTTATCCTCAAACTTTGTTTTTGCACGATTACATCTTTTTCATGCCAAATTAAAAGATAATTAAATCAAATTTGTTGACTATATACAAAATTGAAAGACAACGGACCAAAATGAAAACAATATCAAAAATAAATGATGGTTTCAAAGTTATCACAAAAGGTTCACTTTAATCCTCAAACTTTACAAATTATACATCTTTGATCTCTTAATAGTTTTGCAATTCAATTTTGATACAAAAATTTATTTTTGTTATTTTTTAGTCTCTAATTTAAGAGATGAGAGATAGATATAAAGTTGGATTTCAGCGATAGAAAAAAAAAATCAACGTTAATATCAATTTTGACCACCAAAATAATTAATCCTGGTGTCAAAAGCTTCCATTTGGTGAAGGGTTCTAATTGGATGTTTTTTTCAGCTTGAAATTGCCTAAAACCTAGATCCAAACTTGAGAAGATTTTTTATTTTGAGGAGATATTTTTTACTTTTGATTTTATTTAATTAATTTTATGTGTTTGTCTATTTCTAATATCATTTGATTAAATAAGAAAAAATTATATTAATAAACAGAGTTATTTAACACAATCGGATAAATAAATCATATTGCGATATCAAATATTTTAATCTATATCCACCTCTTGACTTTTCTAAATATATATTTAGTTATCCTTGATGATTTTTTTAATGACACAGATGGTTCTCGATTTGTTTAATTGGATGCATGTATAAGTCTTTTAATTTACATTTAATATTTTTATTAAAAAACATGTTAAAAAAACTTGCATGTTTAATTTTTTTTGTTGAAAAGAAAAATATCTAACCTGTGACGAAACGCAGGTAAAATAACTAGTTTTATTCATTCTACATTTCATTTTCTATATAGTTTTTCCTTCTTTTTAAAGTAGTGATTGGGAGGTTCTACAATCCTTGTGGTATATAATGGGGTTCTCCCATTACATTACTTTAATTAAAAAAAAAATATAGTTAGTTGGATTTGGATTTTGCTTTCTTATAAAAGTTACCGAATACACAACTGATAGAGTAAGACTGCTGCTCCATATTCATCTAGCAATCACAAATGGTTATGTAGCTAGATTGGTTGCTTCTGCAATACTGCATGGCTGAACATAAAAAAAAAAAAAAAGATAATTATATTTTTTAAAAAAAAAATTGATAATTGGGATAAAATTTGATTAATTTAATATTACGAGAAAAAATATTAATTAATTTAATGATACAATAAAAAAATAAGGAAACAACAACAAATGAAAAAAAATATTGTCTTGGGCAAAGCTAAGCTAACACATGAAACTCGTGACCTAAACAAGAGATATGTTCTATATATGTGTGTGTGTGTGTGTGTCTCTCTTCAGGATGGGATAGAAAAAGAAAGAGAAAAAGCTAGTGACGAGTCTTGCTATTGGCGGTTTTTCTTATTAAAATAAAACAGTCATAATGTTGATTTCTACTTATAATAAGGTTTGGATAATTTAATAGAAAAAAATTTGATGATAAATAAAATCAAAATTAAAAAATTTGAGAGACAAATATAAATTAAGATATTTAACATCGCAACACAAATTTTTTACAGAGTTGTATTTAATGAGTTTGTTTATTTAAATCAATTTGTAACCAAAATCGACACACATATAAAATTTATTAAATAAAATAAAAAGAAAAAAAATATTATGAAAGGCTGCACATATTAAAAATATTATAAAAAAATAAAACATTTCTAATTTTTAAAAATAAATTTAATCTATATAAAATGTAAGAAAAATTATTGATGAATCATACCAACATCCTCAAAAATTAAATAAAATATAATTAAAAAATTATCATCATTTAAAAAATATTAAATAAGCAAAAACAATCACAAAGAAAGAATATTAATTAAAACACAAACTAAAAAATTATATTAATTACAAAATCAAAATAAAAAAAGGAAGAAAAAAACAAATGAGGCCACGCGCTGCTGGGCCTGACAAATCAGGTCAAGCGCCTAGCCCATCAAGAAACGGCTAGCACATGGGTCTGCAAGGTCAAGCCCAAGCATGCGAGCCTTTAATTATTATTATTTTTAAGTTAATGGGGTAGACAACATGTCATCTGCCCTAATTTCTTTTTTAAAAAATAAACAATGTGTCATCTGAAATCCAAGATTCCGGTCACTGTGGTGGCTGAGAAAACATGGTTTGTGTTTTTTTACCTAAAAAACCATTTTCAACTCATTTTGACCTAAAACATCTAGAAAACAACCTATGAACTTGGTTAAACCAATCAATAGCCTAAACAAATACACAAAAAACACCTCAAAACATGGAACCAAAAATCTTCTTAAGCTCATATTTGTTTTTTTAGGCACTTTCAAGGTTAAAAAAAAAACACCTAATTTAAATTCCTTTCGTTATATGGAATTATTGACATAAAAATTGATCGTTTTAGTGGTCTGAATCGACGTCAACAACAATTTTCTCTTTCTACGTTGGAATCCAGCGAGACCTTATATCTCTTCCGACCAAAAAAGGACTGAAAATAAGGGAAATGAAGTTTGGTGCCAAAATTGAATTTTTTTAAAATTAAAGGGACCACTAACCTAACAAAAAAATATGGGGGATAAAATTGAACTTTTAAGATAAATTTCAAAGTTGCCATCTATTTCATCCGTTTTTTTAACTCCAACCCTCTATCTTTCAATTCAACCCTCCCTCTCAAGAAAAATATGCTATTGAGTGTTAATTTGGTTTCAAAAAAGTTAAATCATGCAAAATAAAAATTCAAGGGCCAAATTAATTTGTTTAAAAAATACTAGCCAAATTCATAATGATTTGTGAGAAGGTGTAAGGTAATCATGCTACAATAAAAAAGGAATCTCTTTTAGCATATGTTAATTTCATTTTTCTTAGAGGACAAATTATTAGTATTATAGTTATAAAACTTGGGTCGACTTTGGACTCTTGACCAGATCTAAGGTTTTGATTGCAGGCTGGGTAAGTCAACTTATAATATTAACTTAGGTCAAACCTAAAACAAAATGATTTCAATATTTATCTTTAAAAAAAATTAAAATGATGTTGTTATTAAAAAAAATTAAATAGAGTTTCACCTGAATAATAATTAGATTAATTAATTTTTTAACTTTCATTTGATTCTAAATGAAACTTCATCTAGGCCAAGTTCTAGACCAGCAGGTCAATGAGTTAATCCATTAACACTTACTAATACATGAATTCCATTGATCATCCCTCAAGCCACAAAGAGGTAACTGGGTTTCCAAGTAAAGCAGTACTCCCAATCAATTGCAATGGGACCAAGCCAAATTATCTTACATGTATTTTTTCGTATTAACTTAAAAAAAAAAATTCAAAACCTTTCAGAAATTGCATTCATCACCGCATTGCTGATCCAACAAGAAGGTTAATAAAAATTTCTCATATTGTAATAGATTGTATTCAACAGTCCAATCATTTGTGCTTATAAACGTAATAACATGCTTAGCAATTTCATGAGCAGCTACTAACTAGCTAGTGCCAGGTTATGTATATACTACACGATTGATGTCTTCTCCTCCTCCTTCTGCTTCCTCTTCTTCTTCTCCTTCTTCCTTTTAATGAAATTTTCATTTACAGTAAAGATTAACAGGCCATCAAAGCTAATGTCTTACGTGGGAGATGGGAGGACAACCAGCACAAATCACAAGGGATCCAGAATTTAGGTATGCACCAGTAAATTTTAGACAATCATCTCTGCTGTCGAAAGAAAAAGAAAAGGAGAGGGTCCTCATGTTTAGCTGATATTGGCCTGCTAGTGAGCTCGAAAGGACAAAAACCTTTGGATCGGCTCCACTTCACAGCGACGCTGCTTTTCTGGGGGAGATCATAGATATGCACAAGAGCCACTACAATAGTTTGAAATATATATAAAGGCCCACGCACCTGAAATCCTCTCTCTCGGCTATCCCTTAAAGTCTAACGCCGGGGACAGCCCGGAAAGCTTCTCGCATACGATTTCAGCTAAAGTAAAGGGCTAGATTTTGTTCCTGGATCATCTCTCTTTTTCTTGTTTTCGTCTTTGAACTTGGTAGTTAAAGTATATGATAAAACAAAAAAAAAAAGTGTTAGTTAAAGCAAGATACCCTACAGACATAAATTATGGAATTCCTTTAACCAGGAACAGCAGATAATGCTTGCAGCTGAATGCTGGTATGAACATTTGACAAGGGACATGCAAAGTCTTATCAATTGTAACCAAAAGAAAAAAAATAATAATTTGTCATAGATTAAACAGTTCAAACATTTTGGGCACATTCACACGGCATTAGTCACAATCCAACTGAATTTACTATGCTTATGAATGGCATGTGTGTCCAGATTTCTTTTATATTTTGGTATTTTTGTATTGTGGTGTAAAGTATTTTTTTTAAAATGTTTTTTGTTTGAAAATATATTAAAATAATTTTTTAAAAAGCTTTTTTAAATCAACATTAAAATCATGAAAAACAATAAAAATATATCATTTTAATTTTTTTTTAAAGAAAAACTCTTTTAAAAAATATCTAAGAACATAAACAACAGCACTCACTCTCAAACAGTACAGCTATACAAAGTCACACCCATATAAAAGTGATATGCAAGTTTGATTATGACAAATTACATCAATTTGTTTGGAAAATATTGAAATCATATGGTTGTTTGGTTTTTTTGAATATTAAGTATAATCAAGCCCATTAATAGACTTGAAAAGCCCTCTTAAGTGCTTGAGAGAGATTTTCCTCTCATCATATAGACCATTTTAATTCCTCAACTACTCTTTGTTTGTGTCATGTTCTCCCATTGTCTCATCTTTGTCCAAAAAAGAAAGAAAATTATAGATTTCTCCTCTCATCTTGAAGACCGAAAAAATTAAGCTGTAATCAAACTATAGGTATTCATCGATGATATTGATATTACTTATGAAATAATTGATAAAATAACTGATAAACTGTTAATAATTTTATCAATAATATTTTTCCTAATAAAATGAATATTTAAATACCGACGAAACAATCCTTCCGTATTATATAATATTGTGGTTTTGATAATTTAACTAAAAATCATTCAATTAATCTTCTTTTATAAAAACATGCTTAGAAAAGGCATAATTACAAAAGCTTATATTTTTTTCTCTTTGAAAAATGTCTTCTTTTAGCATTCAATCCTATACTTACAGAGAGAGAAATATCAGGAGTATTTAATTAGAAATTTCACATTAAATTAATCTCTCGACACAAGAAATTCTCCACCAAATAAAAATTTAAACTACAAGAAGAAATCTTATTCAAATGTAAACAAGTACGGAAATGAAAACCCATGAGCAAATGTTGAACAATTCAAGATGCCAGCAAACTTAATAATTAGGTGAACAGCGACATATATAGATCCTACACAAGCTGGAGTCCAGCGAAGAGAAAAATTGATGGCTAAATACTTTTTTTCCATATATTTGTGAGGAAATTAAAAAGAAAAAAATTGCGAAAAACCTTGTGCTCCCTCGTGCATGGAAGGTGACCCTCAGCTACATGAATAAAACAGAACCACTAGACTCCCCAGTCCCCACTGTCCGAACATCGAAAGTTAACTAACACAGTGCAAAAGCACTAAAAGGCCACACAAGTGTGTTTATCAGTGTGGTTGTGGTTGCTTTTTAAATAGCTTTTCGTGCTAAAATACATGCTAATGATATTTTTTTATTTTTTTAAAATTATTTTTGATATTAGCACATCAAAATGATTTGAAAATACTAAAAATATATTAATTTGAAGTTAATAAAAAAATAAAATTTTTTTAAATTTTATCAAAAATATTTTAAAACGCAAAAACAAACAACCCTAATAAATAAATCGAAAGCACTCCCTCACCAACCGCGAAAGCAAATACATTAAAATTCTATACTCTGTCCTGATGGAGCACCTCACCATGTAACGAGTGGGAAGAAAACACGCGCTTTCATGAAAAGGAGGGAAATTAATCATGGAGCTTCTTTTTCTTTATTATCTCATGTCCTGTAAAAGAATTAGGATAAAACCTCAGCTACTTCGCTGTTGATATGAATAGTACTGAAGAAGCTACCCTTTTTTTTATTTTAAATTCTGTCTTCTAGTTTTTTTGTTTTTGATTAAAATTTCATCGATTATTATTTATTGTTTTTGAATTTATTTTTATGATTTATTTTTTATGAAATTATATAATTTTAAATAAACATGTTGATATTTAATTAATGTTTAATTTTACGAGTATTTATTTTTGTTGTTATATTATAAGTAAATAAATAGTAAAAACATACAACAAACTTGTTAAACTTAGTATTGTAGTCTATTATACGACGGATCATGGGTATAACAGATTAAGTTATGACGTCTAAATCAATCTAAAATATTGTTATATCAATATTAAAAAAAGATATTATCTTGAAATTCTTTTGAAAGTAAATGTAGTTCATGATCTAGATCGTGAATCTTGCGGGTTAAGCGTGATGCTAATATCAATCCAATATATTTGCAACCCAATATTAAAAAAAGATATTATCTTAATTTTTTTATAAAAATCAAACCATGTTATATTTTATCTAAATTATTTTTGGATCCATCAAATTATTTAGTTCATGTTAAAATAATTTTTATATAAATTAATTTTAATTCTAGACTAAATAAAAATTTGTATCGAGAGATTCTAAACTTAACTTGCTACATCGAGTTTAGTAATAATATAAAATAATATTTTGTGTTTTTTCACATTTTCAATTTCTTTTTTATCCAATTGTAGCGTAGCGTAGCTAGCTAGTGAACTAGTTTTCTCCTAAAGTATTTCATTGACAATTAAGATTATTTGAGACAATATGGAACAAATAAAATAGATAAACAGAAGCAGAGAAATTCATAAGAGAAAGGGAATAAAGGAAAAAATACAACTAAGATGAGAACCAAAATTTTGATTAATTATTGCTGGAAAATATTTTTCATGAGAGTACAAGTACTGTCAAGCCTTCATCCAATCCCATCTCAATTAAGTAATCCCAGATGCTATTATTTTGTCACACAAGAAAATCAATGTACTGATCACATGTTCCATAACTGTTAAGATCGATGGAGAATGATCGGGAGATTCATTTATGATGTGTGACAAATTGAAGAACTGAAAGAAGGAGGATATGCACTAACGCTTTCCTATGGAACATGCAACCTTAACAAGAAATCAAGAAAGAGCCATGAAAACATTATCAACTAAAAGCACATTGTTATCTGCCCCACATGCCATTGTACGGTGATTCAAGGGCGGCAGCAGCAGTTTTTTGCAGCTTCAAGTCCTTGTAGAACTTCTTGATAAATTCCTCAGCTGCCTTGTCCACTTGACTGTCTCCTTCATCTTTTAGTGGGAAAGGCGAGTCAGTTATTCTCAACTGCCTCACCATGGGACTCTTTCCAAATCCTGGCAGCGACAATGGTGATGCTTCAACGGCGCTGGCTACCTCAGGATTGTTTAACATTTCAAGCATCTTTTGCACAGCAGCAACTGTGGTGACATCGTTATACTTGTAAGACTTGGCAAAAAGGTTGAGTTGGTGCTTGCGTTTGTGGGTGTAGAAAGGGTTGAAATTAGCCGGGCTGTTGCTGCAGCTAAACTCGTATTCTCGCGGGGATATGAAGGAAAGTGCGTCGTTGGAGCGGCAACTGAAAGAAGAGTGGTGGTAGTTGTGGAACATGAGGTTGCATATGGCTTTTTCTGCTAGTTTATTACCTCGTTTTAGCATCAAATGGAGATCAACCATTATTCTGCTCTTTGATATGCTTTTTCTGACCATGTAGAATATAACTCGTACTATGTGCCATAATTTCTTGCCCATTTCCGGTGTGCTTGCAGGCTCCATCTCCATGTGAATGTAGAGAGTGACGAGTTTTTTCTTTTCTTTTTTCTTTTTTTTAGGCGGAATGTTTTTCCTTAAGAGAGGGAGAGGGGGGGAGAGAGAGGGAGAGATGATTAGAGAGAAGAGTGGATTCTGGTTCGTCTATGAGGAAGGAATGAGAGGTATTTAAAGGGCTAGAAATTACTATTTAATTAAGGTTAAAACTACGCTTGGGGCAAAATAGCATGCACTAGTCCACTCCACCACCATACAATAAAGCGAAATGTTGGGGCAAAAAGCAATAAAATAGCCAATAAAAGTTGCCCTTTAAAGTTTAACCCATTTATATTGCGTTTTAAAGGGTAGTTGGACAAAATTTAAATTTTTTTTATTTTAAAATTTTAAATAATTTTGATATATTAATATTATAAATAATTTTTTTAAAAAAATATCATTTTCATATATTTATAAATAAAAAATATTTTAAAAAATAATCCTTACTTGTAAACACTGGGTTTACAATTCATGCGCGGCAAAGAGACGTGGCAAGGAAGGATAATACATGATTGGGTCCAAAATTACATTTAGTTTAATATATTTGTCTCTTATAACACCCGGAAGTCTCCTTCGAGATTGCTAGAAGGCCCCTCCCATAGAACCAAATTACACAAGCACGCCACAAGAGCTGATGATCGGAGATACGTCGACCGGGCTCACCGGAGATCATTATAACTGGGGTGATATTTCTCAATCATGGCTCCATATTACAGTCCCTGTTCATTAATTAAATGGCCAACGGATCCCTAATAATATGTTCTCTCAGGCCAATGTTAAATGTTGTGTTTTTTATTTTTTTAAAATCTAAAAATCAAAATATAATTAGGTTAAAACGTTTTAAAACAAACATCCTTGATTATTTTTTCTATATTTTTCTAATAATTAGTGCAAGAGGCATTAAAATATTATTCATGAGACTGAGAAAGTATAGGATATAATGACAAACCCGCAGCTACAACCACCACAAGACTACAAGACTAACCAGTAAAGGCTCAAAATTATATGTGAAAGTTAGGGTTAGAGCTCACCAAATATCCTTGGATTGGTCAAGTTTGGCTGTTGACATTGTTGCTGATTTGATACCACTTGTTGAAGCTTTATTTATTCATCTTAACTTAAATAATACCAGTAGTGCGAGAGTTAGGAGAATCAACATCGAAACTTTTGATTACGAGTGTGTTAGAAAATCATAATTGGACCCAAGATTATAGATAGATGATATCTCTCTTCAGCAAATCCACGCTTTCTTTCCATGAGTTTACGAAATCAATGCACTTATTTGTGAAAAATCTTAGGATTTTTGTAATTAACCATCATCATTAACCACTACTAACCACTACTAGTAAAATTCATATGATTGCTTATTTATAATTAACTATTTTCTGACTAATCTTGTAAATATTAAAGTTAACGATTATATAAGTTTTCGATAGTTCTAAAATTTATAAGATTCAATTCAAAATCTAATTGTTGTTATATCCCCAAAATTTTTTTTGTTTAATAAAAAAAAGAGAGAATGTGTTCAATATTGTTGAGCAACAGAGTTAATCATGGTTAGTTCTAATTTTGAAATGATAATTTTATCATTTTATTACGTATAAGATATAAATGATGGATGTATACATTTGTATATACGGATGGTCTCCTTTAATCTTGATACTGTCAACAGAAAAGATAAAAAAAGGGAAGAACATTGAGCATCTACGGGGTCCTCTTGTAGAGTCAATGTATATGAGCCCACAGGATGGAACTTGACCAGCAAGCGCAGCTGACTCAACCATTATGCGAGTGGGTGATAGGTCTATGTTCCATGGAGACGAGCCAGCCTGACAAGGAATGAAATAATAGCACCTACTCTGGACACGTGGCACTCAAGATGAGGTCCAAGTGAATCTCTTGCCGTGTACGACTGGGTGCGCCTTTGTGTGAACCCATCTTGGCCATTGGTTGATTGAAAAGGACGATCAGGGGATCCTTCTTAACACTGAGCAAAGGCAAGCCCGTTGCCAAGTGAAAATAATTGGTAAATTACGTAGGCCCTCTAGTCCTCGCTCCCATCTTGGCCATTGTTTTACAAGATTTATTTCGAGTGTAAGGATCTAGTTCGGTGCATTCAAACTAATCTGGAATAGCCTAAATATATGTATGAAATTAAAAAATATTGCACCAAAGGATTACATGCGACAATGAAATGAATGTGTGTGAGGGATTTTTCTTAAGAGTTTAATTTGTTGACAAGTTTGAAGAGAAGGTGCCGGTATCCAAGGAGTAGATGTTCATGAACATTCAAAGGGTCTCTTAATTAATTATGTATTATCATGGAGGCAAGTGGATGCTAATTATTATCTATTTAATTAAAACCTCTTACTTAAGCTTAACTTTACTAAATTAAAATACAATTAACTGGCTAGATTATAAATGCTTGCTGTAAAGGCCAGACTATATAATTAATAAATTAACCTTTAATTTGGAGAGTTAATGAAGATATATAGAAACCTTGAAAGTAATTTTTTTTTCCCTCAATGTTAATCCCATAACCTAGATTTAGATTAAGAGAATTTCAGTTCATTGACAATATTTAAAGATTACCTTTATTATAAAATGGAAGGAGGCCGACCTAAATCAGTAAAAGACGACAAGATATTTAGCCCATGCATGTTACAATCAATGTAGGAAACTAGCATATGTCAAGTTAACATCCGAATCGGCGTGAAGTCTTCCTGATCAAGTTATATATAACTAGCAAGAGACGGTTCCCATTCAAAAAAAAAAAAAAAAACTTTCATGTGAATTATGAGTAAATACATGAAATGGGAATATTCTAGAATGATATGTAAGATTATTTGTTTTTTTTTTTTTGTAAATACATAGCTAGATAGTGTGCTTAAAACTTATTTGCAAAAAATATATATACATATTGATACGAACAGCAATATCTCTTTAGCACGGGGAATATGAGCTTTTATAAGCAGAACAGTAGCAAATCATCTTTTGTATTCATACCAAAACAGTGCAGGCACTCGTAAGTTCGTAACAATGTTCTAACTTCATTAATACAGGAACGGACATGCCGAGTGCTGGTGCTTTGAAACTTGAAGGTCTAGTGGTGCAAATGAACATGCATCCTTCTCTTTTCTCACCTTCTCCTTCAGCTCATTATTTATGACAATGATAGCGGAAGCCACCCTGTTTGTCGGGCCAATTGATGTCTGCAAACAAGGACCCAGAAAAAAATGAAAGGAAAAAGAAAAACTGTGTGGTGTCAATTGCTTCTAGAAGTTCCTTCCTCTCGGCTAAACTAAGTTGCGCACCATTTTTTTCTTCAGAAATGGTGTGTTAAAGATGCTTTTTGATGGGCCATAAGCCTAAAAAGCAAAGGAAAATTTGCATGCAAGTGCTGTCATTTAGGAGTCCTAGGCCGGAGGGATCCAGCGCCACCTGTCAAGATTAGGGTTGTTATAATTGCTGTTCTGTAATGGGTCGATTTGATTGACAAATATAAATTTGGCAGCTGATGTAAACATGATGTAACATAGAAATCTCCAAGGTTCAAATCAATGAAATTTTCAATAATTCTCCCAGTTTATGTAAATTAAGAGGAAAAAAATACTGGATAATTTTGGAAAATAAGTTTGGAGGGAGGTAACTTGATAAGCAGTTAATGGAGGCAGCCAACCTAAAAGAAAACTGTCGATCAACAATGTTGACTGAAACAGAGAGGAAGCTGTTGCCACTCTTTCCTCGAGGTCCATTTCACAAATAACGTTTCACGTTATTATAATGTAGAATTAATAATTAATGCGATTCATCATTCGTTAATTTGCCCAAAAATAATAAACCAAGAGTTGCTTAATGAAGAAGAAATATAGAGGACGGTAAGGAGATCGCAAAATGAAGAAGGTGAAGCAATATATTAATGGTCCAGCCCTAGCTTGGTCAAAATCTCTCTGCAAATCCCGTAGCTGTTCTTGCTGGTGTGCTGCTTTAGCTACCAGATGCCCCAAAAGTAAGCAGAAAAGAAAACCATTTGCGCAGATATCAAGGTTGAATCTTAAATTTTAATTATCCAACCATTCGCTTTTTCATGCTTTATCTTTCAAGTATTTTCAAGCTAAAATATTCTAAAAAATAAAAATAATTTATTGATTGAGGGCATTGAATCACAGAATGAGAGTTTGCCTGTCGTCACTTTCAATATCCATGTTTTATTTCACTCAGAAGATCAATGCTTAATGGAGTAACTTTTATCAGTCGTCAAGACAATAAACATTGTGAAAAAGGAGATAAATAGCATATATTTGAATCCATTTTTTGCAAGTAAAGGGCGAGCTGGTGAGGCCCCATCAGCATCAATGGAGCACTGTAAGTTAACTTCTTTTGATAAATCATATGGAGTGCTCGCTTTTTAGGTTTTGCTTTAACGAAGCTTTGTCTCGTTCCAGCATGGAACTATTTTTGTGGGGCCATGTTTAAACAGACGGAGGAGGATCCTAGATAGGTGACAAGAGGTAACTTGGGACTGTATCGCAGCCTCAGCAACATCCCATCTTAATTAATACTTAGTTTTTAAGATTTTTTTTCTTCTTCTGTTGGTATATATAGTAAGAGCAGTTTTTAATTACGTGAGAGGGTTGCCAGTTAATTTTTCTTCTTTTCGAGGAGTTAGAAGAAACATCTAGAACTTAATTTATGATTTGATACCAACTACTTCACAATCTAACAACATAATCAAAACAAAAAAAAAAATGGTGAATTGGATTAAAATAGATCACAAAATTGTTAAATATCAACAGAAAATTGATATTTGGTGAATTTTGTTAAGTGAGAGGGTTCATCTTTAGCATCCATCAAAACTTTTGTTGGCAAATTTAAAAGTGTTATACCAACAACCTCAGTCCCTCTTAACCTTTTTTTTTTTCTTCTTCTTTTTTTTTTTTAATAATATATCAAAATAGCAATTAACCTTTATTTTTCCACAAATCTAAGACTCTGTCATCATAAATTCAGTCACCACAACGCTCAGTAATGTCAGCATCATTGTCTTGGTTTAATTTATTATAAATATCTCACACACCAAGTAAGCAAACCTATCTATTTATATTTTAGGTTGATTTGTTAATATTCTTATATAGTATTTGTTGTTTGCTTGTATATTTAAGTGTTTTACAATCTTTTCTTAGAGAATTTTGTTGTATTAAAGTATAATTTGTATGTTAGAATTTGTTTGAGATTTAGAGAAAATTAAATTTGTAAAAGAAATGATGGATTATTTAATGAGTATCAATCACATATTGTCAATTTTATTGTTAAATCGGGAATTTTGGGAAAAAATATTTTTTTGTGGTACTAATAACAATTAAATATATTAAATTAGATTGAATAAGTTTGAATTTAACAAATGATATATAATTAGTTGGGTACTGATTAATTGTTATTACTTGGATTTATTTAGCTTACATGTTTATGTCATTTAATTTTTTATACAAATAATAATTGATTTATTAAATTGTGAATTTATTTTTAATTATCAAAGTTGAATTTTAAATTGATTGTTACATTATTAATAAATGTTTTCAATAATATTCTATATAGGTTTTTTAATTAAAATTCACCCCAAAAATTGTATCGGATGATTATTGTAAAAGGGATTAAGAGTTTTTATTAATTTTGCACTTTCAAATCTAAAAAAATTAATAAACTCAAAATTAGATATTCATATCTAAACTATAGAAATAAAATATTCCACCAATTAGATGCAGTGATAATAAATTTTCTAAAAATTGATGGAGTAAAGAAATAGATTAAGTGTGATATGAGGAAGCTGAATGATCTAAACTTAGGAATCATATATACAATAAAATAAAAAGTTGACGTTTTTAATATATTTATGTTTACTAGAAAAAATATGACTTAATTATGAATTACCTAATTACTTAATTATGTGTTGACCAAGTGATCCATGCTATAAGCTCGTGATCAATTGACAAAGATATTTGGTCAACTCGGGATTCTAGCTAGGTTCAACAATTATGAAAAGATTTACCCTGTCAAGTAATTAGTCTATAATATGATGCGTAATGGGTTTATACTTGCTTGATAAGAGTATTTTTAAATTGAAAATTAAAAAGGAGATTATTATAAAAGGGATTTTATATTTTAAGTTATTAATCTTAAGAAACTAATAATTCCAATCTTATTAAAAATAATATCATTCACTAAATGAGCATATTTCATTGATCTATTTTCTAAATTTTATGGTTGAAAATTCTCAGAAAGAGATTTTGAAGAAAAAAAAAAACTTTCAATAAACTTAGTATTACCAATCATATTTTTAATTATACTCCATGTGTTCATGTTTTTTTTACCCAATGAAATAATAATATAATTAATTATCATCCTTTTAAGATGCAGTAAAGCAACATGTGAAATAATTAAGTTAATGAACGTTACCAGTTGAATTTTTGTTTTTTCTTTTTTTGAGTAGTTTAAAGTAATATTAATTGCTTGGTCTATTATTATTATTTTTTAAAATTTATATTTTTTTAATTTTATTATTTAATATTTATATCATCAACGACTAGGGTTTTTTTTTTTGCTTTTATATAATTTGTTTTAAACTAAGCTATGTTTTTACTTTTCATCATAGTTCTTTTTTAATCTATCAAGCCGACAGGATCACATTAAATAAACAATTTAAAAAATATTTTTTATTAAAAAATATATTATTAATATCTAAATGAAATTTTGTTTTATATTTAGAGAAACTTGATTCCATCCACGGGATAATACAAATTAAAATCTACTAGGAAAATCTCCTATGTAAAATTTTTCAAGTTCACTTAGTTTTTATAATATTGATCGATCGTGCCACTTGTGAGTCTATCAATTTTTATTAGACAATTCATAAAAACATGTTATTTTCTTGAAATGTTTATTTTGTGTATGAATATTAATTAACACAAACAATAATGTAATTAAACGTACACAAGTAAGTTATTAACACAGTAAAAATCAATGGGAAAGAAAGCATATCATTTATTAAGCTCCCCAGCTAATTCGTGTGTCCTCCCACCTACCTTGAGGACTAATTTCCACGAGTCGGTCATTATTAAGATAGATATTTGAGGCCTAAATCATTGGTGGTCCGACAGAAGACATTTACTTGAAAGCTGTAGTAGTTGTTCATTTCATTTTCATTTTCATTTTCATTTTCATTTTCTTTGGGTTCATACTTTAGCATGCTTAACATGGCCACACCCTTCTCATTGTCGTCCAACAACTTGTAATTGTATATTAGGACCACTTTTCCGCTCTCCAGCCTGGTTTGGTATTGTATTTTTAATTTTTTTTAATAATTTTTTTTATTTTTAAATCGTTGATATTAAAAATAATTTTAAAAAAATATTATTTAATATATTTTTAAATTAAAAATACTTTAAAAAATTTTATGGTGGGCACTAACGCTTAAATGGCTTTTATAATTTCCATCCGGCGTAAAGCTAGTTGCTCGAAATATCATCTATCCGGCACACAAAATTGAGCCAGTCTGTATTATCTCAATGATTAGAAATCTAGCGGCCATTGATCAATGTATATATACTTTAGAGCTGAAGAAAGATAACCCTTTCATAGTTTTTTTTTTTTTTTTTCTCTTTTGGTAAATTTTATAATTATTCCCTGCATTATCCACCATTTTGTTTTGGTTGGCATCCTTTGTATATTTTTCTTTTGGTTTTAATACATGAATTTATGGTGTGTTTAGATTATTATTATTTTTTTTTTTTTATCATTGAACTCTATATATGGAAACACTTAATTAACCCAAAATTAAGACCACTAAAATACACTACCGGAAAATTGAACATTTTTCATGAAAAAATCTGTTGGAAATTCTCAGGGATTTTATCAAAAAAAACAAGAGAGGAAAACAAATTGATTGAGTATAGTGAAATCAATCATACTAGAAGAAGATTCTGGACTTGACTGAACATGGAATTTGAAGAAGAAGTCGACAATTAATTGAACAAGTGACTAGATAGGAGCATGATCGACCAAGGAAAAACAATCCTATGTTAGGATAGGACAAATGAAGAATATAGGGAACAGCGCGCGATCTTTTCCTGAAACTAAGATTAAAAAAAAATAAAATCAAATGAGCAAAAGGATACACATTCATCTTTGTGGATCGTAAACAAAACAAACACTTTCCTACATAGTTTATGCTAGTTTGTGCTCCCGATATACGATTTTAAATTATTTTTTAACGCAAAAAAACTATTATCATTACGTAAAATTTTTCAATATTATAAAATTAATCAATTGAGAAATAGAAGGATTATGTATGCTGAATATATAAATTAATAAATCATAAAATAAAAAAATTATTCGTGTTAATTAAAGATAAATGTGGAAGTTTCTAGGGGTAGAAAAAAAAGCAGCGTTGATATTGATTATGACCACCAAAATAACCGATCTTGATGCCAACAAGTTCCATTTAATAAAAGAAGTTTTTTTAGGTGTTTTTTCACCTTCAAATTGCCTGAAAAACTAAATCTAATATAGAAAAGAGTTTTGGTTTTGGGTTATAATATGGTTTTTTAAAGCTATTTATGAGTTTATTAAGGTGTCATGTCGTGACGTTGGGTTAAGACAGTATTTATGGTGTTTTCTAGATGTTTTTGGTAAAAAATAAGATGAAAATTGGGTTTCTAAACAAAAAAAATCAGTCATTCCTATTTTTCTGATCACCATAATAGCTGAAATCTTGGAAAAACATATGACAAATTATCTGAGTTTATTTTCTTTCAAAACAAATTGCAGCATACGACAGGTTATCCAACCCATCACTATTTTTTTTACATAACGGCTCATGCTCGCGGTCCCTTTCTAAATGGGCTAGGTGTGCTAGCCTGACTTGCCAAGCCCAAGAACACCCGACTTCTTTTTTTTAATTTTCTTTTTTTAACATGATTTTTTAAAATAATTTTTTAATTTATATTCAAATTAATACCCCTTCTCTTTAATTTTTTAGTTAGCCTTTTTAAAATAGTTGTTGGTTTTTAATTATTTTGTATGTATTTAAATTTTAAAGAGATTATTCTAATTCATCTATATTGTTTTTTTATGTTTTATATAAATAAAATTTATTTTTAAAAATAAAAAATATTTATTTTTAGATAATATTTCTAATATATGCAACCTTATATAATATTATTTCCCCTTCAATTTTATTCAATTAATTTCATGTATGTATTTATTTCTATTATCATTTTATTAAATAAAAAAATAATTTTAAGAAACAAAATTATTTAACACAATAAGGTATATGAACCATGTTGTGAGGTCAAATATCTTAATTTACATATATTTTTTTAATTTTTTCAGTTTTGTTTTTAGTTTTCACTAATGATTTTTTTTTAATTTATTAATGCAAATGCTATTCTTAATTTATTTAGTTAAATGTATGTATATGTAATTTTGTTTTTTAAAAAAATCCAATCACATGCAAAACATGGTCAAATAGCTAATGCCATAGAAAACATGTGTAAACCATTGCAAAATCCAACATCATGACCAACGATGCTCCATCTCAAAATGCAGCTATATTATTATTACAGTAACGAATGCCCCACGAATTCGGACATAAAACACAAAGCAACAGGCTGCAAGGCAGAGAAGGTATGGCCCCATGGTAGTTGAATCCTCAGCAATGTGAATTTCCGATTTCAAAATACGATTTGATATTCAAGTTTCAGTTTTCTTTTTAATACTCACAAATAAAGGCTAGAAATGTAGATCAAATCCATTGTTAAGATTTATACTTTTTACTTGTGAATAATTGAGTGTAGTTCGATCTGTACTGGATACAACTTCAAGTTAATTCCAAGAACATGGTTGCAGAAATGAGTAAAAGGGGTGGAACGTAAAGGATTTCGATTTTTTTATCAGCTCAAGTTTGCAAGGGATGGCAAGGAGAATCAGAAGTTCAACAAATATTGACAAGAAAGAGGACAAAAATTTTATTTCTTAAATAAAATACTTCACCATTTGAACTTCTTTCTGCTTGTAACCACATTTCTCGTAAAATGCTTTGTTCTCAAGACTGCAATCAAGAATCACCTTATAACACCCCATTGAATGAGCATGATCTGTAAGAAACTCAATAATTTTCTTTCCTAATTGCATCCCTCGGGCAGCAGAATCAACCACAACATCTTCGATATGTCCAACTTTACCACAATTCCTCAAGAACTTCTTTTCAATAAAAACACTCCCAGTTGCAATAATCTTCCCAGAACGATCATCTTCGATCACACAAATAAGATGGTCATCACCATATGAGTTGATCTCTTGAAAACGCTCTTCAAACTCCTTATCCGAAACAGAATCACAAATGGTTAATTGTTGCAATAGCTCTATGAAACCTTTGCTTTTATCTAATATCTCTAGTTTCCGGACTCCAAACTTGTGCTCAGCATCCATTGAGCTGTGTTGCAACTCTAGTTCAATGATGAAAACATTAGACCAGCTGAAACTACAGAGCATGAGAAAATCAAAACTCCCAGATTATACAGACTAATTAGAGATGAAAAAGAAACAAAGTCCTGTTTCTTTATTTAGACCCTATCTTTTAAGTTTCTAAATTCCAAAAATTTATAGAAAACTTAGTATCCTCTTTCATATGACTAGAATATCATGACTTTCTAATCAAATGCATAGCATAACCTAGCACCCCGAACTACAGCACTAAGAAAAAATGCCATAACTACAACATTTAGCTTATAATTGCTTGTTTGCAGAAGTTCAAGTTTATAAGATCTAGGCGATCATCATCCTTGAAGCTCAAGTGAAAGTCATCATAATAACAACATTGGAGAAATTCATAGCTTTAAGAAAAAAATTAAAAGAAAAACTCAGATTAGAATGATGCTATTTGATTATACTTTGGAGGATGATATTTTTCACAAACAAGATAATAACATCACAAAAAAAACAAAAAAAACCCTAAGACAGCTATTATGGTATTTTACTTCTCCGCGAGTGGAATGCAACATCAATTCAACTGTCCCAAAAGTTACACTTTCTGACAAGTGCTTCCACAAATCAGTCTTTCAATTAGCTTCCCTTCCTGTTTAAGCACTGCATATAAAAACTATTTCCTTTTAGCCCTAATTCTTATAGAAGAAAGAACATCATCTTTTTTACGGTCATTACCTTGAATTCCCAAAAAGAAACCTTACTTGTTACTTCCAGTCAACAGCTAATAAACAAGCAATGGTGACCTAAGATTCTGGTTCCCTGGTAAGACTTGGTATCTACGTAATGCAATTCCATTCTACTTTTTTGGGTTAAATTCGTGTTGAATGAAATCTTCAATCTCTGAATTACACTTACATTATTAAACAAATTTGATACCATCAAGACTCTTTCTTTCTAAAAAAAGACACCTACCTACTCACCCACGAGATTAAACATGATGCAAGCTAAATATACCAGCAAAGAAAAGGAGATCAGAGAAATAATAAAAAGGCGGAAAAATCAAAGGATCTGTTGAAAATTGGCTTACAGTTGAAGCTTGTGTTGGCGCAGTCCAGGTGTTTGATGCAAATGGTTGTGAGAGAGAGTTGCAACTTGCAGATATAGTAAAAAGTTTACCGTATTTAACATTTAGGCTGGGCTGGGCTGGGAGGATCAGGATTCCTTGATTTCAAAGTCAGGCCTGCTTATCCAAACCTCTTTTTTTTATTACTAAATACTTTTATATATTGAGTTGTTAATTATTATTTTTTTCATTAATTTCTATATGATTGTGAACAACTAGGTATGATTTTAATAAAAATAATTTCTAGTAATTTTATAAAATAAAAAAATTAATTTTTAAGTCATGAGAAATAAGTATTTAAGTGATTACAAACTTTGATGTAAATTTGAAGGTCCTATGAAGTTAGCGTGGCAAGTAAGCATGGGCTCATTCTATATTTCATGATTCTGATTTATTATTATTATTATTAATGTTGGTATTCGGACCAGTTTGCGTATAACTCGACTAGTTTTATGGGTTCTGAAGTTAATGACCATGTAAATCTCCAGTAGTTCAAAAATTTGTGAAACTCGAACTAGTGATTTTTAAAAATATAAATTTAAGATCTGACCAATTAAATTATATATTTAAGGAATGATTCTCATTTTACATGTGCTTAAAGAAGTGATGCACCAAAATTAAGAGATTAAAACAGTTATAATGTTCATAAAAGGATGGATTTAACATTGATCCACATGTGTCAAAAGGGATTTTAGGTATTCCCGGTTTTAGGTGAGGAGCAAGAAAAAAAAATACATGCTCGCATCATCTAGTAATTTTTCACATCATTGCAATTTAACGTCGTTTTTTCCAAATTACTAGTTTGATTGACTTTGTTTTTGCCTTTAAAAGCACGTTTTTGCTTTGAATTATTTTTTTATAATTTTCAATTGTTTTAATATATTAATGTTAAAAATAAATTTTATAAAATATAAAAATAAAAAATATTATTTTAATATATTTTAAAATAAAAAGTACTTAAAAAAATAATCAGCAGTACAATCTCAAACATTCCTATCTCAAACATTCCTCTATTTTAGAACACGCCACATTTCCCAAATAATTAAACTTTGTTTTGCCTAAAATTATTTTTTATATATTTTTGAATTGTTTTAGTTTATTTATGTCAAAAATCATTTTTAAATAATAAAAAAAAATATTATTTTAATACATTTTAAACTTAAAAACAGCCAAAAGATTTATCCGGCCGAGCAGATCCACCAGGCACCAGCTGCAATCGGGGCATTATTCCATAAACATTCCTCATCGTATCAGAATAATGTCTTCCCTCTTGAACCTTTCCACCATGCACGCATGCACTCAGTACCCAGTAATTTGGCATGGGGCTTTCAAGACAATCGGAAGCGTATAATAATCAGGGGTGATGCCAGCATGGGACATGGATACATAGATTTGTAGTGCTTTATTAGAGAGTGATTGTGGGAGCATAAGGTGAGGACGCTAGTTTAGGAGTATCTAGTCTAGTATAACATCTTAATGATGTTGTTCCAATGGAATGGGACACTATAAAAGTCAAGAAAGCGGGTGTGAATAACATGGGCATAACTTTGGTTCAATTCTCGTATGCCCTGCAGTTTGATAATTGGGTTGCAATGGTTTTATCCGGGTCTTGGCTTGAATGTTGTGCTGGTGGTGATTTTGTTGGGAGCTGAGAGTCAAAATGTGTGGTACTTGGAGCAAAACTGTAATGGAGGTGTTTGCATGCTTGAGGTTTCCGAAGCCCGAGTAGGCGACGGTACTGGAACAAGTTGCCGCACATGTCGAGGGACTAAAAATATGCTCTGTTTTTCTTATATCTACAAAACTCCAGTTCAACAAAGATATTTTGGACTGATTGTGAGAGGTATTTAACAAAGAGTTATGGGGACAACCAAAATTTCATTTCAATTTGAACAGTCCAATTACAATGACTAACAAGAGCTTCAACCGAACTCCAACATAATTGTGTGGGTTGGAAAGATCTGTATAGGCTGCTTCACGTCAAACCATAAGGTTCACCAAACAGTGTTCTACTCAAGAGTTATTCAGGCATTCTATCTGAACTTGACTTCTATAACCTAAAAGGCAAAGACAGCATTACCGTTGGGAATATGCAAGATCATCTGCTACTATGGGAGGAACAAATCTGCAACCTTGAAGAGTCTGCTCAAATATATGACCAACTTTGAGCAACTTAGCCTGCATTTACAGTAACATGAACAAGAAATCAATAACTTTCTTGCTTGCTCAACATTTGAAATAAAACCAACCATTCACGACAAAAGATAGCAAAGGTTTGATGTAGCTCTCCTTAAACAAGCATTTGCCATTTCTCTACGTGCTTCATAGCAAAATGCCATGACCATCTCACACATTCATCAAGCTAAACTAGTCTATAATCATATGTTTACTTCTGGTGAGTGATGACTAGGGTTGTAAGGGTTACAGAAAAAAGGCCTGACCAATGCACAACATGAACAAATTGTGTTTCGAGCATGCTTCAAGGAAAGGATTAGTGAAAGCAAAGCACAAATGATTGAATAGTAGCACTAACATGAACCAATTAGGGAGAGCAATTTCAGTATGACCTAACAGATACCCAACCCAATCCAGTTGGAAAAAACCCAGATTTCACCTAACCGGAGGGGCACAGGACAGAGCAGGTTTTTGCAGCCCTGACCCACATCTAAATAATATTTATTTCGTATATATTGTTATTTTATTAGTTTATTGCTTAACTTTTTACATTATAACTACATATAAAAACCAAGGAGAATGAAGGTCTCAAAGCATGCTTGACAACATGGCACGACAATTAAATTAACGTTAATAAAACCACCATCATCATAAAATGAGAGACTAAGTTATCTCATATATTTCATCTAACCATGAATAACATGATATATTTTCTATCTTTCATTGTTTTTTCCAATAATAAATTACTCAATCTTCTTCATATCAACTATTTACAACCCAAATCCAACATGGATTAGATTGAAACCTGACCAGAATCAGACCTGCTTTAGTGCTAGGGATGGGCAGGCAAAAACCTGGCTCAACTGAAGCTGATCCTACTTCCAAAACCAAAGGTACAACTACCTAAGAAAAAATACAGATGTAACTATCCCAAATTTGGTCCTCGCCTAGAGCTAAAACCTCCTTGGAATCCGTTCCCCCCCTAATTGCTCCTTATTCTTGTATCTTCCTATACTAAATAACCATCCATTTCTCTTAGTTAAGTTTTTCAGAGGAAAAAAAGGTGAACTTCGTATCTCTATGCCATAATAGAATTTGTAAAAAATACAAGTTTTCAATACCTCATCAAATGCTGCACCAATCATTTGAAGACCAACAGGAAGTCCTACAGGCCCCCCTTCAACAAATCCACATGGCAAAACCAATGCAGGTAGCCCTGCCAAGTTAACATTGACCTGCAAGCGAGGATATTGCTTAATGTGAGAAACAAACATAAGAGTAATCTTGGCTGCAGGAAATAAATGGTATGACTGTAACCAATGAAAGAAAAAATTCTGGAGCAAAAGAAAAAAACAGATGAATTCAGAAGGCAGGATATGTCATAACAATTCTAAGGCTTCAAACTATTTTAACCAAAATAAACCACAACTCAAATTTTCAGAAATCTATAAAGCACAGTTTCTTGGAAAAGTAATGAATCTGTGTTGGATGATGAGGATTTCAACTTTTGTCTTATAACAGCACTATTAGTCTATTATTTACCTCCTTTTGTGTTTACATGGTAAAACAGATGGTAGAGAAACATAAGACTTGCCGTATAAACACTGTCCAACATTTTTTTACTTCACTGCAGTTTATTTCTCAAAACAATAATATCACTCTCATAGTGAAGATGCATTTCTGGCGAACAAACAAGAGAAAATTAGCTAAATCAACTTGTAGAAATTTTTCCAACATATGCATGGTTCGCTTATAGCAAAGCAAACAAGAATAAAGCTACGAAATATTGGTCCAAGACATTCTACAAGTCCATCACGGTCCTCTACCCTTTGAAGTGATTGGTGAACATTCTGTAGCCACATGAAATTATTCCAATAATAATTACTTTAGGGGCTGAATTTCAACTAATACAGTATTTATACCATATTTGCAATTCTGGAATTATATACTAAACAAGGTCCAATTTGTAACTATAGAGTATGGACAATTGGAGAAACCATATTATTTGAGGCGCCATATTCAACAAAGGACTGAAATGCTATACGCAAAAGGAGCCAAAGGTTCAGGAGGATAAGGCAGGATCTATGACTACTACTTGGAACCGTGAGAAGTAATGTGAAATGTGGCATGATACGTTTGAAATAGGGCTCCTTAAGGCCAATCAAAGCTGGCCCTAACCATATCTGGAGAAATTTGTGAGTGTAACCATGTGGCACTCTGGACATGTGGCACATGCATAGCCATTGGTGTATTTGACACCTGGTAACAGCCATGTTGTCACACCTCTTGCCTATAAATATCCCTTGTTTATGTCATTTGAGGGATTGCTGAACATTTTTGGGCTTCATAGCTTCTCTCTCTAAGTTCTCTCTCTAAGAACATCTCTGGTAATTGCTTCGAGAGCACTCTTTTCTTCTCTCTCTAAGTTCCACACTGTCTCTCTCTAGATTGTTTATTATATATAGCTAAACATTTCCTTTAAAAGAATATCCAGATCAAGAACATCTCTGGTAATTGCTTCGAGAGCACTCTTTTCCTAACTACTGAAACTATCCTTGGAGTACTGATAATCACCTCCCATAAACTCACTTATGCTGGGATTGCATGTTCCTCCCAAGGCCTCTATCAATTGCATTTCCTACTTACGGTGTTATTTACATACAAAACGTCCTTGCTATCCATTCATCTGCTAAGGAGCTGCTTCACAGTTTCCTACCCATGTTCACTTCAAAACAATACCCAAATTCCACATATAACCATATATCTTCTGATGCCATTTTAGTGCACTTAAAGGTCAAGTACCAACCCAAATCTATTTAATCTTTATCATTCTCTCAAACAACAAAATTATACCAATTTTTAACTCTAGAACTGCAGCCTGCACAAACCATGCCTTTCAATTTTTAACCTAAGGCATTATCTCCCTCCATCTCTCCCTCTCTCTCCCACCATTTCAAAACAGGAAAGAGGGACAGGGGAATGACATGAACAGGCAAGTTAAACATAAAGCAGCAGAGAAATTCTCACAGTCATAATGTCGCCTGCATACATTGCCAAAGGATCGTTTTTCTTTTCACCTGTAAATATTGACAGCAATTATGTCATTACCTATTAAATTGAATCATATCAAAGCAAAGGTATGGATAACATGTCCGCCAAAGCCAAAAAGTTGTGGGCACCATACCAATTTTATATGCAGCAGACGGCGCCACAGGAGAAATTAGGATGTCATTATCATCTAATGCATCCTTGAAGCTTTTCCGAATTAAGGTCCTCACCTAAAACACTATTATAATCATGAATTTCTTCTTGAAGACCTAAAGTTCTTAAAATAACTGGGTTTAATAGGAATTTTTATGTCAGAATTCAGATTCTCTAAAAATCATGAAACTGTAACCATTAAGAACAAGAATTTAAGTATCCATCTTCAAACAGTAAAGTTTAGATACTCTAATTAAATGAAATATTTACCTGTTGGGCACGCTTGTAGTATGCGTCATAATAACCAGCTGAGAGCGCATATGTTCCCATCAAGATTCTCATTTGGACCTGAAAGTATGCAATAAATACTACTTCAAGGGTCTTGTCTGTGCATGGCTAATCTGTACTTTCAGTTGAAGTGATAATAGCCATAAGCAGTCTATTATAATGGGAGCTGGTGATAATACCTTGCAACATCTCAAATGATATTTGACCATACCATTTTATTTTCCAAGGAAAAAAGAACAGAACAACTTCTTTACAATGACTGCCAGGATGATACATACCTCAGGACCAAATCCTTTTGCTCGGGAATCATTATAAAGAGCATTTAACTCTTCAGCAAAAACTTGGTTCCCATACCTACATGCCAATGTAGAAGAATGATTGCTTGTCTATATATCTAGACAATATAGATATGCAAGAAGAGGCAAAAACTGGACACCAACAAAAACAATTTTTTCTATTTTTTTTTAAATTTTTATGGGGTGCTTAATATTATAAGCAGCTACAAAACAGCACCTCAGTGCAAAAGTTTGAAATAAACCAAGATAACTAGTCTATAGCCCACTGTGGTCTTATTTTATACTACATTGTACAGGCAGAGAAATGGAATATGACTCAAACATATGAAACAAACTCCACAATGCGAAATCTGTAAACACTCACTTATAGCTCTATACGCCTTAACTTAATTTAAAATGTTTACCATGTCATCTTCTGTCTAAACTGGAAGTGCTGAATTACATAGAACCATACAACATATATAGTTCTGTTGAAAGCAACAAAAATATCGAATGAGAACTAATTGTCAGAGAATTACCTGACACCATCATAACGTGATAAGTTGGAAGATGATTCTGATGAAGCAAGAATATAATAGGCTGGTAAACCAAGGGAGAAAGATGGCAATGAGACCTGTAAATCAATTCGCCAAATAGGAAACAAAAAGTATCAGCCAAATCTGTTAACCAAAAAACACATGTCTGCTGAGTAAAGGTTATAAGTTAGACCTCCGTCACAGTACATCCTAGTTCTTCAAGATGTGAAGCGGCACCACTAATTGCAGATTTTACTCCATTGTCCACACCATCTTCAAGAGTTTCACGGATAAGACCAACCTTCAACCCCTTCAATGGTTTCGATTCCACTAGATTTATAGAAGTGAATTGCGACGAAAAATCAGGAACCTCCTGAAAAGTGAAACTATTATGGTAAGGAACAGTCTTTTTCTTTTTTGAAACAAAGAATAAAGAAGAATACAAGAAGAAGAATAACACATCCTCCAAAAAGAGAATACAAGAAAGAAAATAAAACTAAACAGGGCTTTGAAACCCTATAGAATGATAAACCAGAAAATATAGGAAATCAATCCAAAATGCTTAATTGGGGTCCTTCCTAATTGTTGAAGACTTGCTGCTCTAGCTGGATTGTATGGGTTTCAGAAATATGATGTTCTTCTAAATTCAATTGCTTCAGGATAGCTACTAACATTACCTATTTTTTATTTTTTTTTAGCTGAGTTATTATCATTCCAGGAGAATAGAAGAGCTTATTTTACATTAAATCAGACCATAAAGGAAGATATGAAAAAGATCACCTCGCAGCATCCACACCACCCACTCTTTGATTGGTGGAGTGTGACTATTCTGACCACAAAATCAAACTATTTTATCGCAGATGCAAACTGAAAGATATGCATATTCAAATTCAACGGAAAAGCTCTGAGCAGAAACACAACAACACCATGGCCATTGCAATCCAGGAGAACTCAATTTCATGTTGGTTCTTTTAGCAACAAGTACAGAATGCATGTTGCATTGATCAACATGCTTGCTTATACGAGTGATGGTGACACTTTCAGCTACAGGTAACTACATTAACTCTAACAGTCCCGTCAATGACCAGAAAAGTCCACGTTTCCCTTATTGCATGAAAATTTCAGTTGCTTCCTCTTAAGCAAGCATCAGAATCTGAAGTTTTGTCAGCTAGTAAATTTATGAGACAAACTCACAGTTTCTCAAAGCAAGAAATCAAAGAGAATTGATTGACCTTAGTGGATAAAATAGAAGAATTCTTACTCGGTTACTACTAGTGGCATCAAATCTATCATGACCAGAAATTACGTGAAGGAGGATGCCAGTATCAGCAACTGAAGTACCAAAGCATCCGATAACATCAAGTGATGATGCATACGCCATGAGCCCAAATCTGGAGACACGCCCATATGTTGGCTTCAATCCAACAACGCCACAAAATGATGCTGGTTGCCTTACACTTCCACCAGTATCACTACCAAGTGACACCATACATTGCCGAGCAGAAACAGCTGCAGCCGATCCGCCTGACGATCCACCAGGCACCCGAGACAAGTCCCATGGATTAGCAGTCACCTGTTAGAAAATGAACAGCAGAAACTGCCAATGCCTGTCAAGTGTTTGTTTGTTTGTTTGTTTGATTGTTCCCATGAGTCAAAAATTAAGAAGAAAGAAGAAGACCTGGAAAGAAGAAGCTTCAGTGGTACTTCCCATGCCAAACTCATCCAAATTAGTCTTTCCAATCAAAATCCCATCTTTTTCCTTCACTCTCCTAACCGCTGTTGCGTCGAACGGAGCCTTGTAGTTCTCCAGGATGCGGGAGCCACCTGTTGAAGGCATGTCAGCAGTACAGATATTGTCCTTGACCCCAACAAGGACCCCAGCAAGGGGGCCGACATCCTCTCCTTTTTCAATCTTGCGGTCGATTAGCTGGGCATCTCTTAAAAGGGTGTCGGAGATGTGGAGGAAGGAGTGGAGGTGGGGCTCGGTGAGGGAGAGGCGGGAAATGTAGGACTCGGCTAGTTGGGTGGCAGTGGTTTGGCGACAGAGGAGGGCGCGGCGGAGGGTGAGGATTTGAGATGAAGGCGGGGAGGATTGGTCCTGTGAAGCTGAAGCAGACGCAACGGTGAAGAAAGAGCGGAGGGGTTTAAGGTGAAGAGGGATTCGAGAAAGGGAGCGAGGGGGCTGCTGCAGTGTGGATAGCATTTCTTTCTTCGATTTCCCGTGAGGGAGAATGATCGGGTCTAATTTAATCTAATCTATGGATGAAAATCATGAAATGGTAGGAAATCTGCCTTGTAACTTCTGTTTTGTGGCATGAGATGAGATGACCTGAGCTGAGACGAAAAGGCTTATCCAGTTTCGCAATAGTGTGTGACGAGAGAAAGGATTATGGACATGGCCTATACCACCTTTTTTTTTCTTTTTATATAGTTGAGACCTCGCTTCTCGTGTCGTTGCCAAATCAAGTCATGATGCCCATTGAAATCATAGTTGTGGACATTACCAAAAAGGAGTTCAAATGACAGTAGATGGGCCAAGAGAATAAATTTGATCTATAAAAAAAAATACAAATGAATAATACAACCATTTCATCTTGACATATGATTATACAACTATTGGTACAAGTATGGCAGTTTCTAGGGCCTTTGTCACCTCAAGTCTTCTGTCAGCATGTTAATCAACTTCAAAATTGAGGTCACTTCTGCAAGAGCTGCCACCTTAAAGAGCCGCCACATGCCAAATAAAAGCCCGGGATCAAGCTCTTGTATTCGTTATTCATCGAAAGCACGAGCAGGCCATCCTCCCCTTGGGGCCAGCAGCTCTAAGCTGCACAAGTTGCGTTGTGTTCCCTTCTGCCTAAGTGTCTCCAATGTTAAAAGACCTACAAGCTGTCTTCTAATTCATCTGGTACATGCAGCTTCTCAATGGCAGCCTGTCAAATATTAAGAAATAAGATGTCAACAGAATGTAACTCCACCCTAACGAAGAAAAAACAAGGGAGGTAAAGTCCATAAATTCAGTTGAAGATTCAAGTTATGGTTTTGACTGAGACCATGAAAAAAGGCTAGATTCCACCGTTCAGGTGAATTAGGCATTGAGTCCAGTTAAAATCAATCTGTGGAAAAAAAAAAGCGTTTCCTCTCTGTAGTTCAAGCTCTGACCAATGCTATGAATTGTTGAGTATACAAGGTAAATTTCAGAATCCATTTTTCTCAGCAAATAAATTTGCTTTCACATTTAATTCCCAATGTTAGAAAGCAAGAGATTGCGAAATAAACCAATCACCTTTATTGTAGCCACATCGGTTGCTGATGGTTTCAAATCCAAAGCAAGACCAAAGTGAAGCATTGCCTTCTCATGCATGTTACGCCTCTTATAAATTTTACCCATCAAAGCATAAACACTGCTTTCACGAGGAGCATACTCTTTCAGCTCCTCTAGGACTTCTAAAGCTTCATCAAAGCTTTCCAAGCTCACAAGTATATTAGCCTTTTGATACATGGGAAGAGGGTTCTTCTTATCAGCTAAAATTGCCCTCTCCATCATCTCCAGAGCTTCCTCATTTCTCTGTTTTTTTTAAAAAAAAAATAATCAAAGAGGGGGGAAATGAGAAGAAAGTCATAGGAACATTATCAATTTTGGAATCCAAAATTTAACAATCAATTTGCATATGGTGCAACCTTTAAGGCATGTAAAGCAGTCCCAAGATAAGACATTATCACCGAAGAACACGGATTTATTTGGAAAGCCATTCGGAAGTGATGCTCAGAAAACTCGTTTTTCTCTTGCCGAAGATAGACCATCCCAAGCCCATGCCAGGAATTGTAATGTCTAGCATCTATCCTTAGGGCACTCTGGTAACTCTTAATTCCATTCTCAAAATCCTCCAAGGCAACATATCTGCAGGTAACAAAGTAATTGCAAGAAAATTATATGAAACCTGAATCCAACATTTAATATGGAATTCTATCATTTGAAAATACAACTACGTCAGTTATCAAGAGAAAAGAAAAAAAAAAGGAACCAAGGGACCTACTCATGACCGCACAACGTGTGTGCATATGCAAATCTTGAATCAAGCTGTACAGCTCGCTGAAAATTTTTCAAGGCAGTTTCATGGTCTTTCTGCAGACTATAGCAATTTCCAATAGCACACCTGCATGCCCATTTAACCTGAATGAGTGACAAATGAGGATGATGATGATGATGATAAGAACAGGTAATGATGAATACAGCTGCAGAAAAGTAAATTAAGCACACTTGATGTTTTAACAAGCTGAAATCACCCAGCCTTGTGCTATGCCCAAACTTATTTCAAGCACATTCAAAGAAGGATCATAATGTCTCTATAACATACAACATCACCTGTCAACCATCCTAAAAGCAACCACTGAAATGAGCAGATCACCTAGTTAGGCAAAGATGACATGAAATTGTGAATGAATACAAAAGGACCCTTCCCTCATAAACATCCACAATGCTATAAACAGCTATCCAGATTTCAAGAAATTAGCTTCATTATGGAACAATTTTACTAATTATTCAACAAAGCATTCCTGCATCTGAGGGTATACGCTTTACTCTTTGAGACCCACAAGGATGAGAGAAAAACAAAGGCCAAAAAATAATGAGCAGCATAGACAACTTTACTGCTGCTTTTGTGAAGAAAAATATGTATAACAGCTCAGAGGAGAAATTTAAGGTGATACCCACCATGTAACAAGTGAAAGCTAGATTGTGAACAGGTAAATGAAAAACAAAAGGCAATGAAAGCACTATATGTTAAAAGGTATAAGAGCACTACCAAGATTGAGGAGCTAAACGATCAGTTGATATCAGTTCTTGAGCCAGGTAACTTAACTTCATGTCTTCCTTCAAATGCTGCAACAAATGCAAGAATAAAACTTCATCTAAAGTAAGAAATAGATATACCAGAAATGCATGAGTGCAAGCATCAAGCATTACAATTGGAATAAAATGAATAGTTTCTAGGAATAAAACCCTATATTATCCTGACTTCCAAAGGCAGAGACCAGAAGTCAAGTATCCTTTACATTTTAGGAGTATGGACTATAAGCTAAGCAGAATAAACCAGAAGCATGGAATGTGTTACCAGAACCTCCTATATGGATAGACTCACATAAAGAACCGTAGAATATACATCCAATCCTTCTAAACTGTAAGGTGATGCTCGCCGGGCAAGACTGAAGGCTCTATCAGCTTCCAAATAATCCACTAATTCAACATATGTTTTTCCAACCTGCATTCAAAATACAAGCATGTCCAGTAATGCATAGCATGCAGATGGTATAAAATCAGAGCAAACAGTCATTTTGAGAGAAGCACACATGAGAAAGCAAAAAAAAAAAAAAAGCATGGGATCCACAATGGATACATTCCAGTTCTAAACAAACCACATCTAACGGGAGGGAAAAATAAAGTGGAATCTCTTTAAATACACAGTTAATAAAATTGACTGCTTCTAACTTTAAGCCAGTATTAAAAAAAAATTATCACTGATATCATCAAAAACTGATGATGGCAGAGTTTCAAAAGGTAAGTTTTAAACAGTTCCAGAATGCATACAATTAGATTACAAACATGAAAACTCAAGAAGGAAATTTTTATGAAAATTTTATTTCCATGACAGTTTTTACATTTCAACTCAAAATAGCACACACTCAGTTCTGAAATTTCAATAACTATCAATAATTAATTAAGTAAATATGCAATGGTATCTAATATATTCATCATCAATCTCATCACTAGTTTTCTGTGTATCTATCTGTGAGACAAGTGCATCCTAAGCAGCAAGAAAAGAAATCAAGAAAACAAGGTGTTTCATATTCAACTACCGATTTTTACCTGGCAAAGCACCCAGCCTGTATTATAATGCTTGTGTGGTAGTTTCATGTAGACATCCAGTGCATCCTGTACTACCAAGAAACTAGACGGTGAAAAACACTCCTGAAAATATTAGTAACTTTGATCTTTTAGCAGACACCAGTTAATACCTGACATCTGTACAGGCAAGAAAGTCTATAACCTTCCCCAAGAGTTCTCAGGAGGCCTAATATTTCTAAAGCACCACTTAAGATACATGAAGGACTTGCGATAACCCCACCAACGGGCATGGTTGCTACTTCTGTTTCAAGAGATCTAGAATCCCCGGGGAGTGATTGACTACAATTTGATGATGTATTATTTGCACGTGAATCATCAAAAGCCTCATTCCGTATCCCTTAATAAGATTAAAATCAAAATTTTCAAGCAACTGGTTAGATAGTCAATAAGCAGACAGAAGACCAAAAGAAATCGTACTGCAAAACAATAAAAAATAGCGACAAAAAGAAGATAACTTGATATTTCAACTTAAGTCCACCGCACTAACACAAGCAACATTTCAGCCAACTCCAATGTTAATACGGATGTACATGTCTACAAATTAGTCAAACAAAGGAAGAACAATCACCTTCATCATAATTTTCATTGACCCATGACTGTCCCTTGCGAACTGTCACTGAACGTATTGCCATGGAACTAAACTTGGAACCCCCAAGATATTTAGGAGAGTTGTTAGTTCCATTCCCTGCAACCAGTGTAGAACTAGTATTTTGGTTGGATCCTGCTTCTGCAGCAAGCCTTGTACTTCGCCGAGGGCCAGAATCAGAAAATAACCTCCCAGAAATCTGAAAAGAAATGAGGGGCGTTGATGTTTTGGAAACTACTGAACGATTCATTAAGCAAAGAAAAGATGGACAGAGCAATAGCAGGTTTGACCAAGGCATGTTGACAAAGTCACACAAGATATAAAAACCTTAATAAGAGTTAATGTCAATATAACATGCCCAAACAACTAGCAAAGGAAAGGAAGCCTTCAATACACAGATGAAAATCAATCATGCATGCCCCATGGTGTAATCAAGATGAAAATACTTGAAGATGTGTCAACAAGGTTAATTAACAAACTTAAATTCCATAAAACAATTAAGTTAGTGAAAAGGAAGGTTAAAAAATCCCCCACAAGAAATGCTTACAGGATAAACTAAGTCTGGACCATGAAGACAAGGGACAACGGAAAATCACGGCACAGATAAACTGAATTGGATAAAGCACAGGGAAAAACAGAAACAAAAGATCTCAAAGGTGCTATATTCAGCTCCAAATATAGAAATTTGCATTATGAAATGTCTCCTCATACAAGGAAAACAAACCCACAGATCTTCCTTATTTCAAGTGCAGTATAATAAGCGCTTCACAACTGAGACCTGAAATACTAGATCTTTTCTTTTAAAACAAAAGGCATAGAGTTTCAAAGTTTAGCTTGAAAGAGATATTGGAGACACAAAATTAAGAAAAGAAAGGCTGTATTAGAGCTCTTAACCTTCCGCAATTTCCCTTCATCAACAAACTTTCTTCGAGGGGCCTGCATATTAGAATTCAAAGTTGACCTTGCACTGTTATCAAAACCAGGCATGCTAGGATTGGAACCATTTGGCTGCATGTTTCTACACAGTGGTGGAGGGGCAACACTCGACAACTGCAAAATATAGTCTCATGAGCAAAAAAATACAAAACAACGAAACATGCTATGGAAAAGAACACCAAATTTAAGTAAACAATGTTTGGAAGTAAACTATATCCTAACCTTACTGTGAGTGCAATATTTCATATTGTATTTAGAAAAAAAATAATTGGTAAAAGCAGTGTAACTTAAAAATAAAAAATAAAAGAAAGAAAGAAATACTAGTAGTGTTGGTTTTTAGAGTTATAAACTACTATAATTAATTACATTCTATCCGTGTAATATATTCTATAGTTCATATGGGAAGAGATAATAGCATATTTGCAGGGTCACCAGGATGAGTAACAAAGAATACAGCAGAAAGAAGTCAGATGAAGCAGAAAGGTGTGAGATGAAGTTACATGTGAACATGAAATGAAAGAATAGGTGCATGTTTCTATACATAGACATAAGAGCAAATCGAAGTATTTTGACCAGCATAGTAAAGAAAGAGCAAGAACTGACAGGAATAAGATAAAAGTTGGTGAGCAGAGAACTTTGCTTTGCGAGAAAACGTTATTTCGAGATAAAGATCAAAAGTCTAGGGAACAAAATTTAACAAAGAAATTGAAGGAATAGGATGAAAAAATGCACAACTGCAGTTCAAGTCACAGAATAAACCATGCTTGGTAAGCAGAAAAATGAGGATAAAATTCAAAGATTGAATATTTGAGGAGATAAAACAAAAATGACCCTTCAATAGGAAAAATTAGCAAGACATGGTACTAAGATTGAACCTAAGACCTACCCCACCCTTACCATCTGTGTAACAACCCAAGAGCAATAAAGAAGAACAAGCTACGTGTCATTCTCAGAAACTCTACAAAACAAATGTTGGAACAGAGGACAGATTAATTAAAGAATCAATTCTGCTTCACAAGCCCTAAACACAAAAGGCTAGCTTCCAATTAGGTGGAGAAAACATGAATCCATAGAGAGAAAACACAGAATTCAAAATATGACAGACCCTCAAATTGGTAAGGCAAATGAAGAATCAGCAAGATAGACATTCCTAAAATTAAACAGTAACAATAATTGAGCATATCTTTGAGTGCATAAAACAAAGAGGAGTAGATAAGACCATGTAAGTCGAATCAATAAAGAAAATCACATATTGTAACCCAGAAATCTGATTGACAATAGGTAGAAAGTTTGCCCCAAACAAAACAAAAATACAAATCAGAAGTTAGTCATTATTTCAAAAAAAATAAAATAGATTCACTAGTGTTAGAGTTTGAGGTATCGAGCTAGACTTTCTGTATACTCGTACCTAGGCATAATTTATGTCATCATACCTGTGTGGCCATTGGTGAAGGAGTGCTATAAAATGACAGGTTTGGAAGGCCACCATTTGAAGGCTGGCTAGCAGATCCTCCTAACGTAGTGGCTCCATGATAATTTCCAGGAATATCTCTTAGGTTATTCCCTTGTGGGTGTTTTGACTGCCTTGGACTTCCATCTTCCAAGCCAAAGTTTCGAGCAGAAACTAAATTACGATCCTCATTGGATATGCTCAAGTTCTGGGATGCTGATGCATGATTCATGTGCTGCTTTTGAATACAAAGAGCAGCTGCTTCATCAAAAACAGCAGCTGCTTCTTCAGCAGCACCTAAAACATTGATAAAAAAAGGCCAGCATACCATCAGGGAAAACATTAATGCTCAAGTAGATGACCATCTTTTGATTTGAACCAGAGGCTGGTGGGCCAGAATTGCCAATGACACAGATTTGCACAGATGTTCAATGGCCATACCTAATATACAAAGCTCCTCGTAGGCAGCCCAGAATAAAGGATCTATAGATAAAGCTTGCTTAAAGTGATGGATGGCACTTTTCCTTCTATCAGTATACCTGAATCCAAATAAACTTAAAAGAATAAGAAATTGATATATTAAACCAGGATGTAAACAGAGAAGCAAATAAATATCGCCAAACAAAATTTAATAATTATGCAGGTTCAGAAATTCAAATATGGAACTAAAAGCAGGATACTTGTTTATAGTAAGGTGCTATAAACAACTAAGGAGAAAGCTTTTAGAATATGAAGAAGCTTTGCATGATACATGTGCAGTTCTACAGCCTTTTGAAAGGGAAATTAATATTATAAAATCATTTCATAAAAACTTTATGATTCGAATCACTGGCTTTATAAAATTTTATGAAATTAAGAATTTCAGATTTTCAAAGAATCGATGGAAAAATTAAATAGAGGTCATCATTCTCTCTTCTGTTAGCATTTTGCAGAGAACACAGACAGTAGAAAGAATCTAGAAAGTAAAAAAATAGTTTTATATCAATTATTCTTCCTTTCTTGCTATTTTACAGTAATAAATGAGAATATAGGCTTGTACTTGAAACAAAAGTATAAGGATCTTTTCATAAACTATTCTCTTAATTCTAACAAGGAAAACAGCCAAAGTTTGTCTGTAACTTGCATTTTACACATAACTAAAGCAAATGAAAACAAAGTTCTTGTGATAGTTAATCATTAAATATTTGGGAAAGAGGTACGCAACCTGTAGATAAGCCCAAGAAGGTAATGCCCAGGTGCACCATTTGGAACCTGATAGGGGAGAAACAACATTAGCAAATCATCAATGCCAAGAAATGTGAGTCAAAAAGTACACAACTACACCCAGCATTCAACAATGATGAATTTTAGGACTTCAATCTCATATCTACTATGGCAGAAAATGCTGATAAAAACAGTCTGTTTCATGGATGAAAGGTACTATAGAAAAGGCAAACAATTTTTAGTTAAGAGTTTCAATAGGCACCTCTAAACCAGGCTCATTAGTAGGACATAATGCAGCTTCAGCTTCATTTAGAAGATCCATTTGAAAGCATGATATCGCAAACAAGTAGCGGGATTGAGCCATTTGTGTTCCTACAGATAATAACGAAAAGAAAAAAGCTGAAAGATACATGAATACACAAAGCTTTTAATGGATCAATGGGAGAGGGGAAAAATCCACGACAAGAAAGAAAACAATGACTAAATAAATTAAGATCATCCTAAGTTAACAACTATCTGAAAGCTGAAAACAAGAAGAAGCATACTACCTTTTAGAATATGATACGCAGAGTATGCTTGATTATTTTGCAGATAACATCCTGCTAACAATTGCAAATTTGTCTGCATAAACAAATGCAATTATTTTGAAGTCAGGTAAAATTTAGTACAACAAAAAGAAAAATAAATAAACATATAACATTTGTATCAAAATAGATTATGAAGACAGAGGAACTGTTAAGGGATGAGTGAGAAAGCATATCCTCAAATTTTGAGGAAACATTGTCAAAATGAACATGCAACTAGTTAAGATATTTCGTAAACAAAGACTCCAGGTTTCATCTAGCTATCTTCGTAGTATGATTCTATAGCAGCACTGAAGCAAGCAGTGAGTAAACAAATCCAATAAAAATCCTCTTTCGATTAGCCCAAAATTCCATAACTGACAGGTATCAAAACCTTAGCCATTTTTTAGATAAATTCTACAAATTTAGTTTTTTTAAAATGTCAAATTCACATAACACATCAGAATTTCGGACGTTTTTGTCCCAGAGTTTCCCAGAAAAATAATATGAAAAACTAAAGCCACGTGGAGCTCCAATCAGTCCCGAATCGCCATAAAATTATCAAAAAGAAAAATAACCGATCTTGCCAGTAAATAGTAAGACCCCTAACTGTTCTTGAGAAACCAATAAAAATTACAGACACTGTGTTTGCAACCTGTAAAAGATTATCCCTTCAATTTTCTTGCGATTTCTCAGACCAAACAAAATGGGTCGAAGTTAAAAAAAAAATCGGCGCTTTTTGGGATACCTCGGAAGGGAACTCGGCGCAGAGCCGTTCGCACATGAATGTGGCGTTTCGATGCATGAAATGGCGAAGACTGTGGTTTACACAGTCTACTAGTATCGCTTCCATCTCTTCTTCTTCTTCGATTGAAAGAGAGAAAAAACGAGAAAATAAAAAAGAGGGGTTTTCTGGTTTTTGGGGGTTTCTTGAGGTTCAAAATGGGATGGCACGTGTTAGCTTTCGTTTCAAATAATGCCTCACGTACGAGAGATTGTCCATATAATTCATAGTTGATTCTCTCTGTCTGGGTTAGTCGTCTATTTTGTCACCCTTCTTTTGATATTTCTTAATGTGATCCCTTTTCTTTTTTTTTTTTTTTTGTGTTCATCCTCCAACCCTATAATGTTATTAACTTTCATTGTTTTTTTTTTACTTTGATTTTGTTTGGTGTGGATTTTATAATTTTATTTAAGTTATTTTTTAATTCTTGACTCATAAAAAACCATAAATGTATATGATTGAAAATAACTTTTTGACTTAAATCAAATATTTATAATAAATGTATATAATTAAATAATATTACAAAATCGAGTATCAACCCAATGCTATAATATTTTTTCAATACCACAATAAATATTTAAAAGATAGATTAAAATAAATTATTAACTCAAAATCTCTATAAACACTTAATATATGGACTAAACTAAAATTAATAATAATGAAGATTTAATAACCTGGGCCAAGAAAAGGATCAAAATACAAAAACAAAATTACAAAACATTATGGATTGCAATAAATCAACAATATTCGTAGGTGTGGGAGAATAGTGTTTTCTCACGTGCCATTGCGAGTGTTTGCTTTTATGGAGGCATCATGTTTTTAAAAAAAATGATTTTTTCTTTAAATTAATTTTTTATGTATATTTTTAAATTATTTTGATATACTGATATTAAAAATAAATATAAAAAATATAAAAAATCATTTGAAACATATAATAAATTGATGAAAAGCAATTACTGTTTCATTCAAAATATAAGCACAAATCATTTTTAAACTCCCTAATTGTATTGATTTTAATAACCACGTTGAAGAATTTCTCTCGAAAACACTGCGTTTTTATAATACTTAAAGCCTCGTTTGTTTACTGGAAAGTAGTTTCTTTTTGGAAAGTGAATTTCAAGAAAATGAATTCTCGTTTGTTTACTGGAAAGTAGTTTCTTTTTGGAAAGTGAATTTCAAGAAAATGAATTCCATGAAAGTGAATTATTTTCTGATGTTTGATAGTGTAATGGAAAATAAGTTGGAAAACATTTTTCAGTGTTTGGTTATATCATGGAAAATGAGTTAGAAAATAACTTATTAATGTTTTATTTTCTCAAGTTTATTAAAATAATGAGGAGCAAATCTTACAAATTAAAAGGTTGGATGAGGATGAAATTGAAAAAAATATATAATTTCATAAATTATCTCAAATAAAATAAATAATAATCAAAATAATAGAAATCAAATCTAAAAAATAAAATAAAATGAAAGATAAAGAAATTAAAATAATAATAATTAACATTTCATAAATTATTTCAAATAAAATAAGTAACAATTAAAAGAATGAGGACCAAATTTGATAGATAAAAAATTTCAATAAGAAAATGATAAGGGAAAAACAAATAACAATTATAAAAATGAGGACCAAAGTTAATATAAAAAATAAATTTTAAGAGATGAAATTGAAAAATAAATATTCAAAACAATATATATATATATATAGCAATCAAAAGTTTGAGGACCAAATTTGATATAATCAGCAAATAATATGACATTTTTAATTTTTTCACAACTTCCGGAAAGTGTTTTCCGCCTAAATTTTTCAGGAAGACACTTTCCTGAAAATCAAGTAAAATTTTTTTTGACTGGAAAATGTTTTTAATTAACCAATTTTTCTAATGACAAACAAACACATAAAAGTTTGGAAAGTGATTTCCCGAAAATCACTTTTCAGTAAACAAACATAGTCTTATAAACAACAATGGTAATAGAAGCACAAATCATTTGGCATCTCATTAATCTTTATAGCAAAAATTGACAAGAAATATCATCTTCAAACAATCAAGAAGCATTAGAGGAGCACAAATTATTTTTCCATTTCTTTTGTGTGTTGGTATTTGGGAACGCGGCCTGTTGTTTTGTGAAAATTTGGAATTTGTTTTTTTACTTAAAATCAATTTTTTTTATTTTTAAATTGTTTTAATGTGTTAATATTAAAAATAAATTTTAAAAAAATAAAAAATAAAATATTTTAATATACTTTCAAGAAAAAATACTTTGAAAAATAACTCAATTTTTTTTTATGCTCAACATATCACATAACTATTGTTTGCATTTTCAAGAATTTTTTTTTTATTTTCAGATGCGACACCTTTGATTTCTAACAATGAAAGAAATATTTAATAATGTGGTACTGATTATGGTTAAAAGTGTTTTTTGTTTAAAAATGTATTAAAATAATATTTTTTTATTTTTTAAAAATTATTTTTAACATTAGCACATCAAAATAATTTAAAAATATAAAAAAAATTAAGTAAAACAAATCTAAATTTTTTAAAAAATATGATTTCAACCATTTTAATCCTAAAAACTATCGAAATGCATCATTTTCAAGCCCACTACTCTTTGCCACCATTAAAACCCATGATTTTCATCGCCACTAGTGTTAAATGCACCATCTCTACCATTATAAAAGCCACTCCCACAGCACCCTACATCATTAAAGACACCACTCTTGCCACCATCAAACCACTACCACCCTTTGTGAACTATCTTCAAATCCACTTTTCTAGTGCTTACCAGATAGTTACTTAATATTTATTTAAATTTTATTTTTAATTTCATTCATAAATATTTAATTTTAATTTTTTATATTGAACTTGATTCCATTTTTGTTTGGTTTTTTTATTATATTATTTTTTAATTTAATTGATTGATATTTTTTAAGTTTAGGATTTTTCTTTATTGTTTTTTCTTCTTTTATAGAGTTAATCTCAACTTCGTTGCCAAGGTCATAATTTTCAAAAATTAACACATGTTAATTTTGGTATGTTTTAGTTCATTTTATAAAATTGATTAATTTTCAGTTTTATCCTTCAATATTTTTTTTAAAATTAGTCTTTATGCTTTTCTTTTTACTTTCCTTTTATGTGGGGTTATTTCAATCCCGAGTTGACTAAAAAAAAATTTCATTGTTTTTTTTAAATTATTTTTTTCTTTCATCGCTAAGCATTTTTTTATTGATAATTTTACTTTTTTGTTTTTAAAGTTTGCCTTCTATGCGGTCAGTCATGATCTCATTACCATGGTCATGAGTTTCAAAGGTTTACACAGGTTGACTTTGGAATCTTTTTGGGTTTTTTTTTAAATTGATTTTTTTTAATTTCATCATTTAACATATAATTTTTTTGAGAATTGATCTTCATGTTTTTTTCTTTCACTTTCCTCTCTAGGGGTCCATCTTAGTCTTGTGCCCATGGTATTTGTGTTAGCGAGATAACCCAAGTTAACCAAGATCTTTGTTTTTTCATTGTTTATCTTTATTTTTTTTCAGTTTCGTCATTCAATATTAAGGTTATTTGATAGTTGGGTTCAAGATCCGTGTTGCTAGATCAAATACTTTAATCTTAGTTATCTCTTGATTAAATAACAATTTATTTAATTAGATATGTGTATAAGTATTTCGGTCTATGATTATTATTTTTTTATATCAAAAAGCAAGGTGGAAAAGCGTGTATTTTTGTATATATATATATTTTTTAAAAATTATCTAATTCATTGCGAAGCGCAGGTTATATGGCTGGGCATACCATATTTTATATTAGGATGAAATATAATTATAAAATATTAAGATATATTTTGAGCGAAAAATAGAATAATAATTCTGGTAGTGGTATAATAATTCTAGGAGTAGTAGTAGTCTTACAAAATTTCTAATATACGAAGATCTCAAGGCAGTAGGAAAACATTCATCATCTCTATGAATATTAGTAAAGATGATATATTTAGTAGTTTAAGATGATAAATTTATCACTCTGGTTTGAGAGCAAAAACACTTTTTTCTTTTTTTTTATATATGTAATTATTCCCGAGAATGACACTGAATTTTGATCCTCGTTATACCTTTGGGTCCCTAGCCTAATGATGAGGCGGGGGGTACAAATCTCATAACTATATCTGTATGATTTTCTCTGCTGGAAGCTTGTTTTTTCCTCTGTTATTTTCTCCAATAGTTTAATCTCTGAAAGTATTCGTCTACTCTGCATATCATGCATGGTTTGCTGGAATGAACTTGGACGAACTTCAAGCCCCAATTTCTAGAATACAATTTCCCCTGCCAAAACATTTATCTTGCAATAATCTAAATACTACCAAGGGCATATTATGTAACAGTCTGTCACCTAAAATTCCTAACAGACATGCATACGTCACACCACACCGATTTAGATTGTTTGTTTTTGTTAAAGCACACCACATTAATTACTAAATATAATTTATTGTTTATGAAACTCAGTATAATTTATGTTTAAAATACAGGGTAATCATCCAATACATTTTACATTTAAAATGCTTCAAGTTGCTTCTCCGGATCCGGCTCAAATCTTAATGCATTAGACTAGATCCAATCCAATAAAATAAAATAAAAATTTAATTTTTTTTAAAAACTAATATTTAACATTATTTAATAACACTATATAAATTAAAAAAAAATTACATAATAATACAACATTTATAAAATTTAATCATAATTCTAATTTTGTTCCTGATGATATTTTATCCGATATTGCACATTTAGAAACTATAAAAACTATAATCCTTGTTAAATAAGTTTCATACATGATGAAATTACATATAATTTAATGGAACAATAAAAATATTTTATATAAAATGATATAATAAAAGTAGTTAAATTTACAATATTTAAATTAAAAACTATCAATATTAATATATATCTTTTTTAGTTATTTTATAACCTTAATTTGAAAATCATTCTTAACCAAACACATTAAACTACTTCTTGTTCAACCTCAATTTCAAATATAGTTTTAACCAAACATATATAAAATACCAATCAATCTCAACCAAAAATATTTTTTATAAAACAACTTTTTTCAAACCACAACCACAATAACATACTTACTTTGTCCATTTCACAAAATGAACAGACTTCCACAATTCATTTCCCATTATGAGATTCGTTGTAAGAAGAGTTCTTCCTACATTCCCAAAAATAAGCAAAACTTTTACAATACATAAAACTAACAGAAGATTAAATGGGAAACAACAATATAGTCACTTTAAATGTGATGTTCGAGGAGAAAACTAAAGAACTTACATAAAGAACCATGGAGCAAAAAAAGGTAAATAAGCTTGCCTGAGAAATCAAAACAAACAACAAAATACGACTCCTTTGAAAATTTCTGGTATTTGTGATAATATGATACCAGAGTAATGCCTAAAATTTGCATCCGTAATGTCCTTGCAAAAGCAGTTCTCTCTCGTGAAAGAAAAACTTGTAGCATAATGGCACCTGCAATTCAAATTCATGATAACTTGTTAAAAGCAATGCCCAATGAGTGCAGCTAAAAATAGAAATGCTATGTGATCAAGGAGTGTTACCCAAAGAGGATTTGACCTTGTAGAGAGAGCTGTCCAACCAAGAAAAACTCAGGACTCAGCAAACTTCTAAGCAAACACACTGGAGTCAATTTGCTGAATATTTGGAAAAATCTGTCTCAAAAAGGCAGAGTAGCTTGTAGACTTAGCCTGCAATAGAAGAAGCAAAACTATACGTGAAAAAGCTCCACAATAACAAAGGAAACAGCAAGGAGGGAAAAGGAGATACCCAAGCAAAACCCAAAGATGAACCATGGCTTTCCCTTTCCTTCAAGTACGCAAACAGCCCCGATCCCAAAAAAAGATAATCCAAACAAGTTTTTGGCAAGTTGAGGCCAAGACTAATATGATATTTATCATAAGTCGTGATATGCACAACGATTGTCAATTTGCGTGCAAACTTTTCATCACAGTTTCTTGAAATTCATGTCTTTTATGAGAAATGAGAGGACAAATCAAGAAAAAACAATAAAATCAGTTGTCATGCACTTCAGGCTCCAGAGGTTCAACAAATATCCAGTTACAGTATCAATTATGTGCAAGTACAGAAAAATATCATCTCTCTTAAGAAAAGCAGTTCATGCCAATTATTCATGGTCCTGTCTGGAAACAAAGCTACAAAGAGGATTCAATTTCAGTGTTCACTTTTCTTTTCTTTTTATGGCTCCAGAACTTGTAAAACATAAATTCATGGATACAATTTGACTGAAGAGACATGATTGTGGTACCTCATTGGTCTCAAAACATCTTTGTGAGGAATAGGTTCAAATATAAGAAAGATAAACAATGATAAAATTTTCTATCTAATGAACATGCTAAATAAAATTCTGTGTGAATAGCGAAAGCACTATTTATGGATAAAACTTCAATATGATCATAGAATGGTGATAAATAATGTTGACATATTCTAATTGCTTTTTAAGGATATGAGAAAATATGAGTGATTAACTGCTAAAAAAAGTATCAACATTTTTATTCCTCAAACATGTCCATGGTCGTGGAACAATAAAACCTGTGAGCACACAGCAATTAGCGCTCCTAGAGAGCTTTAAAAAAAATCTATTAACAGTGATCAACCAGCATATCAAGAATCCATATGATTGACATGTTATAGTATATCAGAAAAAAAAAGGTTTAAACTTTCCATAAAAAATATCCAGGGAAAGAGATGCCCACTATCACTAAAAATTTTAGTATGTGAGTTCTCTATCTTCACAAGTACAAGCCTTTCTCGCAACAACTACTTGAAACTTGTTGCAAAGAGTCAAGGATCTGGAATAAAAAAAGTGGGATAAAAGTGTCGGAAATCTAACAACATGCTTTTAAGGTGACGTGGGAAATCTAGTTGATCCAATAAAAGGTGAAGGCGTGGGAGGAGAACTACTGATACAAAGCTACGAATGAGGGGGCAGACCTATGATTCTGGATATACCTTTGAGAGCAGGAAAGGTCCGGATCTAATGCTTTCTCTATTTACTTGTGACCACCAGTAAAACTAGACAAAAAGCAAGATTGAAATATCTCTACGCATTGAATCATCAGCAATGTCATCCAATCACCTATAGATTAGAATGCAGGCAGTGGGTCCTGAAAATGTCAGGTTTTCCAAGTTAAAGAATATCTTACACATGGATTGTTTTCAAGGTAGATAGTTGTTAGTTTCTCTCTTGAACTGACGACTGCCTCAGAAACGCCTTCAAGTGATTCTATTTGGTTGTCATTGAGCCACAGATCCTCTAACCTGTAAGCATGGCGTGAGTCAAGCAGTGAAATGAACCGGATAAGAGACAACATAATCCTGAGCAAGGAAGACCACACATACTGGGTAAGGTTCTGAATATCATTCACTGAAGTTAGCTTGTTAGATGATACATCGAGTACACGGAGGTTGACCAAGGTTGACAAGCCTTCCATTTTGGCAATACCATTATGGCTCAAGTACAGTTCTTCTAAAGCAACACATTCCTAAAATAACGACAAAATGGAAAGAAATAATATAAAGGGGACCACATTTAGACAGCAATTTCAATGTGACAGAATACCATGAGTTTTGAATATGCGCGCGCGCGTACATATAAAGAAGAATGCCATGAGTTTGTCTCGCTATTAAAAATGCAATTTCTATAAAGTACCTCAAACCCTTCCATAGAAGTTAAACGGTTGCTTTGCAAGCTAAGCTTCTTGATGCATTTCAGCCCACATAGATTAACTACTTTGATACGATTTCTTCCCAGCCACAGCTCCTGTAAATTTGTAAAATTTTGCATGCTCTCCATCACCTGCAAACAACCAAAGCGAGCAGCTCAAGATTTAGAACATCCCACGCTCCAGAAACTTCTAAAAACATAACCACAATCTTCCCATTACATCTCTAAAAGTTTTCCTTTCACATCGACACATTGTGTATCGTAAACCCAACAATTCTTAAGCTTGGATAAATTATAATATGGTTCAAAAGAAAAGGAGAACTAACCCGTAATCTGTTGGAACCAAGTTCGAGAATTTGCAACTGATAAAGGTGATCAATCTCCTCTATCTTAGTAACTTCATTTTTAGATACATAAAGTTCCTTGAGGGTATTTGAGACTTTAGACAATCCATGCAATGAAGTAATTTCATTGAAAGAAACATCAAAAACCAAAAGATTCTTGAATATGCCGCTATCCGGTATTTTCTTTAGCTTATTATCCCTTAACACCAGCTCCTGCGAATACATAATAACAATTAAAAAAATAATGATTAAAACATAATAATCACTCAGTTATCTTGAACTAACCTTTTTTATTTTATAATAATTAGAGAGCCAAAAATAGATAAATAAAATTGAAAAATGAGTTACCTGGAGAGCGGATAACGAGTCCCAGCGAGAGAAAGGCTCAACAGCAGCATCGTCGATGAGGTTTTGACGGAGAGAGAGCTTTTTCAGGTTCGAGAGATGAGCGATTCTAGGGTCCAAGCTCGATAGCCGATTAGCGGTCAGGTCTAACTCGGTGAGACTCGAAGATAAATCCACTGAGCTGAGATCATGAAGCTGAAAGCTGGTTAGGTCCAGGATGGTGCTTGATGGATCGATTTCGACCGTTTGATCGTCCGCCTCCGGGTTTGAGCCGTTTGGTGGTTGCGCGCCGTCCATTTGTTTCGGATGCTTTCTTGGTTGGAGCGCTGAAAAGAATCCCACTCTTTCTTGTTTCAGTTCTTTTTTTTTTGTGGGTGGGTAATGCAAGTTTTTTTTATAAGAAATAATTATGCAAGTTTTTTAATATATTTTTTTATAATAAAAATTTTAATTAAATAAATTAAAATTTATCTATGCTAATTAATAAAAAAATAAATTTCAATTGTTTATTCAACTCATCTGTTGAATACTTTTTCCTAATGAAAATAAATTAATATATAAGTTTTATTAACGTGTTTTATAGAATGAATAAAAAAGTTAATTATAAATAACAAAGTTAATATTTATATATAATAAAAATTATATATGTTAATAAAAACATGTAAGATTTTAAATTTATTTTTAATGTAATAAAAAAATAGAATAATGATGCAATTACTATATTGAAATACCATTTTCTTAATATTTATATTATAAATTTTAAAAAAAATATAAAGAGAAAAAAATTTAAAAAAACAAATTACTAAAGCATGATGATGAGAATAAAAAAATGTTATAAATACGTTAAGTGTAATAAATATTCTAAGTCTAAAAAATAAAAAATAATATTTAAAAAAAACATGAAAGGAAAAATAAAAAATATTTAAAAAAATAAGAAAAAAAATGATAAATAAGCCAAATAAAAATATCAAATATAAAAAAATATAAAAAAACAATAAAAAATTACAGATTTGTCAGCGGTTTAAAAAGAGAAAATTTCAATCGTGTTGTAAAAGATCATTTTCTTTTAATATATGTATAATTTTTTATTTTTTTAAGATATGGATAAATTCAGCGGTGTTATAACCGAACCAGACAGCAAATCATCGAAAAGCGAGATTATGGATTCGCTGGTTCAACCAGAGATTCACACTGGTTCAATACAGTATCTGTGTACTGCAGCGCATATTGTCTTGTAAAAAAAAAATGAAAAGGCACTTGAAATTAAATGTTGAATTTTAAACATCTAATCTCTGAAAAAAGTAGAAGGTACGCATAGAAAAAAATTTCCTTTTGAAATTTAATTACATTTGACAAAATATCAAAAAAAAAAGAACAAAAAGCTGAAGGAATCAAACGAAAAAATCCTTCTGAATACATTTCCTATTCAGATTTGCCTCCCCTTTACAAAAAAAAAAAAAAAATGACAGTAGTTACCTGTGCAAGAGAACTAATCCAGATTGTTCTCTTTTTTTTTAGTGATTTTTAAAAATATTTTTTATCAAATTTTTTTAATTTTTTGGTTTTTTTTAATAATCTTAATAAGATGAAAAGTATTTAAAAAACAATAATTTGATATTTATTTAAATAAAAAAGAAAATACATTATATTGTAAACACGAGAATATATATACTGTAAACATGATACACACACTAGTTATATGACCCGCGTGATGCCGCAGGTCAATTTTCTTCCATAAAAAATATTAAAAAACACTAAGATCTAAATGTGTTAGATTTTTTTTGCAAAACTATACCCAAGAGTCTTGGATTTGGCTGCAAAGCCTGACCTAAAAATGATATTTATAATATTAATAATAACATTAAACTTGCATGACCCAAGTTTAAATGGGTCTAGCTGCAATACTAGACTCAATAGTCTTGGATGTGGGTCTGACTGCAAGGTCGTGTCATAAAAGTGTGATAATTAAATAGATTAATTAAAAAGAAAAAAACAAAGAAGAAAAACCAACAGGAAGAAAAAAAACTAATGAAGAAAAAAAAATCTGAATTAACTGGGTAACCCGTCAAACCTGAGATCCGTGTCATGAAAGTCTGATAACTAAATAGAAAAAAAAATTAATATCAACAAACTAAATAAAAAAATTAATTAAAAAGAAAAAAAAAGAAGGCATCAGATTTTTCACTATGGACTGCACTGTGCAGTCCACCGTGAAAGGCATGAAAAGAAAAAAAAAGCAAAAAAAAATAAAAATAAAGGCATCAGCTTTTTCACCGTGGACTACATATAATATAAAAAGATGAAATCGAAAGAACAAAAATAATGAGGAAAAAGAAAAACAATCTGAATCAACTGGGTTAACCCACCAAATCAGGTTAATCCGTCATATATGTGATTCGTGTCATGAAAGCGTGATAGCTAAATAGAAAAAGATTTAAATAAAAATAGAAAAAAACAATTTTTTTTTAAAAGACAGCCCAGCGTTTCATTGTGAGAAAAAAACCAATGAAGAAAAAGAAAAAAAATCCGAATTAACTGGGTTAACCCTTCAAACCGGGTTAACTCGTCAAATCTGAGATTCGTGTCATGAAAGTTTGATAACTAAATAGAAAAAAAATTATGGGTTAATCCAGAATTAACTGGGTTAACCTGTCAAGTTCAGGAGATGTGTCATGAAAGTCTGATAATTAAATAGAAAGAAATTTAACATTAACAAACTAAACTAAACAAAAAAATTAATTAAAAAGAGAAAAAAAAATTTAGGTTAACCCGTCAAACCAGGTTAACCAGTCAAACTCGGAATCCATGTCATGAAAGTCTGATAACTAAATAAAATAAAATTTAAGATTGACAAACTAAATTAAATAAAAAAATTCATTAAAAAACATAAAGAAAAAAGTAAAAAAAGACGATAAAGGCATAAAAAAACAAAAAAAACGAAAAAAATGAGCGGGATATAATTATAATTATAATATAATAGTATTATTATTATTATTATATATAAGTGAATGAAAATAAAAGGCGTGGGGAAGCTACGGTGCTTTCCCACGCCTTTTAGAGTATTACTTAATATATATATATATATATATATATATAGAGAGAGAGAGAGAGAGAGAATAATTGATGGAAAAAGTTGGGGAAACAGGAAACTACAAGCAAACCACGGTAACAATACTACCTTGGTAAAGGAGAAGATATTCTTTATTCCTTTCGAAATATTCGTTCAAACTATAATTATCATATTATAATTATAATAAATAAAAATAAAAGATGTGGAGATTTTACTATCTCTCCCGATACGCATTGTTGTGTAATTAAGAGAATCATGTGGCGTTTTAATATTTTCATGCTATCTTTTTTATTTTTTATTTGAAAAATTGTTAACGTATATGTCATACGCGCCAACAAATGGGCGATGCCAGTGCCATTGAAAAGGCATGTGAGAAGTCTTCCGACGTCAAAATCTGGCCAAACATTGTCTAGATAGAAGTGCAGACGTGCACTCTTCCACATGATGCGGTGTGTGTAGACAAATCATGGTTGGATTGCCATCGATGATCGATTGTTTGTGTTTTTTCTTTCTTTTCTCTCTCATGACACCTAAAGTACATAATTATTCTCTATTTGTTTATTTTTTGCATGGGTCTAGCAAGGGTTGTCGGACCCAAGTACCTTGGGTTTGGCAAATACGTCAGACCCAACCTACTTGAGTTTGGGTATCACGTCAGATTTAAGGTCTTTGGGTCTGACAATAATATGCTAATCTGGTTCAAAACTTGAAAGAAGACAAGTTAAGATTGAAGTTGTTAAAAGATGGAATTCTATTATTTTTATATTAATAAAAGCTAATTATAAAGATAAAACATTGGTTATCATTGGAGGATTCATTGTTGATTATAATAATGTGATGATTATTTTACTATTTATATAAAAAGAAATTGACTATTAAAAATAATATGATTTTTTTTGTAGGATTCATTATTCATTACTAGATTAATAGAGAATAACTTAGTTTTTACATATTTCTAAAACACAGTGAAAACTAAATTATTTTTAAAAACAAAAACTTATTTAACTAGTATCTAGGGTTTTTTTTTTTGTATTTCCACTTGGTTTTTCAGTTCTATTCAAGTTGACTTATACGCAATTTGATATTTTAATAAATATAAAATATAATTTAAAACTAAAATTGGTTGCATGTGTAATGAGAGATGTTCGCGGTCTTTTAGTGGCGTGTGTGGTGTTTCCTAGCATCCAAATGACAACTTCCACAATGACATTGAAAGTGTCGAGACATCTTATTTTGAGTGGAGTGGTGATGTGTTGCCCATGGTCTCTTCTTTCTTATTTTTGTCGTTTTGCTCTTCTCCTTTTGAAATTTGCTTTAACAATTCAAAATTTTAGAGTTGTCCTCTTATTTACTAATATTTCAACTTTGATCTTTATTTTTTTTTAATTTTTGTGCTTGGTTCTTTTATCAAATTTTAATTTATCTTCAATTTGATCATTGAATCTATAATTATGATTTGTTTTTTTTTTCAAATTTGATCCTTATTCTTTTGTTCTTGGTTTTTTGTTCTGGTTCCTTGTGTGAATTTAACTTTTCTTTTCAGTTTTCCCCTTCAACTCAAAATTCTAAGTTGATCCAGGTAATCGGCAACTGTGTAAAAGATATTATCAAATAATATTTTCTCAATATGCATGACATCGAGATTATGACGAATTAAATTTATATGCCAATATGAAAGCTCCCAAAAAATGCTATTCTTCACCCAATTATGTTTAACACCAATGCTAGAAATTTTATCATTATGTGAGGAACTTCCAATATATCCCTAAGTAAACTTATATACTTTGTATAACATTTCCAAACCAAATCGATGAGGTAAATGAAGGAGCCTTCCAATTACTCATTTAAAAATCTTAGTTGATTGATATCTATATAGGTGATTCATAGGTAGGAATCGTCGATGACAAAAAAAATAAAATTCCTTCTATGTTTTAATTTAAAGGTCTTGTTATGCTTCATACAATAAGAACAAGACAACTTGCTATGAATACTCCAACCCGATAACATGTCATATGTTGAAAAATCACTAATAGTTCATATCAAAGTTAGCTTTAATTGAACATTTTTCTTCCTATATACACCATAGGTTTTAACACCAATGGACCACAATTTATTCAACTCATTAATAAAAAGTCTTAGGAAAATATTAAGCCTTTTCCTTATATTCTTTGGCCCAAGAATCATCATTACCAAAAACATGAATAATCTAGTCATACACTTTCAATGAGACAAGTTATAAACAATCACAATTATTGGCTAATAGGAGTATACATTTGAAGATATGTCAAATGGACTAAACCTATAAGTGCATAATCCTAATCGAATATTTTTTGGATTTGAAGCAAAGTTTGAGTGGACATGATTGAACTCTTTTCATGCCTCCTTATCAAATTGATGCACTATATCCCTATCTTCTAACTTATGAAAATGATGTCATGTTATATCTTTGGTCTGATGTGAAGACATGAGTAGTCTCTAAATTTTTAGTGTCAAGAAAAGGCATTAAAATTGCCTTTTCACCTTATTAGAACATTTACTAGTGGGATTTTTAGGTCTGTATCATGAACTTCCATAAAAATTATAATTTATTTTCATTGCATCTACCCTATAATATAAAATACAATAATTAGGACACATATCATATTTCTCATAACCAAGTCCAAATGGTTGTATAAATTTCTTGGCATCATAAAAACTTTATACCAAATTTTTATCATTAGACTTGCAATTTTTTGTAAAATCAATAAATTTGTTAAAGATAATTTGTGTCACATTTAAAGTTGACTTCATATTAAATAAATGTATACAAACAAATAATTTGGATTGTTTGTCACACTTATCCCACAAATACTCATACAACTTTCAACAATTTATAAAAATCAGTTGCCTTCGGATTTGGAAGCTCATATGCTACCACGAGACTAGAAACTTTATTATTAGAGTATTCATCACCAACTCCCATTGCATCAAGAACCAAATTCGTATATGAATTTTCTAGTCAAACATCATTAACAACATGATCGATCCTAACCTATGAAGGTCGAACCAACATTGGTTCTATGACACAAGGCTTCTCGTGTACAATACAATTTTCAAAACAAAGTAAAAAAGCTTTATTCAATTGGTGCTTATAGATATCATCTTCTTTTAAGAACTTTTTATTTTTGCACCTCATATAAGGACATTTATTTTTTCCCGTGATACATTTTTTATCAATTAGAAATGCAAAATTGATAAATCTTCTAACATCCACAATGTATTCAAGATGAAGACGATTATCCATAAGGCGACGATACATCCATGATAAATCGTCCATATTAGTCTAATTAACATGACAACATTGCAAACATTTTAGAATGTTATGTAATTTAATATTTTTCTTAATCTAAATTTAAGATGTTATATAATAAATCATCAAAACAACTTCGTTAATTACTAGTTCATATTTTTTTAAAAAGTTATTACACACTTATATTAACCCCAACTATATATCATATATACATAAGTCTTTTTTCCATCAACAATACACAATACTCCAAAGTAACCAGGTAGATTTAATAGCAAAAACTCATGAATTAACAATACTCCAAAACATAGTTCCAAACTTACCTAGAAAAGAATTGTATTGAATAGAACAAATACTCATGTTAGGAAATGCTAAATGCATTCAGAAGCTTGGAAATGAAAATAATAAAAACAATTCAATTTACTCAAGGAAGTTTTAGTGGGATCTGCTTCAAATAAGACAAGTGAAAAAAAACATGTTAAGTAAAAAAAAGATAGTTCTCAATCCCATCTTCATTAGTTTGGTGATAGAGAGAAGACAAATTGCAATTATTCTTCTCCATCTTTGGTTGTTGACATATTCAAAATCTCCAGCCAAGAAAATGTAACCATGTCAAATAATCTATTGAAGTAGGAATGTGCAGTGTTGACTACTTGAAAAAAATTGCTTAAAAATAACAAATAAACATCTGTTAAAATCACATTTGAGCATTATCAATAAAAGAATATTAAAAAAAGGCATGGAAATCTATTTCTCTATAATTCTTTTATATATTTAGTGCTAAATTAGTAAGCCTAATAACTTAGACAAAACCAGCAACAACAAAAATAATAAATCCTAACATTACTTAGATTATTCAAGAGAAAAATACAAAACCCAACCCATGTACAATTTGATTATATGGATAAAAAAAGAGAGAGTAATCTTAGAACATCGAATTATGAAAAAATAAAAAAAGATAAAAATAAGAAAAAAATAATGAAAGAAATAGACCTTAAAGTTATTAAGAGTGGCAACAAAAGTAGATCGATTAGTGGTGTAAAATTGGTTAGGTTTTGAGCTTCTAAAATGATTTTTATTAGGGAGAAGAGAAAGTGGATTGAGGATGTTTGATGGTGGTGATGATGAATCTAATAGGTTGTTGTTGTAGGTCTTTGGTGTTTGTGCTTTACAAAGAAATATTGAATATCAATGCTGACTGGAAAAGATTAAGATGAAGAAGAGGAAGATGAAGAGTCGGGTTAATTTTTTTTATTTAGGTAACTGAGAGAGAGCGTGTTTAGCTCACCCATGATTCAAATTCTTAGAATTACAAAGCTATATCAACAATGTATAGTTTTAGTTTTAGGTTGAGACAACAAACTATTTTTTTTTTTGGAATTAGCAACAAATAATCCATAGCAAATTTAGCAATGAAAAATCCATTGTTGTTTCCATATATAATTTATTTATTTAGATAATTTAGTATTTTTTAGTAACAAATTTTTCATTGATAAATCTTTTGCTGATATTAAAAAAAATTATATATACACAACTCGTTCCTAAATTAGTAACTGAATTATTTCATTGCTAAAATCTAATGATAATAGACACATTTCTTTTTAGTAATGTCCATTTTTTATGATGCTTTATACGAATATTACATTGTAAAAAGAAAAGACTACAATGTTTGATTTTTCCAAGAGCCTGTTACATGATGGAAAGACTAGAGCGTTTAATGTAGAGGTTTGAAGTGTAAGAGTTATTGCCAAACTCACTTCACTCTTCACAAAACTATAAACTTTATTTTGTTTGGTAGTATGGTGCAAAATGATTTTACAAAAGTATTTTTCAATTAAAAATATATGAAAATAATATTTTTTAGATTTTATTTTATTTTATTTTTTAAAATTAATATATTAAAATCACCACACCTAAAAATACATCAATTTAATGTTTTTCCATATCAAAAGATAATTTGACTTTTCAAAGATTATGTTTATTAGCTGATCAACATATAAAAAACATTACTAAACAAGCTTACCTTAACATATAAAAAAACTTATATTTTTTAAATTTCATATTTTTAAAGGTGAGAGATTATGTTTATTAGCTGATTGATAGATTTTCTAGATTGGGTTAATGACATTAAATGAGAGCTTAGAGTGTTATTATAAAAATGTGTGGTCTAACATAGGAAAAAACCAAGTAAGTGAAATGAAAATATTCAAGCTTACAACCTGAAGAGTGAACTAGATGGTTAGGTCAAACAATTGCAAAAATTAAGGTATTTAATTTCTCTTTCATAATCTCTTTTATATTCCTAAAAACTTAATTTATGGTTGTGTTTATGTTTATTTGGTATTGTTCCCTAAAATAATTATGGCAATCTAGAATTGTGTAAAAAAAAAAAGTTTTGAATGGTACCTAATTCTCATCTCTTAGGTGTTGAGGCTTTCATTACTTACTAAGGCTTTAGCTTCAATTTGTCTTTCAATCACAACAAAACAATAAAAATATTATATCAACTTACTTTTTAGATTTTTTTTTTGCATTTGTATGTAGGATTTAGATTGATATTTAATAAATTAATTGTTACTAAGGAGATGATAATGGGACATATTTTTTAGTTGGCGTGGAAATGAGTTTCTTTTAATATAGGAACAATTTCAGTAACATAAAACAAATTTCCTTTCCAATAAAAAACTAAAAAACATATTCTTTTCTTAAAATTTTAGAATATTTTCCGGATTCAAAAAAACTGAAAAATATATTCATATTATATTGTTTTATATTTAGAGAAAAATGGCAAAATGAAAAATTTATTCAAATTAAACATGTTTTCTATGATATTCTTTAACTTTAAATGTATATAAATATTTTTTTTCTTATATTAATTAAATTGTCCATTTTTAATTTATTTATCATTGTTTTGAGATAATTTCTCAACCTAATAATAATGCTATAAAGCAAGCTTGTCAGATGAGCAAGCTTTCAAGCATTAAATAATAGCTTTAATATAACCTTGATAGGTATAACTCAATTGGTTAGATTCTGAATTTGTTCTCTAAAAGTTACCAGTTCAAATCTCCCAAACTACATGGTCATTAGAGGCTTACATGGTCGTTAACTTCAGGGCCCGTGGGATTAGTTGAGGCACGCATAAGCTGACCTAAACACGCACATTAATAAAAAAATAATAATAACGGCTTCAATATAGCCACAAGAATCACCAGATCATTACATTGCTATCAACAACTTAGCATCGAACAACCCTCACTGCAATTCATTCCCATAATTTCAAATTACTATTTGTACTCAAAATTTATGGATACCATAAAAAAGGTTATGTTAAAGGTATTAGATTTCATGTAGAGAATGTTAGTATAGTTGATTTATAAGATATAGAATAATACATAATTGATGTTTTTTTCCAACACAACCATGCGAGGATACCGAGGATTTGTACATAAAACTAAATACAACAAAATGTGGAATATTTCATGAATCATTTTATGGGATTGTTAGGAAAGCAAGAAAAAAAATTTCATGTTTTGAATATCTTCTTGTGTTATCTAATTTATACAGCTAAATGCTTTTGTTCATTTCAACAATAATAAAAAAATAATTTGCATTTAATTTTGGAAGCAGGCCCTGGTAGCATTCAAAAGGTTGGATATTTTTCTTTTCTTTTTTTTTAAAAAAGAGGGTAAGATCATATTTTATCCTTTTCCTTGATATTTTAATACCAATAACAAGAGAATTAAGGTAAAAAAAATAAAAAAATAGAACAGGCAACCATAATTAGGGCAAAGAAAAGGGACAAGAGGTACAATTGTCATTGGAAGAAAAGAACAAGGTTAATTTTGTCTAAAAAAAGCTTATTAGCTAAAGAAAAAGGGAGAAGCACCTTTTCTATTAATGTCTTTCATGGTGTTGTACTTTTAAAATTGTTTTTAAAATATGGTTGAGATGTTTTTTAATTTTTTTTGATAATTTTAATATATTAATATTAAAAATAAAAAAATTTTAAAAAATTTATTTTAATATATTTATTTTGAAAAACACCTCGCATTCAGTGGAAAAATTTGGAGAGCATTTTTTTACGTGTTTTCAACTTTAGCTTTGTCGACGGAAAACTGAAAAACACCTTTTTCTTTTTCTAATTTGTAGAAAAATTGCATTTAAACAGACTTCATTTTCCATGTTCATTTTTGTGGAATAATGGAACACACCATTGCCGAATACACCACCCCAGTATGGTACTTTATTGAATTGGAAAAGGCAAATAAAGAATCAGCTAACCCGTAAGTTCTCAGCATTAAACAGTAACAACAAAAAGAAATTCACTCTCATCTATCTGCCAAGGCAAAATTCTGAAAACTATATTAGGATCCTCCTTGTACTGACGTGCATGTTCTGGGATCCAGTGCATGATTTTGAATGCAAAGACCAGCCGCTTCACCAGCACCGTGAACATTAGGAAAAAATGCTAACACGATGAAGAAAAAACTACTGGTTAACTAGAGAGAATAATTCTCAATTTGAACACGAAGCTGGTAGCACAGAATCTACCAACAACATAAAATAAAACGGTGTACTTGGCTACAAACTCTAAACACTAGATGAAAAACAACAAAATCTTAAAATAACATAACTACCGTACACTGCTTCTCATATCCAGCCACAAGGAAAAGGCCTAAGGGATGCTTACACAAAGCCTGCTTAAAGTGATGGATAATACTACTTCTCTTTCAGTACATCGCAAATCCAAATGCAGGAGAGATAAGCATGGAGCATCATATAAAACTTTGTTGTTTCAACAGTTGCGTGGTTTCAAAAATTCAAATATGAAACTAGACCAGCAAAGTTTCTATCCAGGAAGATGTTATGAACCATACTCTCCATCAGAATATCGAGCAGTTTCACAAGAGATACGCGCCTGTTCTGGCTATCACCTTGTCAATAGCTGTTGATTAATCAACACCCTGACAGTTCAATCCCAGCTAAATAAATGAATAATCAAGCTCAGGGGTTTGTAGTTTAGCATCAACCAAAATCAAGCTTCAAGTTAAAACATTACAGCAGCGGAAAACAGAAAAGCCAGGGGTGGAGGGTGGCGCGACAAACCATTTGTTCATACTACACAAGTTTGCCACAAATAAAACTTTTAAAGCAGGATACCTAACGCCCTCTCTCAAATCCAATACGAGTTCTACCAGAGCCTCCATCATGGCCATCTCGCATTGAAGATCCTGCACTAGCTCTCATTGTGCCACCAGTACCAACTTTGTCTGTCGGTTTCTTACCCTTCTTTACTTCAGTCAAGAACTGATCCAGACCAAATGGATCAGCTTCTTCTTCATCCTTCTCAAACTCAACTGGCCTGTCACGTGGACCGGTCCTCTGTGAAGTACCAGCAAATTCCTTGTCAGGTTTGAATCGTTCTGTCTTCATTATCTTATCTAATTGCTCATCTGCGCCTCCATACATTTCAGCATCAACATCTTTCTTCGGCCGGTATAGAGTTGAAAGTGTGGGCTGAGCCGTGAAAAGGCCTTTATCATACACACTGTATTGATCATCAGCAGCAAAACCAGAATCCATTCCTTTCTCTTGGTTGAACAACCTTTGATCATATGCAACTTCTCCCCCTTTTCCAGCTCCAGCAGAGGCCATACCAAGAGCAACCTTCTCGCTGATGTCACGATCTCTATCTCTAGTGATCTTGCTCTTCTTACCCATTGCAGCATCTTTTGCTTCCAATCTTCTTTCTCTCTCCCTTTCTCGACGGCGCTCCTCTCGAATTTTCTCACGCCGCAGCCTCTCTTCCCTCTCTTCCCTTGTCTCCTTTGGGGCATCCGTCTCCCTGTCCTTCACATGCTCATAATCCCCTCTCATGTCAACATCATCCATTGCACCCCTCTCTGATGGGACTGGAGCAGACGGTGGGGGTGCAGCACCAGTTCTCTCAGAACGAGCTTTCTGAGCTAATGCCCGCAACTCCTGCTCTTTCCTTTCCTTCTCCTTCATCATCATCTCCTTTTGAACCTTGGATCTCATAGCAACAGCTTCTCTAGCCTTTTGCTCAGCAACATAAAGGGCTTCTGACAGCTTAGCAAAATTATCATTAATTTGAACATCCTGCAAACCTCTTCCATCAGCAGCCAGACGCTTATCAAGAGGAATCGTGTAGCCCTTAGGGTTCTTCCAATTTGAGATACAAGGTGGGATTTTCCAATCCTGCTGATCCTTCACGGTCACAGGTCGAGGTGGCGAGTGCATAACTGGCACAGGTGGTGATCCCGATGCCTTTGGAACCCTCTTATGCTTGAACTTAGGTGGCTCAAGCGGGTCCACCGGCATCTCCACCATTCTAATAATCCTCTCTTTTGCACCCGAGTTAAACGCTGCCGACTGTTGCGAAGGCTTGTACTTTATATACTTGGAATCCGAAGACTGTTTGGGCACATTCTTCGGCTGCGCTGCACTCAATCTGACATTCACAATCTTTTCAAGCGCAGCTTTAGTTTCCAGCGTAGTGTCCTCGATCTCTTTCTGCAATTCCTCATCCCCATCCCCATCCCCATCCCCATCCCCATCTCCGTCTTCCTCACTCCTCAAAATCTTCGGAATCAAATCCTTATGCTGAGAATACACAATCTTCTTAGCATTCTCATTCTGTCTCACAATAGCGTCATACGCAACATTCCCATGAGCATCAACAGTCAAAGCCAAAATCTTGGACCCAGGTTTCGCAGACTTATTCCTACCCATATCAAGAGGGTACTGCGCAACATGAATCTCTGGAAACGCACCCCCATCTCCAAAATCTTCAACTTTCCTGGGAACAAAACCCTTCCGCTGCAAGTAAAGAGGTACAGGTTTGTAATTGATCCCACCACCACCAGCAGATTGTTCAACCTCAGATGAACTAAACCTCTGCTTGAACCACGGATCATTTGAATGATCATAATAAGTTGCGCTGGTTGATTTCGCCGGAGGCAGCAATTCCTTTAAAGCCGCCATGATAATTGGAGCCGTAGATTTAAACCCTAACCCTAAAACGAAAAAGAAAAGAGGATTTGGGGATTCGACAACAAAGTTTCTGCGATCTGGACGAGAGACAGAGAGGCGGCTGGTGATAAAAACAACGGCCGGGTAAAAGCGATAAAATTAAAATTTTTTTTTTACTTAAATTATATGTTTTGAATCATTTTGATGCTGACGTTAAAAATAATTTTTAAAAATAAAAAATCTTGGCACTTTTTAAGCGAAAACTATTTCAAAGCGCCGCCCACGGTCAACATCTGATAATTGATGTCTGACGGGGAAAAATCAGAAATCTAATGGGTCGTTGTTATTGGGCTGGGCGGTACTATATTTGTCGGGTCAGGGCTCCAGAATAGTGAGGACTCGGGTTCTGAAAGCTGGCTAATCAAATAAAACCACGTGGAAGAACACGTAGCTCGTGACCAATGAGAATGGCTGACCAATAAGGACTTACCATTTATTTATTACGAGGACAAACATGTCAATTGGATGAACAGATTGGACTTGTATTTGTAATTTAAGAATTTTGTAGAGGGACCGTTTCGTGTAGCAGGCGCAAAGCAGCTGCTCGGTTGGAGCTTGTTTGATAATTATTATTTATTTGAAAATATATTTTAATAATGTTTTTTTATTATCAAAAAATATTTTTAATTTTAATATGTTAGAACGATGTGAGAATAAAAAAAATTAATTTGAAAAAAATAAATTGTTTTTTAAAACATTTTTAAAACGTAAAAAAAACCCCTTCTTACTCGAGTCTTTCCTCACTCACTACCCTGCTCCTCTCAAAGTCGTCTTCTCTTTCTACTGGACGACCTACAAAACCAAAAAACCCTCTGTTACGAAGACACACGAATATTATCAATGGCGGACGGAGAGAGCTCGAAAGAGGCAACTGCAAGAACGCTGCGGAACGCGTTTGGCAATGTGCTCTCTTTCTTCATCCTCCTCTTGATTGGAGTTCTCGCCTTCTCGATCCGCCTTTTCTCTGTCAGTTCACTCTCTCCCTAAAAACCTCTCTCTAGATCTGATCTTTGTAATTGCCTTCTCTTTTTATGATTTCTGTTTATTATGTGTTTTAGCCGTTTCGTTGCTGCGTAAATGGGGATATAATAAAATAAAATAAAATTGATTGTTATTGTTTTAAATTTTAAAATTGGAATTGTTTTGAATGGATGCAAATTCTGTCTTTTCCATTTGATTTATGAGAAAGCAGATGAAAAGCGAAGGAAAAAAAATAAGAGTTTTTTGTTTTCCTTAATTTTTTTTTCCTGGAACTAAACTGAGAAGGTTGGCTTGGCTTAGGCAGGTAAATATTTGTGATTTTTAAGCATCCGAATCTGTTACTATTGGAATCAGGTTTGATTCGTGTGTTTTGTTAGTAGTTGCATTTTTGTAAACTTGTGGATTGATTTTCAGGTAATAAAGTATGAGAGTGTTATTCACGAATTCGATCCTTATTTCAATTACAGAGTTACTCAGGTTTGATTTCTTTCATAAATATAATGCTTAATGTTCTTTCTTTACACACACACACGAATATGTATAGAGAATGAGAAATTGAATTTTTGGTGGCTTCAGTTTTTGACAAAGAATGGGATTTATGACTTTTGGAATTGGTTTGATGATCGAACCTGGTAAGCGCAGATAATTCTCATGGTGAAAAGTTGTTGTTGGTTAGCTTTTCGTTTTGCTAGGTTCTTATATGAGAACTTAAATTGATTGTTTTTTGTATATTTCATTAAGGTATCCTCTCGGCCGTGTGATTGGTGGAACTGTTTACCCTGGGTTGACCTTGACAGCAGGCACACTATGGTGGTGAGTACCTCGTAGGTAACCATAAGAAATGTATTCATTAGTTTCTGGCATAAATTTGCCAAGTTAGTTTTCTGTGCTTGTTGCTGGATGCAGTTTCGTTGAATTGTAAACATTTGAAATGTCATGTATTACTGAGTCCTATATATTCTAATTTTTTTGAGTCATTACTATGTGGTTTCAGGTTATTGAATTCTTTGAACATTCCATTGTCTGTCGAGACTGTTTGTGTATTCACAGCACCAATTTTCTCTGCATTTGCCTCATGGGCAACTTACCTTTTGACCAAGGTTTATATTGTGACCCAATTCACGTCTCTTCTTATGTACATTGGAGTTCGTTTTGCTGATGACGTTAAATTGTCTTGTTTTTCAATAGGAAGTTAAGGGTACTGGTGCTGGACTGACAGCAGCTGTTCTTTTGGCCATGGTAAATTATATAACGGGTATTCATAACTTATGTGTTGCCTTGTAATTGTGTTTATTTTTTTGAACAGCAGCAATAAGGCATTACTTGTTAATACAAGTTCTTCATCACAATGTTAAAAAAATATCTCCCCTAGTTTCTAATATTCTGTATGTCTTTCAATTGAACAACGTTCTTTTTTCTTTTTTGGTAGTATTCTGGTTAGTAGATGAATGAAGATTACTGTGAAATAGATGTTATTATTTATTATTTGGATGATGCAATGTTTGACAAATTTGAAAGAACAATGTTCAAACTCTAGACATATATTTCAAAATCTGTATAGTAGGGGTGGCCTTCTTTATGAGATATTCTCTTTGTAAGACTTCTGTACCATGTTGTTGTCCTTCAGAATGTTTAAACATGTGAAACTCAAAATCTTATCTGCTAGATTATTTGCTCTTGTTCACAGGTTCCATCATATATATCTCGATCTGTGGCTGGTAGCTATGACAATGAAGCTGTCGCCATATTTGCTCTTATCTTCACTTTCTATCTTTATATAAAGGTGAGAACTTTGATGTAAATTAGAGAAAGCAAAATTCCACCTTATTCTTCTTCTTCTCAAAACTGTTATTTTAAGGAGCAATGATATCTAATGCACTGGTTTTAATAGATTTACTTCGTTAACGTGTTTCCCATAGATTGCTTGTTGGTTCTGTGTTTTTTTGCTTTTCACATTTCATTTGTTGCTGATATAGATTTTATATCATGTGCAGACATTGAATACAGGATCCCTCTTTTACGCTACTTTAAATGCCTTGGCATACTTTTACATGGTAGGCTTTCTGATAATGTTTTTTGGCATCTTATTATTCCTTATGATATTTATGTTCATTGTTATATTATTGTCTTTCAGGTTTGCTCATGGGGAGGGTACACCTTTATTATTAATCTAATTCCAATGCATGTGCTATTGTGCATTGTGACTGGTCGCTATTCTTCCCGACTGTACATTGCATATGCTCCTCTTGTAAGTACCTATAATGCTCATTAAGTTTGTATCACCGTGAAGGGAAAAATAAAAAAATTAATATTTTATCACCATAATTGAAGATTGCATGCTAATATTACTAGTCTTTGGACAAGACAAGGAACTATTTACATTTTTTTTCTGTGATCATTAATGAAGAATACTTACGATGGAGTTAAGACTCAAGGGTGCGCATTAGGATACATATGGGTGAGAGTAGATGTTCGCTGTCAGCCTCACCTTGCCTTTTGGTGTTTACATACTCTTGATAACTAATCTGAACCTTTTCATTAGCAATGATTAAATGATAACTATTTTAACTTACATATATCACTGTAATGCAATGACATATTTTATTGATTTCCTCTTCCCATGTAACTTGGGGTGTGCTTTTGTGGGGGCACGTTTCAATACTCGTCTCTTGTTTTACTCACAGGGCACTATGTATGTGAAATTTTCTCATCTCTTTTGAAGCACATTGTTAACACATGCAATTTGCTTTTGCTTTAAGGTATTAGTTACAAGCTATGGGCTTAGGCTATGTTTGTTTCCGGAATTCACTTTTCGGGAAATCACTTTCCAAACTTTCCTGTGTTTGTTTGCCATTAGGAAAGTTGGTCAACGGAAAACAATTTCCAGTCAAAGGAAAATTTGGCTTGGTTTCCAGGAAAGTGTTTTTCTAGAAAATTTAGGAGAAACACTTTCCGGAAGTTGTGAAAAATTTAGAAATGTCATATTATTTGCTGATTATATCAAATTTGGTCCTCAAACTTTTGATTATTATATATATTTTGTTTTGAATATTTATTTTTCAATTTCATCTCTTAAAATTTAATTTTTATATTAACTTTGGTCCTCATTTTTGTAATTGTTATTTGCTTTTCCCTTATCATTTTTTTATTGAAATTTTTTATGTGTCAAATTTGGTCCTCATTCTTTTGATTGTTATTTATTTTATTTGAAATAATTTATGAAATGTTAATTATTATTATTTTAATTTCTTCATCTTTCATTTTTTTTTATTTTTTTAGATTTGATCTCTATTATTTTGATTATTATTTATTTTATTTGAGATAATTTATGAAATTATATTTTTTTTCAATTTCATTCTCATTTAACTTTTTAATCTGTAAGATTTGTTCATTATTTTAATAAACTTGAGAAAAATAAAACATTAATAAGTTATTTTCCAGCTCCTTTTCCATGACATAACCAAACACTGGAAAGTGTTTTCCAACTTATTTTCCATTACACTACCAAACATCAGAAAATAATTCACTTTCCTGGAATTCACTTTCCAAAAGGAAACTACTTTCCAGCAAACAAACGGGGCCTTAGAGACAATAATTAAGTAGTGTTTGGTTATTGTCTCGAGATGGAAGAGATGTAGACAATGGAGATAGAGGGGACCTGCACCTTCATTTTGAAAGGACATAAATTCACTTCAAAATTGTCCCGGTGACAAATTTATTTTATATCTCTGTCTTTGTCCCTTCAACCAAACACGTTTACGTCCCTTTTTTCCTAGGACACTAACCAAACATAACCCTAAAAAACAAACCTTTTCTTTTTATATTTGGTACCTGTCAATGGGTGAGCAGTTTTTCTTTTTTCCACTTGTTTTTCTTATTTTGACGTATTAGCTACAAGTCATGGGCTTGGGAACAATATTCAAAGAATGCATCTTTGTTTTCGATGTCTATTATCTATCAACGGATGACTAGTTTAACTGATGCATTTTTGTAAAGAAATTTTCCTTGGTTAGACATTGAAGACTTGCAATGGTCATCTCTACACTAATGAAATTTCTTGGTTTTAATTGAATTGGACATTTCAATGCAGGTGGTTTTAGGAACGCTTTTAGCAGCTTTGGTGCCTGTTGTTGGTTTTAATGCAGTTATGACATCAGAACATTTTGCTTCATTTTTGGTGAGTTGTTTTGACACATAATCCATTCAGACACAATGTTTTTTTAAAGTTCATGAATTTGGTTATTTGTTCATCTTGAAGGGGGAAAGCAGCCATTGTACTTGCCTTAGAAATGTTATCTATTGTGAAAAATGAAAAAATGTTGCAGGCAATAATCTTTCTGGATGGCTGTGCCATGCTGTCTCTTTCAAGTTAGAGATCAAGTGGGTTCTGTTACTTTTCTGTGTGAGACTACTATGTAATAGTGCAAGATTTTATTATATGCTATTGGTATGGAGAGGTCTAGCATGCTTTTAGGGTTTTATCAGTAAGAACAGGAAATAAATAAATGTATTAAGATTGAGTCATTTTTATAGATGAGCAATAGAGCCCTTATTGATGCCTACTTTAGATTTCCAGAAAGGTCCCTATACATGAGCAATAGGGCAGTTGTATCTGTGTTTCTTTCTTGATTCATTGTCTTGGTACTAATTTTACTTCTCCAGGTTTTCATTATCATCCATGTGGTGGCTCTTGTGTACCATGTCAAAGGGAATCTCTCTCCAAGAATGTTTAAAGTGGCTGTTACGCTTGTTGTATCTGTGGGCCTGTGAGCTTCCCTCATCATCGTTTTTAATTGAATGCAGGGGATAATTACACTAGTAGTGCAAAAACTTTACAACTTTTCTCATTCAAGTGCATAGACTTTAATTTTTTTTGGTTTGAGCACTCGAACTCTTTGAAAACTTCTGATTAAGTACTTTTGTCTATCTAATGTCCATTGTTCTGCAATTTGATGATGTGTCCTTTGACCACAGCCCGTCTTGGTACACAAACTTTCACTTTATTTCAATCAAATACGTAGACTTTAATCCTCTTCATTTTGATGCATAAACTTTTTTGATTGTGCCATTTATATACTTTCTTCAATTTCTCATTTTCTGATATGTTTTTTTTTTCCTCGGTAAAAGTAGCCTCCAAATTGATATTATGTTTAATGAATGAAATATTTTGAATTTAAATAGATCCTTTTAAGAAGAACAGACTTTTGATTGATGGTAATCTATCTAAGTTCTACACTAAGGTTAAAAACTATTTTATGATTAATCAGAAGTAACAAATAAATTATTAATACAATTTAAAATATTTATCATTTTAATAAAAAAAATGGAAAATCATATGATTGAAAAATAAATAGGAAAAATTAATAGATTTTTTGTAGCAGTATTCAATTGGAAAGTTGGTGCACCAAAATGAAGAAGAATATAGTTCATGGATGTCTGGATACATATTGAATCAATATTTCCTAATATTGTATGTGTTATGATTGAACATGAGACTAATTTCCATACTTCAATATCGTGTATTCAACAGGGTAGTGTGCTGTGCTATGATAGCTGTTCTAATAGCACTGGTAGCTTCTAGCCCAACAAAGGGATGGAGCGGACGCAGTTTGAGCTTGCTTGATCCGTAAGTATCTAGTTTTGTAATTCATATAAGCCTTTACTGTAGTACCTCTGAATCGATGCAATCCTACGGAATCTAAAGGTTTTATTCAAAGATAGAACTTGGGTTGGTGCAATTTGACTGAACCTACCTGAACTTTTAGGTTTGAGTTCTTTGGTCTTTTAGTGGGCTTCATGTAGCCTGTTTCAAATGAACAGACCTCCATATCTCCCCCGTCCATCCTCTTCCTGTGACACATAAGCAGTCCCTTTGACATGCTATCTCAGTTGTATTTATTAATTAGTCCATGTTCATGCCCTTACATGAAGACATTTATTCAGCTGTTTGTTTTAGTGATTGATATTCCCAAAAGTTTTTTGTGTCACTCATTCTGACCCATTTTTATTTCCATTGCATTATGACAGAACTTATGCAAGCAAGTATATACCAATCATTGCTAGTGTCAGTGAACATCAACCCCCTACTTGGCCATCTTACTTCATGGACATTAATGTTTTGGCTTTCTTGGTTCCAGCTGGGATTATTGTAAGCTACATGTTTTAAATGCAACTTAGCTTTTCTTTAACCTATCACTTCACAGATGTGTCTCATCTTGGTCTTTCTTTTTTGGCAGGCATGCTTTTTGCCTTTATCAGATGCAAGCTCCTTTGTTGTGCTTTATATTGTAACATCTGTATATTTTTCTGGTGTCATGGTGAGAAGAATCTTGGGACAATTAATTTCTTGGATTTTCTTTTTGCCTCTGCTCCTTAGTTCCCGTGCTCATTGTGTTTTCCTCATACCATAGGTGCGTCTTATGCTCGTGCTTGCTCCAGCAGCATGCATCATGTCTGGGATCGCCCTTTCTGAAGCTTTTAATGTCTTAACACGATCAATCAAGTTTCAGCTACCTGGATCATCAGGGACTTCCCAGGTTGATTTAAGCATGCTTGCTTTCCTCTACTGTTGGCTTATGCTTGCTCAATTATTTGTGAAGTCAACTTCCTGACTAAGGTTTTGTTGATTCTTTCGATGATTAAGTCAAGGGATACCAGTCTGAATGCTGATGGAGAACAAAATGACAGAGCCAAGACTGAGAAAATGGATGAGACAGTAAAAGAACGACCATCGAAAAAGAACAGGAAGAAAGAAAAAGAGCCTGTGGAGAAGGCCTCTATAAGGTCCCGGATTGAAAGGAGACTTCTTGTTTTACCTTTGGAGGCATCTGTCATTGCTATTATCTTGCTCGTGTTGCTTGGCGCTTTCTATGTGGTAACCCTCCTTTTCTTTTTCCCTATATTGTGAGATTTCACATGCTTGCTCATGTTTTGGTATTTTCTATGCTACTTCTCCATTTATGTTGTGCATTGTAGTTTTTTTTCCCCTACGTCCTTCTGACCATAACAGTTGCTGTTTGGGATGAGCAGCCGATATGGTTATAAACACAAGATTTCCTCTTATACAAACCCATAGAGAGGAAGACATAGGTCTGATGTAGCTGAATAAACTGTCTGCAGTAGCCTTTTCAACCATTTCTTGCAGGCTCTTAAAACTGAACTGGCAGCCATGGTTGAAATGTTGATACAAATGAAAAAAAAAAAAAATCACATTTAGCATGTCACTCAGGTATAGGATTTGGTTAGTTAATTTGGAGCTTAGTAATGTAAATGCTGCCTTGAGAAATTGCATTGGCTATAGCAAAATAAAGTTGCTTAGAATGAACTCACTTCACCATAAACTACTTCATACTTTCATGGTGAAGAAGGTTAGTGCTTGCAATGTGGAAGCTGCTCTTAATGTTCATGCTTAGCTTGCAACCATTAGCTTACTAGCACCTTGGAAAAAAGTTCACAAGTAGGAAGGTGGAAACTTGTAATGTAAGTAATTATTTTGTAATCCTTTCTGGATGGAGGAGGATGTGTTTTGAATTAATTAGAAGTTGTATTTTGGAAATAACTTAGACAAAGTGGAACCTAATGCTCAAAATAATGAACTGAATCCTCTCTCCAACCCTGTTCTCGTTCCTCTTCAAGTGACAGTCTGAGGTTTTGATCTGATCATATGAACTAAGCATAATGACATTCCATAGGAATTTGCAACTCAAAGGTTATGCCTGTAATTATCATTTTGTTTTATCTGGTGGAGACAAATTTGTTTCCTCTTATTTATTACCCATTATTGCTTAAATTTTGAAGGATTATATCTGATTACAACTTACCTTCATCTTTGTAGGTTCATTGTGTCTGGGCAGCAGCTGAAGCTTATTCGGCACCTTCTATTGTTTTAACAACTTATTCACGAGATGGCGGTCTTCATGTTTTTGATGATTTCAGAGAGGCTTATGCATGGCTAAGCCACAATACTGAGGTGGATGATAAAGTAAGTTTTTACCATGCTACCATCTTCTTGTGCCCATTTGATGATCATGGATTCTGCAACATGTTTAATAATCATGTTCCAAGTTTATGGTAAGCGGTAGGGCATCTAAAAGCTTCCTAGCATTATGTTTTTGTTTTATATCAAAATATTGAATATTTTATTTGAAATCCCTGGAAATCATATTTATGGGCTTGTAAGAGAAACTACAGGATAACCTCAATAAATTACCACTCAATAAATTAATAACTTTGATAAAATAATATTTTTGTTCAGTCTTGACTTAAATTTGAAGTGTAAATAATATCTGCATTGAATAAGAAATTTCCATGGTCCCAAGGGTATCAGTTTATAGAGGCTTAACTGTGTTAAGTGGATAGACTGACTATTTATATTCTCCAGGTCTTATAAAATGATAGCAGTCTATTAGAAATCAGGCTTCAGGTATCCTCGTTATAGTAATGTTATAATCTATGACCTCTAGTCAACTGGAAAGGTAAAACCAAAGCTCTATGTACAGTGGTATTGGCTTTATGTGCCAAACCCGCCTCTAGAAGTTTAACCATGAAAGGCTCAAACAGATTACAGAATTTGACGATCAGTATTGTGTTAATGTTTGGATTGAGCAAGTAGAACTATCATGCCTTTTATTTAGAAAACATAAAAATGTAAAAAGGAAAATGAGTATAATTTGCTTGACAATTAAACTGCTGCATAAAATCTCATTGAGATGATACCATAATAAGCTTGAAAATGAATATACAACAGCATGTCATAGTGCTGCTGCTCGGTGGAAGAAGCTTTGTCTGTGATATATTGGCCCAATTTCCCCTTAATTAGTTGCATTTGTACTTGTACTTTTGTAGCATGAAATGTTATTGAACAGTTTGTAGCCTATTTAGGAGCTGTTTCCTTTTGTTTACTTTTAACCTCCTAATTTGGTTGCTTTCACCAAATGAAAGATGAATTGACTTTTAATTTATGCAGGTTGCATCATGGTGGGACTATGGTTATCAAACAACTGCAATGGCTAACCGCACTGTTATTGTTGACAATAACACCTGGAATAACACTCACATTGCAACCGTTGGTACTGCTATGTCTTCTCCTGAGAAGGCAGCCTGGGAAATCTTTAACTCCTTGGATGTAAAATATGTTCTAGTTGTCTTTGGAGGTTTGTTTCCTTCCTTCTTTACATGCTTAGATCTGTACGTGTCCAGATCAGTCCTCACTTGAAATAAATATATTGTTCTGATGGATTGCTTAACTGATCAGGTCTTGTTGGCTACCCCAGTGATGACATTAATAAGTTCCTGTGGATGGTCCGTATAGGAGGGGGGGTGTTCCCTCATATCAAAGAACCTGATTATTTAGTGAGTACTTATACCAGTTGCATATGACTGACATTCTGTTCCTTTGGATTCTTCCTAGTAGTAAAATGTTACTTGTTTAATAAATAATAGATATTTGTGCATTATGGTTAAAACTGGTAGATGCTTAATCTTATTGACTTTTCTTTCCTTTCCTTCTGTCCAAAGAGAGATGGTCAATACCGGATCGATTCTCAGGCCACTCCAACCATGCTAAATTGTCTCATGTACAAGCTATCATATTACAGGTCTGGTTTTGCTCTCACCCTACCTATTTAAATGTGAAGTATATATTTGTTTCTGAAGTTAAGACATTTATTTGTGTTTTGTTACAGGTTTGTGGAAACTGATGGTAAAGCCTTCGACAGAGTTAGGCAGACAGAAATTGGGAAGAAGTACTTCAAACTTACCCATTTTGAGGAGGTACAGTAATATTGATTTGCACATGATAGAAATGTGGACAACTTAGGCAACCATTAGGCAGGCCTCCTAAAACTGGAGTGAAATAATGCATGCGAACAACGCAATTTCCTATGCTGTGCGGCTACCTAAGGCTTTGCATGAGAAAATGCTATAGTTATTTTTGGGAAAATGACTAGCAGTAGATGATGACAAGTATTCCTTTAAACTTTGTCTGTTTTTCCTGATCAGAATTTGTGTTCTTGTCAATTTAGGTATTCACAACTCACCATTGGATGGTTCGCATTTACAAATTGAAACCTCCAAAGAACAGGATTCGAGGGAAGACCAAAAAATCAAAATTGGTGAGCATGAAGGATTGATGTTTGCAAGCACGTCTCTTGAGATTGAAACCTAGGTTCCTACTCTAACTGCGTTTCATTTGTTCTCACTGCAGAAAGCAAGCTCAACTTCTAGCTCAAAAAGAAGCGCAACAGGAAAGAGAAACCCATGGCACTAGTGAAATAAATTATAGGCTAATGTGCTCATATGTCTGTAATTCATATAATTATAATCAAGAAGCTTTTGAGAGGGATCTTGCAGGCATATTTGATCATTACCCCGGTAAAAAGCACACCAGTAGAAGGATTTTGCAGTCTCCGCGTATGATCTTGTGATGTCTTAACAGGACTAATCAATTTTGGATTAATACCATTAGATCTGTACTGAGCATGTTGATGCTATATGATGAATGGCATCTCTCATATACGTGAGATAATACATTTACCAGTTTTCTTTATCAGCGAAACTTTACAGCTTGCGGGTTTTTTTTGTTAACATGCCTGGTTGGCTTAGTGCAGCCCGAGATGAAGAACAGGATATATGAGGTATTCAAGAAGTCAATTCTTCTGCATATATCCTCCAACCAAGCCACACGGCTATAGAGGTCTCAGTCAAGACACCTCTCTCGTTCTGGTAATACTCTTTATATCTTACCTGGGATTTAATTGCCATTCCCTTCGTCCACTTGATCACCATCAACACTAGACTGCAACCAACCCTGAAGGTTCAGGCTTCTAGCAGAGCTTTTGGTCTTCTACAGTGGATTGAATCTCTGCATTTATGAAATTCAACTTCCCTTCTCAACACTCCTACTCGAGTCATTACAGATGCCATCTGGAAATGAAAACCACTGTTTATCATCTGCCTGCATCTCCGAAGAGAAACTTCATTTACAGTAGCAAATCAGAAAAGTATCCAGCATGTAATCCACCAAGAAACGCAAACTTAGCAATCGTATTCCTTAGTTTGAAAGCTTAGGTTCCATGTTAAAGGATTAACTCAGTTTTCTGAAACTTAGAACTACAAGATAGAAATTCTCAATATACAAGCTCAACAGCTGCTCTCAAATTCTCATAATAAATTCTCAAGCCTTTGATATCCTTTTGCCTATAATCATTTCCCACTTCCTAAACCAACAAAGATTGGTATGAGAGGAGAAGGCTCTAGTCGCATAAGCTCTTGACGCCCAATGGAACCTCAAATGACACCTTGGAGAGCCCAATTTTTTTCCCCACTTCCTGTGTTCTAGGATAAATGGGGGAATAAAGCGAGGAAAAAAGAAAACGAAGGCGGAATTAATGTTTCTGATTATACAATAGTTGTTATCGTGGAGTAAAAAATAATCTGCAAGTTATTCTATGCCTGCACCCTTTGCTTGAGGTTTATAAATCGCTAGGTTGTTAGTTCTCCATGCAAAGGCGTAGGTCCGTAGTCATGTGAAGTTCTCTGTAGCTGACTGGTGAAGTGTACAAAATGAAAGAATCAAACCGATAAATACAAGGATTTTATTCTAATGCAGCGGGCACAGCCCCTCCTGACAAAAGCTCCTGTCAAAACCATGTTGTCGGAGCTTTTGGTGTCTGGTTGACATAAATACCGATGAAGCTACAATAATCATCGCGCAGCAGATTTTTTGCCGAAGAATTGCACCATCTTATCATCCCACTATTCTAAGGCTGTTATAGTTTCTTAGGCAGGTTGTAAGCCTTCTTAAGGAACTTCGCAGCTGTCTCATCACTCCGATAGCACAAAACTCGCAAGACTGTGTTTGGTTCAGTAGAATTCCATTGACCTGTAGTTGGAGGCATTGGCAATCTGGATTTAGCAGAAGAGCCGTGACTGTCGAATGACAGACTTCTGAATTGCTCAACAAGGCTCGCAGAATCTATATGAAACAAGGAGAGTACATCTTTAACTGTGGTTGAATACTTATCAATTAAATCTGTTGGCAAACCATCTCCGTTGGACCAGAACATATCTGTGAGAAATTTGAAATCTTCCTCGATTATCTCAGAATCTTGAAGAGTGAAAGCGCGAGCAGGGCCTCCAGCAAGCAACACCATCAGGAATCCATCAAAAGAAGCTTTCATAACATCTGTGATGACACGTGTTCTCACTCTGTCATGTACTGTAGATGAAATAATTTCCAAATATTGCTCAAGCTCCTGAAGGAAAGGCTCAATCCTAGAAGATGAAACTTCTCCAACATAAAGGCCATCCCACAGAACATGACTCAGCTCATGAAAGACAACCTTGTACGCTGTTGCCTCACAGAGAAGCTGGATGCATTCAACAAAAGCAGATCTTGACAGCTCAAATTTTTTCCCTGTTCCATCAGCAAAATGATTTGCATTGGTAGCGTTAGAATTCCTAAGCTGGATAACAGTCCTCTTCTCCAAAACCTCCAACTGTGTGCGAATATACTGCAAAGTATTCATACGTACACATAGCTGTGGTATCCCATGGGAGCTATCGCCATTCACAGTCCCAACAAGACATTTCCTCCTCTGGGTTATTTGTGACTTCTCCTTCTTAAATACACGAAATTTTGATCCTGTTGTACATCTAGTTAATGCAGGCATAGTAGGAATGAAAGTATCTCGTGTCCCTGCACATTGTAGAAAAGAAACTTTCAGTTATTTTGGGGTTTACATATAAAAATCAATGCATGTTTGCAGGTTATGCACTGCATACCACAGCCAGATTTTGCCTTCAATATGTAATTCTGCAAACATCTGTCAAGGCCAGTGACCAAATCAGGAAGCAAGACTGCATGCATAGGTATTGGCAACAAGAAGAATGCCTCCAAAGTTTCATCTACACTGCGTAGAACTTCAACAGCAGAAGGAGCAAACCGCTCTTTATTTGCACGTGGATTCCATACCTGCATCATAAAGGTGGCAGGTCGTTTCGTGGATAATGCAAAAGGGATAACTACCGCATCTTGTAATCAGAAAACATATATTAATTTCTCTGCTAGTTTCCATGTATTACATACCTCTTGTTGTAGATTTCTATCAACCCACTCTCTCAGTCTGTCAACTCTCGTCTTTATCCATGACTTCACAAGGTTGGCAATTACAGCTTCAGCCTCATAAGGAGGCATCTCTTGGATTATTGACTTCCCACCATCATCACTGTCTACTGCATCTTCAACTGCGATCTGCACGATATCTTTCTCCAATTTGTCAGCAGCCCTCAGCACCTCAATAGCATCAGGTGTCAATTCACTGATACTCGAAATGAATTTCCTCAGCTCATTCCAATAGCAAGAATGAAGCGTGGCTACAGCTACGCCTGCTGCAAGGGGGTGCCATCTCTTCAGTATGGGACTAAAAATTGCCTTCTCATTAAAAGCCAGTTCACTGATTTCTTGTGCAAGAATAGACAGGCGAGGGAGATTTTTCCTTTGACTAGATAACTGTTTGCTAGCCTTAACTTTCTCCATTTTCTGTTCTAAGAAGATCAAAACAGACTGTAAGTCACCAAATTTGAGAAATATATTAACTGAAAAAGTATAAATGAAATAGAAAATATCCATTAAATCGAGAATGAGCAAGGAAGGCATCATGAATTATTTCATACATGAAAAAAAAAACCAGTGATAGATGCATGTCTTGCAGAAGTTGTTTTAAATAAGAAGCTTGTTTTGAGTATACATGAAATATTCATGATGATTTAACTTCTTTTATCAGAAAGGTAAAGTCCTAAAGTGGATACCAAAAACACTTGAGCTAAATATTTACTGGTAAAGCTTGTGGGAAGTTCTTCCATCTTATCAAGTCCATTGTCAGATTGAATATTCATTTAGCAGATTCTATCATCACAGATAGGGCAATCATGCTTGAATGAACTTGCCTGAGCAAAAGCAGAGCGCAGTGATGATCTGATGAAAGTGTCAATCCTATCATGAGCAACATTGACTTCTTTCCTTTTCCTACGATTCTCATGAGAGATATCTTCTTCCAGTATTTTTGCTGCTATAACTGCCAAAGAAACAATGCTTTGCATTGATTCAGTATTGTCACTATGGAAACTATCATGGTAAGCAAGAAGCCTTTTCTCTGCCCAACCCAATATTGAACTCAATGTCGAACTCAAAATCTTGGAATACTCTGGATCCTTGCTTGCCTTTGCATCCTTTTCGACTTCCATCAACAGATTATTGGCAGCAAACAACAGGTCATCCTCAACTTGGCCAGTCACAACATAATGGTAAAATAAAACCCACAGGAAACAGAGATTGTGCAACATTTGGTTCATTCCAAGGATTCCCCAAGTCTTCTTTACGAGTTCTAAAACCTCATCAAGCTCTTCAATAACAATTGATTCATCATTAACATCAAAGCAAGCATCTAATAGCAATTGGTAGAGTCTCAGATTCAACGGAAACCCATCTGCCCAGTGACAAGTTTCAGAAACAGACCCATCAAATGATCTACAAGCAAGAGACATAACAGCACTGCGGAGAACTTGCATCGATTCACTGTTCTTTCCGGAATCAATTGGTTTATCTAATGCCCCACGAATAATCTGGTGGAGGCGCTGTGGAGCAGCGTCTGCCTTGTTCAGTGGCAGGTGAGGATGCAAAAGCAGCCCCGCTTCTAGAAGCTTCAAATTTCTCCTCTTCCATGCTTCGTATTCTTTCTGATTAGGAAAATCTACAGGCTTGAGCTGCTGCAATAGTTCAAGTGGCAGAACCATCGACTCTACACGCCTTCCAAGCTGATACAGTGCACAAGAAACAGAAGGTTTAATAATTGCTTCACGCTGAACTAGAAAATCTAACCGAGCAGAAAACCACAGCTTAAAAACCAGAAATTTCACCAGCATTCACACGAATTAAATTATGGCATTATCCAAGTGGAACCTTTCTTTTATTTTCGATTAAACTGTCTACTCTTAACTGATAATTTCTGCAACCTTTGGCAATAAAGAACAAAAATGAAACTACTTATTGATTTTCCATTTTTCCTGTTATTTAAGCAAGCAGACAGAGCTAAAATGCATCCAGAAATTCATAAAATTATTTAATTTACTAATCATCTCCCTCCTGCAGATGAAATCACCACAAAAAAAAAAAACCATAATTAATCACAAAAGACTCCATTTGTCAGCTTATAACACGGTACATAAAAAAAAACAATTGTTTTAGATTCTCCCAAGAGAAGATAAAAGATTCCATCAAACAAAGCTTAAATCAAACAATTTCAATTTTTTTTTTAAATGTTGAATTTCATTTAGAATCACCAACCAAGGTCAAACTCTCACTAATTACTCTATTAAAAATTCATAACAAGTTATCTATCTTTATTTTTAGAAAAAAGAAAAAAGAAAAAAGAAAAAAGAAAGAAATCAAATTCCCATTCCTCTCAATTTTCCGAGTAACCAAACATACCTGACCAGCAGCAATCCTCAAAATAGCTCGCCTAGTTCTTGAATCAGTCTGCTCCGTGACCCTCATTTGAACCCTAATCAATTCCCCAACCGTCGCTCTCCCTTGATTCCCCACCGATTCACCACCACCAAGTCTCCTTTTAGAACCAGACCTCATCCCCAACGACTTTTTCACCTTACTCGCCGCTGAAGACGTGAGCGACCTCTGCAAAGACGGGGGCGGGGATGGAGCAGCAGCAGCAGCCGAAACCTTATATTGAGAAATAGTCCTGTCGGACTGAGAAATATAAGTCAAAGGCCTAGTTCCAGATGTCCGGCATGCTCCGATGAGGATCTCGTAAGCAGTATGTCGGAGGTCCGAATCCGACAATTCAGAATCAAAATGCCCAAAAGGAGAATCAAAGTCTTGAATAGGGTAAGAAAGAGGCATGACTCTTGTTTTGGTGGCAGCACAAAACTCTGTTTGTTTGCTTCTCTTTAATAATAATAACAGTAACAGTAATAAATATGGTTTAGAGTGTTGATGAAGTTGAGGAGAAAAAAAAAGAAAAAGCTAAAGAAGAATCTAAAGGTGGTGATGGGCCTAACTGACCTCTCAACTTTCAACAAGTGCCCTCTTCTTCTGATTCTCCCTTGCTTTGCTTGCCTTTAAAGGAAGTAATGATGTTGTAAATGTTACCAAGAGGGAGGGGGGCAGAGCCGGAGAATCTCACTTTTTAGTTCTTGGCAGGGACACGCGACTGTGCTTAGGAAGGGACAGAAAACGGTATTTCTTTTAACACTTGTTGCTCATGGATTGAGTTAGATTGACTCAACTGTATTTACAGGCTTCTTCTAGTCAGAGTAGATCGTGATCCATGTTTAGTGGCGTTTGGTACGAGGTTATCAAACTTGGAGTTAATTATTACAAAAATAAATCTTTAGAGTGTAAAGATTAGTTTTTTAAGGATGTTTATAGTTCAAGGGTTTCATTTTTAGGATGTTTAATCCCAACACCTTTTAAGATATGTAATTATTTTTTGTTTGATTTAGTTTTTATAAATAAAAATAATTAAATTAAATTTTATAAAATATAAAAAATAAAATTGAAATCAAACCAAAATCATTTCTAACCAATTGATTTTGTGACTAAGTTGTTTTATATTTTAATTGATTTAACTAGTTTTTTTATGGTTTTGTTTTTTAATTATTTTTTTCTGATTTTCTTAATTAAATTGGTTATATTTTTTTGTGGCTCAGCTCTACTCTGATAATCTTGGCTTGGGTTTTAAGGTGCTTTGGCAACCGAACATGTCAGCAACCCTAACTCAACAAGTCCTTGACGAATTCTTGTACACCCGAACATATAACCCTGTGGTCGAACTTGATTTGTTGGCCACAAGAACAAAGAGACAAAGTGTAGACGCCCTCCCTAGTCATCACAATCCTAATAGAAAAGGGAACAAGGTGGAAGCTAAGTCCATACTGGTCCAAACCCTTGACGTAGAGTTATATAACCTCAAAAAACTATGACTTCTTCCAAGACTTTATTTCCATAAAAATAAACCTAATTAAATAGTTACAACTGGACCCAGAAAGCATATGCAAAACTGACCCAGCTTTCATCCTTAGTTTCAAGGATGTAGTTATGAAACTTGTGATTCTAGTTATGAATTTGAAATAAATTTTATAGAAGATAAACTCTAAAAAATAACAAAGTAAAACTCTCAATCATAAGATAATAAGAGATGATATTAGAAAAAAAGACAATAAAAAAAGAATTAAAAACAAAACAAATAGCAATAAAAAGAAGGAGATTAAATTTGACGTAAGAATAAATCAAAATTAAATGTTGAGAGATGAAATTGAAAATAAAATTCAATAAGAAAATGATAAAAAAGAAAGGGATGACATTGAAAAACAATCAATTAGAAAAAAAGATAAAGATAAAAATAAATAGTAATTAAAAGAATAAAAATCAAATTTGATAAAAAAATTAAATGAAACCAAATGATGCAGGGTGAAATTGAAGAAAAAAATAATCTACGAAAGATAAAAAAAACAAAATAAGTAGTAATTAAAAGAATAAAAACCAAATTGTATATAAAAAATAAATAAAAGGAAACTTTTGTATTTTATCATAGAGAAGTGAGAGAAAAAGAAGAGGAGAAGAAAAAGTCCACGAGCCGACCGCCATCTCAGAGGTACGATCTCGATGCATCAATCTTAACGATGCCTAACGGTGCCGTAGAATGTAGTGTTTGATCGCTGGAGGAGCTTGCAAGTGTTGTTTAAAAGGTATCAGCTCCTTTCACTCGCTGATGCATGTGTTGCATATACCAACCACCTTTTCCTTTAAAATATATTTTATATATGTTAAGATACCCAATTGTCCTTGAGTCTATTTGATAATTACAAAAAAGCCATAACGAAATCACTAAAACACCCCTGAACACAAGTTTAAGAAAATAATTTTTCAAGAGTAGTCAAGTACTTATACCATGCAACAAAAAAAAAACAAAAAAAGCCATTTGCCCCTATTTAATTTTATTATTTATTTCACCGTATAACAAAAAAGTAAAGAGATATTTTATCTCATTTAATTTGATAATGCTAATTAAACATTATAAAAAGACTATTTTACCAGCTAATTTATGCTTTATTAGCTTGTATCTTGAAGGGTAAAAATATCATTAGACCAAGTCTTATAATGTTACAGTGTTTTTAACAAGTCTGATGATGCCAGTTCAGATTCTTGAATAACGGTGCTACCTAGTTCCTAATCTTTTAAATAGTGGCTTGTATTGTTGTGAACAAAAACATCATTATTTTATAGCAATTAACAACGGAATGAGTCTTGCTCCGCCTTGTTCGATTGATGCCAATTACTCGTTTATATATATATATATATATAATTCATTGGCTCGTTATTTATGTAATAATAATATAATGCAAAATTGTTAGGTTGTTGACGACCACGAGCGTTGACATTCGGCTCCAATTCCAAATGTTATCCACCAAATAATTAGCAGAAGACTTTGTCTCTTTTTCTACCATTAGCAGATAATCATCAACAGAAGAGCTTATCAGCATGTGTGAATTCTTTCAATTTCTCGCCAGGCGAAGTGTGCGTGGACAGCCCCAAATCTAGCCATGACAAATTTGACTTTATAGATAAAATATCAGTAATGTCACACTCAATACTATAATAATAATAAAATAAAAATAAAAATAAAAATTAGTAGTAGCTACTTGCTATTATCGATGATTATTCATTGCCATATACAGATGATGATATAGAGAGAAGGGTGTCACAATGGAGAATGAACTTGCTAGAAAGTCCCACTTTAAGTTAGCGGTTTTGACCATGTACATTAAAGTTTACGCCGTGTTTGGTATTGTATTTTAAATGGGGCGGGCTAAAATTTGAATTATTTTTTTAATGTTTTTCGACTGTTTTGATATATTAATGTTAAAAATAATTTAAAAAAATAAAAAAAATTATTTTGATATATTTTCAAGTAAAAATCATTTTAAAAAACAATCACTACTACAATTTAAAAGAAATAATGTATCAAAATATCCTTATATAATAATGACATTCTTCTATTTTCTTCCACACGACTTTTAGTCATTTTTATATGTATATAAAAATATCTTTAAAAACAACAAAAAAAACATGAAAGTGAAAATTAATTTTCAGAAACTTAAGAAGTCCAAAAAATAGATGAAATTGAACAAACAAACAAATAAATAAATTGAATATCCTTATAAAAAAAATTAAAACTAACAATATCACAAAATAAATGAATAACATATAAAAAAAAACATTGGAAACTGATAAAAAAAAACAAAAACCCCATATTTTGCAAAACTTGTTTCATTGTTGTAGGTATAAGGTTGAAAATTGAATTTCCATACTTTTATTATTTATAACCAATCTTAACATTAAATTTTTTTGCACACATGATATATTGTTCAAATAAAAAATGTTATTTTGGTTGGACTAAATGTTATAACTGTTGATCTTTATGTTAAATATTCATGTTTTTATATATTTTAATGATAACAATATAATAAAAAATGAACTAATAAAATGAAATAAATAGTGATAACAAAAATCATTCTGGTAAACCTTTGAGAGATAGGTAAAAACTCTTGATATTAGTGATGTAATTTCACCAAGAATTGTTTTTTGAAGATGATACATTTTAAGTGAGAAATATATTGAAGAGAGCATATCTTCAAATGGAAAAAATCTTGGTATGAATTCATCAAGTAGTGAAAAAAAATCTTGAAGAGAATATCTTCAAGTGGTGTAAAACTCTTGGTTATGATTCATCATCAAGTGACTATTGTACTCTTGAACTTGAACTAGTGAAGGAATACAATACTCAAGTACGAGTTGGTACTTGAAGTGTCCATGTAGCCTTCCTGAACCATGTTAAAACGAGTTTGCAAATTATCTTCCCTTATCCCTTTACTTTATGTATTTAATTACATTGTTGGTTATTATGTTTATTTAAAGTAATTTGCAATTTTTGTTAATGTTAATGATATACTTAATTCATCACCTTTTAGATGTTATAATTGCCTTAGTTCTTGAACAACAACAACACTCGATATAAATTTATTATGTGGTGATAGGATGTTGTGATACACCGATATCCCTTATTCGATCTAAGCTGGATTGTGATGGAGTTGAGAAAGAACCTCATATAAAATATTTTTTTATATCCATTTAGCTCATTTATATATTTTTTCTTATATATAGACACATTCTTCATACCCAGTTCTTATATATATCCATTCAATTATTTTCCATCTCAAATATTTCTTCTAAATACCCATAATTCATACTTCAAGGTACAATAACCCCTGCCATTGTAGTCAGCTTAAAATTTTGCATAATAGATTTGCTATTGTGGTTGAAATAAAATCTACATGTGAGTTTCATCGTCAAGGTTGAATTAAATTTCACAAATTAAATCCTTCCATTACAATCAATTCCTTTCCTTTTTTTAATAATATTTTTCAGTATGTCGTCATGGTCCATTTAATTCTCGTATAAATTCCGTTGTTGCGGTCCATTTAATTTTCATATGTTAAATTCTTAAATATTTAATTTTATATGTCATGCAGGTAAAATTTACATAATATTATTTTATGTCCCATGTGCATAATTTATATTTATTAATTCATTACCCCATAGGAAACATTCACATCAGTCTCCATCCAAACAACCACCTAATTCATATATATGTATCCATGGTCTTCATCTAAATGACTGATTAATTCATGTATCTGTATCCACAGTCTCCATCCAAATGATCGACTATAATACCAATCAATCATATTAGTCTTCGTTTATATTACCGACTAATTCACATATAATTTATTAGTCTCTATTGTTGTAGCTTATTTATTAATTTTTAATATTTTCAGGTTACACTGTCATGGTCGATTACAATTAATATATTGACTACCATCATTATGATCATTTACAACTATATACTGGTTACCCTTGTTACGATCAATCATAATTATTTACGAGTTTTGCCAGTACGACGATTCACAATTTTATACCGGTTATCATTGTTGCAATCGAACACAATTATCTACTGGTTATTACCAATATATATATATATATATATATATATATATATATATATATATATATAATGGTCATTCACAATTATGTACTACTGGTTCTACCATTGCAGTCAAATACAATCAACCACATTTATATCTTGCCTCATCGACACAATTTCTTATGATAACAATTATACACAACATATATAAATTTCATTGCAAATTAACAATTACTAAAGCATTTTTTATGACTCCTACTATACATGCTCCTAAGAAGTTGAGTTCCATTCTGGCGTTTCTCCTACAACTTCCATAATAAAAATTAACATTTGCTTAGTTAGATTCACACTTAATTATTTGTTTACCAATAAATTTAGCCTAATACATAATTACACTAATCACAACAAGTATTGGCATAATCTTAATCTATTTCACATTCAGCCTAAAACTAAGCATTTCAATATTATAGCTTCACATTCAAGTTGACACTCTAGCATCTCCATACATCTTATAATGCCAACTAATATATACAATAAAACCATTAATTTGTATTAAAAATCCATACATAAATATTCATGCTGACAATTTAAATCTTCACTTAGAACTTTTACATTTTAAATTTTAATTTCATGTTTAATACGTTACATAACAATTATTTCATCTTTACTCTATCAGTTTAGGGTTTTAACATATAAATTTCTACACTTCCATAATTTCATTTGAACATAATTCTCAACACAATTAAATTGAACAATCAAAATCAACCTTTCTAAATTTCCCTAAAATTTACTAAACTAATAATTTGACAAGTTCAATTGAAATTCATAAATTTTGACATAACTCTTCAATCCATTTTTCAAACATGTTTCTTTCGTACCAAAAATATAATACACAATCCTAATCAATAGTTTCACATATAATTCAGATAAATTTCTAAATTTTATAACAACTCTATTGAATTAATCTTTTCTCTTTTTAATCAAAGTATTTATAGCCCAATTCAAACCTAAAAGAATGAATGACTTAGTCCAACACAACAATTTAACATGACATATCAATTTTTATCCAACTAAATTAATGTAACCCCATTCTCTTTCATTTTCAATACAATACACATCAAACCAACTAAAAAGCAATGTCAAATTTCTAATTTTTATCCAAAATCTTCAAAAATAACCATTTGTCAATTTTAACAAAACTTATGATTAAATCAAAATTTTCACAATTCATTTTTCAATCATTTCAAATTTCAAAACAGTCATACAATAGAAAAACCAATTCAACATTTTATTTTCCAATTGAAAAAAATCTCTAATTTCTATGTATGACCAACCACTTTTCTAGCAAGAAATTCATGTTCTAGTTCCCAACCAATTTTGATTGCATCTATCTAATTCATTACCACACTACTTAACTCATGATTTTATTTGGTTCCATACATATCTACACTTTAAAGTTTCCCAACTTTCACATTAATAAAGAAAACACAACAACACCATCTCAATCTTTTCTCTTTTAATTTGAATACATCAAGGTTTATAATTATCCCTCACAATTCAATCTACTCAACATACTAATTTCTTAAAATTTATATACTCAATTTCTCCATTTTGACGTAATATACTATAACCTCATTCATTAATTTTTAAACATTAAAAACATCATAACAACATAATTAATTCAAGTGTCAAGATCAACTTCTTAAATTTCTCAAGAATTCACAAACCCAATATTTAACCACTTTTAACATCCTTTACAATTTTATCATAACATTTACAAATTTATATTTCAATCATTTCTCCTTCAATATCAAATACTCACATATTCACAAACTTGTTTAACAAAATTTCACATTCACATAACACACTTTTTCTCCTTTATATGCATGTACATCAAATGAATTCCAACACACTTAGTCTATAATTCCAATTGATTTAATTACTTAATTGCACATCCACATTTCCAAACCATATCCCTACTATTTTCAAACATTTACACAACATGCCAAACATTTAAAAAATAAAAAAATTATAATTCAATCACCTTTTCTAAAACCTTCTCGTTAGCTTATAACATTCAATATCATAAAGACATACAAACTTTAAATTTCCAACTTTTTCACTCAACAACACATACCAAAAAAATTATCATATTTAAAGTAGCAATCCTTGTTACAAAATAGACTCATACTTATACATTAAATGAATATATATTATCACATAATTTAACAAAAATTTCCATCCACAATACACCCATAGCTGGCCTTATTTGCATCAAATAACAATTGAGTTTTTCCCCCAACTATTTCTTTGAATCCACCTTTATTAGCACCTATTCCACGTCAAATTTATCAAACTACCACAAAACAATCATTTCCCTAATTTATCATAAAACCTTAGAATTGCTAAAAAGTTTAAGGGTTTTTATCTTATTCACAAAAAACACAAATAAACATACAATTAGCTCATACAAGTCATCTTACCCGTAAGATTTTGAAACCACTTTGTGAGTTGTTTTGCAAGTTTTCTCTAATTCCTCCTCCTTTTCCATGTAGAAACTTGTTTGTCTCCTTTTTTTTGCTGTCAAATCCGTCAACAAAAACCTATGAGAAAAGAGAAATGTTATTTTCCCCTAATATATTTTACATTAATACATTCTTAAAGTCCCAAATCTTTGTAACACCCATCTTATTTTGAAGAAAAATGAAGAGTAAAATTCTCCCCACTTTTCTTTTCTTCAAGTTTTGGCTATCAACCATATATGCAAGAAAAGAGAGGGAATTTTGGTTTTTATTTACAAAGTTCCCATTACTAATACCCACATGCTCTTTTCTATATTTTACCAGACCATCGATATTTTTATGTACTGTTTTATTTATTTAAATCATCAAGATTTTCAAACTAATTCATCGGGGACTTTCATTCCTAATAATACTAAAATTTTCCTTAGAGTTTTCACCACTCTCAGTTAAAAATTGCGCGATTAAACATAAAGTTTATACAGATAATTAACATTATTCGCAAGTAAATTCACACATTTGTTTAGTTAGAGTTCTATAATATTTTCTAAGGATTTTTTTTTGAAATCACTGAATTTTATTTTAATAATATTTTATTTGGCTGGAAATGTTTTTGATTTATTATGGTGTTCACCATACTGTTTCATCAATTTCAGATCGGAGGTATACATATACTACTGAATTTAAACTTATTTAATTTATTATAGGGTTTCTAACACTAATGTATCAATTTTAGACCAGGGGTTTATAAATATGGAGAGAATGTTAGTATGAGAACTCTATTTATTTATCTAGCGATCCAAGGTATTTATAGACATAAGTCACACTAGCTCACCTCGGTACAAGGGAATTGTACAATATTGGATTGGTAGAAATGTTGGAAGCTATTGGTTGTAGTGCCTTGCATTGTTGATGGCGAGAAGGTTGGTTAACATTAGTGACACATGGGCTAGAAATAACTATTGGTCGAGAAAGAGGTTCATGCTTTGTATAGAGAGTGGTGTATTGTTTGTACTACTACCATTGGTTAAAACTATGGTGCCAATCATGCATAAAAAATCACACTTATAAAGAATCTATTAGTAAAAGTATAAAGAAGTTATATATGTAGACGTTCTGATTTATTGAGACTAAAAAAGTGTGTTAGGAATTGAGAACATTTTATGGTACCGGGTGTAGCCATTTAGGTTGGGACCTAATTGGCGTGGGGGTTGCCATTTAGGCCACAACCCAAATGACATCAAGGCAATAAAGATTACTGTTTAGGCCTTGACCCAAACAATAACAATATTTGTTGTCATTTAGGCTTTACCAAAATGGCAACAAAGTTGTCGCTATTTAGGCTTTGTATGCCCAAATGACAATATTTTTATTATTATCGTTCATGCTTTGCATACCTAATTAGCAATAATTTTTTAGGTAAAAGTTCATGCATCATGAATCTCCCTTCCAAGTTTTTTAAACAATGTGTTTGAAAGACTTAATAAGCAGAAGTAAGGGAAGAAAACTTACTTGTTTTTGAATAGTGTCACCTATATGGTTGCATGAAAATATTAATGTAACTACGTCTGCGTGAGAGATGAATGCTGTGTCTACACATTAATGTTCTATACATGAGATTCTGTCAATATTTTTGAAGATGAATGCTTGATCCTTTTAGAGATAACTAGTTAAAAGGACTTAGAGACAAGTAGTCATAAAGACATAGAGATAAGCAATCACAAGGATCTAAGAAAGGATCCATGATATTTTTTAAGATGTTTGATACATGTATAAAAAAATTCAATAAAGACATGAATATTTTTCACGGAGAAACTTTTTAAATATATAAGATTTACGTGGAAACTTCTTATTTAGACATGTTTGGAGACATGAAGATTTTTCATGGAGGTATATTTAGAGACATTAAAGATATGGAAAAAAATAATGTTTTTTTATTAAGAAAATCAAAGATAAAGATACAATGCATGAGATAATCTAGGGATTATATGATCTTAAGTAGCTAATCAAGTGTGCAAAATTCCTTTATTTTTTCTCTGGTTTTGTCTCTTTTCTTATAAACTGATGAAGGTAACATCTTGCAATCAATCTTTTTATCTTCTTTTTTAAATCATGATATTCCTAGTGTCATTCCTATGATCATGATGAAAAAAGACAAAACTTGGGGTTTTTCATGTTCACACCACTTTTCATTAGAGGTAGATATTGTAAAAATCATTTTTCTCTGATGGTAGCTAACACCTCAGTCTATATGATGGTTAGATATGTATTTATGAGCTCAGGGAATGTTAGGCGATCACATATATGCCATTGACACTCTTTTTAACCACTCCTATAGGAAACTAATGGCGTTGTGAGGACTCTATTTGTGCATGGAAATGAGGGTTTCCTTGTCTAGTCACACTGGTTTCTTACATCATAATATAATCTTTCATTGTGTGATTGACATTGAGAAGATTTCTTTTAAGGAAAATATACAACATTTCCCATAAAGAATATTTATAAACTTCATTAATCAAGGTTTCTATGGAAATAGGCTCAATGAGTGTCTTCATATTGAGCATTTCTTCATTGAACCTTTAAAGATAGGCTTTGATGCTCTTATCTTCAAGTTATGTGACGACAAATAACTTTATTGTGCTTTTTTTTGTTGCTAGAATGCTTATGCTGAAGCGAGATATGAGTTTGAAGCTAAGATCATGAAAGTTAAGAATAGATTTAGGCTCCAGAATATGGTACCATGTTTATGCAGATCCACAAAGTGTTATTAGATGAACTTTGCACATAACATCACTATCTTATATGATTAGCTCTAAGATGCTTCTCATATTTTGTATATGCTCTCATAGGTTTGTAAGTTATTCATATTTGTCTAGGCTAACATTTATAAAGACATAGCCTTTGAAGACTTGAGTGTGCAATATTATGTGATAAAGAAAGGATTCTTCCATTTAGTAAAAGCTATATTCTTGATCGTGAACTCATGGAGTTATATAGCTTATCTCATGCCTAGATTTTTTTGGTGCATGAGTGAGACTAAAATAGAGATATATGAAGAATGAATCGTTTGGAGAATCTTGTGTGAGAACGATATGTGTAACTCCTTTTGAGTGAGAGTGTTACTTCATGAGTTGAAAATATTTTCTAATAAATGAATTAAGTTTGAAGATTGACTGTAAAATATTTTTTATTCACCAGTTTTTTTTTGTAAAATATTTATGAGAAACAAACAGGAAAACATTTTTTGGAGGATATTTTTCAAAAACAAACACAGGAAAATATAAACATTTTCCTGTAAAATATTTAACAAAAAAAAATAAACCCTTAATGGTACTTGTTGTAATGCAAGAGAAAGAGCGCAAAGATGCACATGCATCGCTCCAATAACATCATTGAGCATCTGCACCTTATGAAAGAGTTTTTAGAGATCTGGGGGAGCTGAAGTTTCTATAGTAGAGAGATAAGTTATTATCTCTTGTCCTGGAGTTTTGTTAACCATAAAAATAAGAATGAACTAACTTTTGTTCAGGTCACCACAAACAGTGCCATTGATGAAGTCAGGAAAAAAATTCATATAAAAATTGAGTTTTTCATGGTCTATGATCTAAGGCGTGAGTTTGAAACATATATGTGTCTGGCTGTTGGACTTGACTGATGGTGAAAATTCACTTTGAAAAACAAGTATCTCGTAAACGAAAAACTATTTGATGATTAAAATAATAAATATATTAAGAGAAAATATATAGATTGAATTGTTGTAGAGAGAATTTTGAGTGTAAAAACTTCTTTTGTTTATTTAATTAACGAAAATATTTATAAAATCAGGTCACATCAACTCATCTCAATACGTGAGGAATTGCACAACAATTAATTGATGGAAATATTGATAACTATTGGTTACAGTGCCTTGCAGCTAGAAATAATAAGCGGTAAAGAAAGAATCGCCTACTATACATAAAGAGTGCTGCGTTGTGTACGCTCTCACCATTGATTAAAATTATGATGTAAACCCTAAATTTGTATATGTAAGGAATTTGTCATAAAAAACATAGAAAAATTATTTACATTGACGGTGCATGACATCGTGTCCTAAGTTTTCGAGACTGAAAAAAAATGAGTGCTGAGAGTTGAGAATTTTTTACGGTAATAGGTCTGGTCATTTGGGTTTGGGTGGGTGTTGTTGTTTGAGCCAATACCTAAACAACATCATGGCAACAAAGATTATTGTTTGGGCTTGACCGGCGAGATTCTAGGTCAACCCAGCATACCGAATTGGGTTTAAGAACACAGGTGAGTATTATCAAGTAGGGCCTCACCCTAATTTTAGTACTTGAGGTAGTAGCTAGGCACGTAGAACATGACCCACGTAACGGAAGAAACAGAAATTCAAATTCGAAGCCCCATCGGAAAGTATGAATTCCAAACTCAAGCTTCGCCAAGCAATAGACACACTGTACACTAACGGACCAGCAATTCATGAATGCTACACTCGCCTTGCACTCGAATGCTTTCGAGCCAGTGATGTTGATCAAGCCAAGAGATTGAAATCCCACATGGACCTTTATTTGTTTAAACCCAATGACACTTTCATTCACAATCGTCTTCTCAACTTGTACGCAAAATCAGGAGAAATCTCTCATGCTCGGAAACTGTTTGATGAAATGACCCAAAGAGATAATTTCTCGTGGAATGCCATGCTTTCTGTGTATGCGAAATCCGGGTTAGTCGAGGATTTAAGGGTTATCTTTGATAACATGCCTTCTCGTGACTCAGTATCGTATAATACGGTGATTTCAGGTTTTGCAGGAAATGGGCGTGCAGGCCAGGCACTGGGTGTTTTTTTGAGGATGCAGAAGGAAGGGCTTAAGCCCACAGAGTATACCCATGTCAGTGTTTTAAATGCGTGTACGCAATTGTTGGATTTAAGGAGAGGAAAGCAGATTCATGGAAGGATTATTATTTGTAATTTAGGTGGCAATGTGTTTGTTTGTAATGCTTTAACTGATTTGTATGCAAGGTGCGGGGAGATTGATCAGGCAAGGAGGTTGTTTGATAGAATGGTGATTAGGAATGTGGTAACATGGAATTTGATGATTTCTGGGTACTTGAAAAACAGGCAGCCTGGGAAATGCATTGATTTGTTTCATGAAATGCAGGTGTCAAATTTGAAGCCCGATCAGGTTACAGTTTCAAGTGTTCTTGGTGCATATATTCATGGTGGGTATATTGATGAAGCAAGGAAGGTGTTTGGTGAGATTAGAGAGAAGGATGAAGTTTGTTGGACAACAATGATTGTGGGTTGTGCACAAAATGGAAAGGAAGAGGATGCGTTGCTGTTGTTTAGTGAGATGTTGTTAGAGAATGCCAGGCCAGATGGTTATACTATCTCGAGTGTGGTTAGCTCGTGTGCCAAATTAGCTTCTTTGTATCATGGTCAGGTTGTTCATGGAAAAGCATTTCTTATGGGAGTTAATGATGATTTGCTTGTGTCTAGCGCTCTTGTTGATATGTATTGCAAATGTGGAGTCACTAGGGATGCTTGGACTATATTTAGTACAATGCAAACTCGGAATGTGGTTTCGTGGAATTCCATGATTGGGGGTTATGCATTAAATGGACAGGATTTGGAGGCCTTGTCCCTTTATGAGAATATGTTGGAAGAAAATTTGAAACCAGATAGTGTAACGTTTGTGGGTGTTCTATCTGCTTGTGTCCATGCTGGTTTGGTTGAAGAAGGGAAGGAATATTTTTCTTCAATGAATGATCAACATGGGTTAGAACCTACTCCGGATCATTATGCGTGCATGGTCAATCTCTTTGGACGTTCAGGGCACATGGATAAAGCAGTTGACTTGATTAGTAGTATGTCGCAGGAACCAAATTCCCTAATTTGGACTACGGTTTTATCAGTTTGTGTAATGAAGGGTGACATTAAACATGGGGAGATGGCGGCTAGGTGCCTAATTGAATTGAATCCATTCAATGCTGTGCCTTACATCATGTTGTCTAACATGTATGCTGCTCGTGGAAGATGGAAAGATGTTGCTTCTATTAGATCTCTAATGAAGTCCAAGCATGTTAAAAAGTTTTCTGCTTACAGTTGGATTGAGATTGACAATGAAGTCCATAAGTTTGTAGCAGATGATCGAACTCATCCAGATGCAAAAATAATTCATGTGCAACTTAACAGATTGATAAGGAAACTGCAGGAAGCAGGTTTTAGTCCTAATACAAACTTGGTTCTGCATGATTTTGGGGAGGATGAGAAACTTGAATCCATCAATTACCACAGTGAAAAACTTGCTCTTGCATATGGTTTAATCAAAAAGCCTCATGGAGTAACACCTATAAGGATTATAAAGAACATTCGCACTTGTGCAGACTGCCATATATTTATGAAATTTGTATCTAACATCACCAGAAGACCTGTCATCTTGAGAGATTCAAACAGATTCCATCATTTTGTCGAGGGGAAATGCTCCTGCAAGGACTACTGGTAATGTAAAGTCTTGTAATGGATGAAATGACCTGAATGTTAATTCTTCTAAGATTGCCAGTGGAGATCAAGGAAAGACTAGGATATTTGAGCGCTTTCTTCCTCTAAGTGTTATGGAGTGAAAACTGAAAAGCCTCTAGGACGCTGAAGGCAGAAGAGGGTTTTTGATGGGCTTTTGTGCTGTGACAGGGACAACGCTTTTACTCAGGGATACAGTTAGAAAGCTGATGGAACAAGGCTCAATGTAAGGAATGTGAAGAGCTGAAAGTGGGATTTTACAGTAGCAATTTGTATGTAAGGAGCTGAATAATTCTGAACGTGATTGTGTCCATACAATCACCACCAATCACAAACACGAGATGCTACTCCCATGGTGAGGTGATACAAGCCTACACGACTGAGTATTGATCAGTGAGAGGTCATTTTTCACTCCTGCAGTAACTAAGGTCTACAGCAACATTTTCTCTGGAATACTTCCAGCTATTGTTCCGCAATGTAGATGTCTTCGGGCCTCTGGAGCTAGCTAGGTAATCTTCTTGATTGATTGCCTCTCTACGCATTATAATGATGATCCTCAGGGCTAATGCTAATGAAAAGTGTTTCTTAACCATATTCCGTTTAGGTATTTTGCTTATGAAATGTGGTTAACATGAAAACCCCACTAATTCCTGGGCTTATGCATGCATATACACTGCTGTGTCATTTTCATATCAGATTGTGTCGAGTGTAGAATTTTATTTTCAGCCAGCGCAGCAATCTGCATGCCCAGGTTCATGACTTGGTGGGCTTGCTCAAAATAAAATTCTCCCCTCGATATCAAACTCATGGACCTCTTATTAACATGATCATATGAGCTCACACCCTCTAACAACCTACTGAAGTAGAACCCAAAACTCAGAAGCCTCCATAGCTGTTGTGTCTTCGTTTTGAACCCCATGGTATTCATCACCAGAAGGTGGGTGCGTTTGTCACAGGGTCTTCATTTCCCGCTTCAATCATGGACCTCTTATTAATTGCAGATTAGTGTTTTGAACAACATACATTGTGTCCATGAACAAGATGAATGGAGCTATAATGGTAGCTAATAAATTCACTTTCCAAAGTTTGGTGCATCTTTTCAATGCACTGGTATCTCACCGAAAAAGAAAAGACAGAATTCTATAGAGTAGAGGGTAGAGTCTACAAATTCGTTAATCTCAACAGAAATAAGCTTATAGTTATTAAACTTTTAAGTAGATGATTTTTTTTGTGTTATTTCCTCCAAAAGTCCAGTTTCCTAAGTGGACCACTTCCTTGCTCTAAATTCTGCTAGTTTAGTACTTTTGATTTTGCGTGAGCTGACTCCAAAGAGGACAATTTATTTTGCCAATTTCGTCTACCTTTCAAGCCATTCTACCATCAGAATAGAATCAACTGCTAAACTTTGACAAAACCAAATATTTTGGCGTTTGGATTGCTATAAGTTCATTCCTGCTACATAGAAATCTTTGGAGTTGGGCATTGACGACACCTAAAGGGACCCAAAATCATAAATATCGCTCCTAGGTATTAGCTAGCACGCACTCATTTACATCAACACCCGTCTTTTTATTTGTGGATGCGTCTACCTCATACTGGGAACGGCAAACTTCTGATTGGAGGATGAACAGGAGGAGAAAACATATATTAAAGAGATGGTATCTGTACCTCTTCTTTAAAATAGAAAAAAAACAGAGAAAAAACAAATAAGGTAGCCATTCTCTAGAGTTATCTCGAGAAGACATGGCATGGAAGACCGCCCATGTGTATTTGATGTCGATGGAATCCAAGTGAGAGTAATTGTTGATCTGTCACAAGTCTAGTTTCCCTTGAACACGGGCTAGACTCACACGGATGCTTTTTCATTCTTGTCTACCTTAAGACACTAACCATAGGCTTTTACTTTGGATTGTGATGGAGTTGCCGAATGAAATGCACTTTGCCTCTATTATTGGCCCTATGGATGGTCTGCTTAATTATTAACGTCTCCAAAAATTTATCTCTACTTTTTTCTTTTTCTTTTTTTAAGTTTTAAGCGCTTTACACACACACACACACACTGAAAACTAGAAAATTCAACGAAAGCATATTTTCATCTTTGAATTTGTTAGTATACTTTCTATATTATCAATTAAAAGTTAGAATCAATATTTAGGATTTAACCAGTAAAAAGTAACTATCTTGTAACTAAACAAGATGTAGATTTAACACAAACCTTCAAATAAGTATGGATTTATCAATTATTATAATTTCAAACGAGCATTATTCATACCGTGCATGAAATAATTATGTTAACCAAGTAAATAGCCATGAACCCTATATCAATTTTGTATCACAAGGTTTCATTAATTAAATCTTAAACAATTATTTTCAAATCAATCAACAATCCTTTAAATGTCACTCCAATCTAGAAACAAATATTGTTTACTTTAGTACTAATAAGGAGACCAAGAGGGTTATTGAATATCATGCAAATTGATCATATGATAAAACTAATGTCAACTCTTCTAGTCATGGGCCAAATGGACATGTTGGCTAGAAAATATTTAGTAGTTCACATAGTAATGAAGATTTATTACGAGGAATTATATAAGTTTATATCGAGCATGTTGATATCCAAGACTAATAGAAATTATTAGATTGCTATGAGAGTAAGAGAAATAAATTAATTAATTAAAAGCTTGTAAATATAAACATATAAATAAAACAGTAAAGATAAATAAATGTAGGAATTGTAAAATAAAATAAATAAGAAAGTATGTTATATAAAAGCTAAAGCATGAAGTAAATAATTGTGAGAAAGATAAATTATTGAAAAGCTTGGAAATATTTGTTCTGAAATTGTGTATCGAGGGATGCTGAAGAATTACAAAGAGGTGTCTCCTTTAAATAATACTCTTCAACCCTAATTCTTGTCCTCTGAATTAGGAAAAACAACCAACCTAGTACTGTCAACCTTAAACAAGAAAATCATTCATTAATTAGGACATTAACTATTAATCCATCTTATACAAACAAATAAGTAACCCAACACTTGAAAAACCCTACTTTCTGTCAAAGTTAAAAAGAAAATCCCAACATGTCTCCACCTAGTCATGATTTAATCTATGATCAAGGCTTATGGTCTGTGATTTATAATTGTTGTTCATCTTGGTTACTTGTTCTCTAAGCAATTCTCAAAATTTTGTTCTTCTTAGCCCACGATTTATAAATGTTTTATCTCAAATATCAACCTCTAGTTCTATTCCAATCGTGCCATGAATCTTCCTATCAAGAAAACTATATATTACCATATTTCAACAAGACAATAGCATGGGTGTGTCTTTTTGTTTATTTTTGATATAAACAATATCTCCTATTTATTTTGAAAATAAAGTAATATTTATCAAAGTATTTATCAAAATACCTAGAAATTAATGACTATAGAAGTCATAATTCATACCTAATTTTAAATCCCTTCTCACTTATTTGAATTTTGAAAAAATATAAATTGTCACGGTCACTTGTCAATTGTTCATCTTCACTTTCCTACATTCATCTCTTAATTTATTTTTTTAAAAGAATTCCTATAAAATGGTAGGCAAATCCTTACCCTCTAGAGTATCCTCAAAATAATGAAAGCATGATGAACCTTGAGCTCAATATTTACTTTGATATTTTAATAATTTATTACTCTTATTTACCCATGTCTTTTCCACTGTCCGTCCATGTTGAAATGCTCTGGTTGGTGCATAAAAGATCATTCATTGCACTTCAAACTATAAAAAATAATTGGCAATTAATTATTTGTGTCATAATCATCCATTTTACATTACAATCATTAGGCATACATGTACTTGACCAAGATACACAACCATGTTTGAAAAGATATTAACATCCAATTAATTTAAACCTTTCCTCTTTATTTTACCTTTTCAGCACATATTGATTGACCCAACTAATGATCATTTGTCAACAAGTCCAAACAACGAACTACAAGCCCCAGAACAGAGAGATTAAAACAATTATTTTTGTCAATATTTACCATCTTTACTCTAAAATTAAGATCAAGGTGCAGATCGTTAAAGCTTGTCCTCATAAAGAACCAATTATAGTGCACTTGAGTTCGTGGCCTAGCAGTCATGGTAGGGACTTGTTTTCTTTCCTCAGCACCCAAGTTCGACTTTTTTTGTGAATGTCAGTCATCCCCGCGATGTTTTAACTGCCTACTGGACTTGCAGGGTGTTCAGTTGGCCCGAGAATTAATCGTGGTGTGTATAAGCTGGCCCGGACACCCCGGTTATAAAAAAAAAACCAATTATAGTTACAAAGTCTCCTTGAGAAGTACAAAAATACAATAATGGTCACTAAGCTTCTTACAAACAATCACTTTTGCCCTCTATATGTTTTCGTGTATCCCTCAAATTCTTTATTATCAATGGGGACATAAATGTAAGGATAATACCTTTTTAAATACTATCGATTGATGAATCGGTCATATTTGTCAGCTAACTCACAAAGTAAAAGCAGAAATATAATTAATTGTATTAAGATCAGTTTGAAAGTACGGTTAATAAATAAATTAAAAGTATGTAAATATAATATATAAATAAAAAAAGATAAATAAAATAGAAATTGTATAAAAAAACAAAGCATAAATTAAGTTGTAGATAACTCACAAAGTAAATTACAAGAAAGATAATTAATTGTTGAAAAGCTTGAAAGAAAATTGTATTAAGATTATGTATCAAGGTAGGTTGAAGAATTATAAAGAGACATGTACCTTAAATACTCCTCATCTTCAGTTCTAATTCTTGTCTTATAGAAAAACTCCACTTCTGTTCCAAAGTTTATATCGATCTCTAGACTTATTCCAATGGTGCTATAAATTTTCTTGTCAAGAAACTCATTAATTATCGCATTTTAACATGACAATACTATATCCTTGTTTTTATTTTGTTTTTTTTTTTAAATACTAACACTTTATTTTATGATTCCAGAAATTATTCAATATCAAACATCGCAGTTAACTATTCTATTTGGGCATATATCAAGTTAAATTAACCCTCTTGGCAACTTTGAAAGTGGTTATCAAGACTATACTCAATAGTTTTCTACGGTATAGCCGATCAGGAAAAAAAAACAGGGCAATAAATTTATATATATATTAGTTATATGACTTGTGTTTTGTCCCGAATCGAAATTAATTCAATCAATTCAAGCGTGTTTTAAAGAAATTAGAAAAAAAACTGAAGTTGAATCAGAAAAACTAATGACTTATGATGAAAATAAAAAAAAACAAAAAAAATAAATATGTCAACCCATGTTAACCCATTAAACTCATGACTCGAGTTATTTTATCAGAAAACATTTTAAAAAAATCTTAAAACTCAATTCTCAATAAATTAAATATTAAAAGATAGAATAATAAAAAAAATCAACCAAATAAAAGGATTCAAAAGAAAAAAAACAATTATTAAAAGCTAAAAAAAGGTGCGAGTCCATCAAGATTAACCCATCATATCCATGAGTCAGGTCATGAAATCAGTATAATCCTATAAAAAAAGAACAAAGGAAACCATGAAGCCTATTAAAAAAAAAAAACTCAACGTCGAGTAATTTGATTGAAAAAGAAAATAAGTTTTTTAAAAAAATAATGTGAACTTGTGATCCAAGCACCAAAACTGAAAAAAAACATGAAACCTAAATTTTAATAAATCAAATATTAAAGGATGAAATTGAAAAAAAAATCAATCACAAACAAAAGGGTTCAAACAAAAAAAATTAAAGAATAAGGACCAAATTTTAAAAAAAACAAATTAGTGGATGGATAATTTTGGATTTAAAGGCTAAATTGAAAAGAAAAATCAATTTCACAAAAGAATTAAAGAAGAAACCACCAAGAGAATAAGGACCAAATCTAAAAAATATACACAAATTAAAATTTTTGATTAAAGGATGAAATTGAAAACAATTGAAAGTTTATAAAAAAAAGGTATGAAAAAAAGAAAAACACTTATAAAAGAGTCAAGGAAAAAAAATTACAAAATCAAAAGAATGAGAATTGATACTCAAATATACCCAACCAAAGAGGATTGTTCTAAAATTTTAAATGTCAGGCCCAAATCTCGAAGGAGGAGAGAGAAAAGAAGAAGAAGATTGGTTCAACGACAATCTGTCCATCAAAATCCAACACGCGCTGTTTAGGGAGGAAGAGGACGCCGTGAGAAATCCAATGACACAACGGGAGCAAATTCTTAGCCACCGTATGACAGCGCATGCGTCACTGAAGCATCGCAGTGTCTCCAACCCGCCTAACTTTTTTTAAAAAAAATTATTGTAAAAGATTAATTTGCCCCTCAACCAACCTTATTATATATTAAAAAAAAAACTACTTGAAAAATACAAAAATTCCCTCAAAGGAAGCTTAAATTAATTGTGAAAATAAGGTTATTTTAGTAAATTCATTGTGCTAAAAAAATATAAAATCTCAAAAAAGCCCATCAAAACTAATTATATGATTTTTTTTCCTTTTAAGAGTAGTAAATGTATTTTATTGTTCTAAAAAGGAGAAAAAGATCCTTGTACCCAAACAAAAAAAATGACAAATAAATCACATGGAAAAAACTATTTTACTCTTAATGTAAGTATAAATCTTGGCTGATTCGATAAGTCTAAAAGTATCAATATATCGTTACAGTCCAGAATAAACTTTTCCCAGTACAGTAAATTTTCATATATATATATATATATATATATACACATCCTTGCAACATGAAGGAACATAAAAATCAAACTTGTATCATTTACATTTACACCAACGAGCATCCAAAATAAAATTATATGTAGCAACCTCGGGAAAGAACATAATTTCCCTTTTGAAGTCAGGCAGGCTCCACCCTAAGATTTCATGTTTCTCAAAATACATTGCACACCATCACCTTCCTCTTCTCCATTGCCACCACCAAAAACTAGACAAAGCCGCAACGCGTCTCCCACCACTAGCTAGCCAAGAAGGAAACCGGAAAAAAGAAAAAGGAGGGTGCAATATTCTGCGCACGTGTGGTTTATGCGATGCTATGCATGTGCTTGCAGGAAAACCCACCGCAATCTAAAGAGAAAAGTTGTCCACGGCTTGTACTCGGCAGTCGGCACCGTTGTTTTGACCAGAAAAAAACTCGAAAAGTATAATGTATTTATTTTTGTTTTATTTATTGAAGATAAAACAATATTTTTAGTTTGAAATATATATAATCTTTTTATATTTATATTAATTTCAGCACTTTATAATAAATAGATTAATAAAAATTTCAATCTCCTTTCCTATTATGTTGGTATTTTTTTTTGTGTTAATCTAGATTAATTTAACACTATATTATTGGATCGTTGAGTTAATTAATAGATAATTGAGTTAATCTAGATTAATTATTTTTTATTTAATTTAAAACTGTGAATTTGTAGTAAAAATCTTTCGTGTTAGTGAAACCAAATTTAGCAACTATCCTTTACAAGTGAGGGCATATATGTGGAGGAGGCCATTGCATGGGTCGCACCGTCCTTTACAGAGGCACCCTGTTTATTCCACCATCTTTGACATGATGATCTGATGGTTCATGCACCTTGAATACTCGTTCCTCATCTTGAACGCATTTTATAATGCATAAAAAGTAAAAATAAACATATAATAAATGCATTATATATAATATGTACAATATAGCATGATTTATTTATTTAGTTGCACATATAATTGAGGTCGGCACGTTGCTATAGGTGCAATTTTATTTGGACCTACACAGGTCTGTTCCATATCTTCAAAGATGTTAATTTTAGTGCCAAATTGAAGAAGGAATATTGAATGGGGTCCATAATATTCCATAGACATCGATCCTTGGCTGGTTGGTAGCATTGTGCTATCGAAATTTCCACGTGAAATATACCTTTATTTGTTTTTCATTACTGGAATAATTTGTACTTGGAAATGAGGAAACACTTGTTTCTTATTTATTCAAAAATAAATATATTATTTGTGTGACCATAAACACCACAATATAGTCTTCTTTCTACTATTTGTTTTTTTTTTTAATACCAACATTGTACATAAAATTCAGCGGAGCTAGGAGAGGCTAAGAGGGGCTCGAGCTCCTCAAAAAAAAAAAAATCTTAACTAAAACTAAGTAAGATTTAAATATTTTCCTCAACATGGCCCTTATATTCTCACATTACACTCTTTCATCAAGGTTAAAAAACTAACATTTAAATTTTGAAGGGTGTAATTCAATTGGTCAGATTCTAGATTTGCTCCTCAAAAATCACCAGTTTAAGTCCCACAAACCTCAAGGCTATTGGAGGCTTACATTGTCATTAATTTCAGAGCTCGTGAGATTATTCGAGGTGTGTACAAACTAACCCGGACACCTATGTTAATTTAAAAAAAAAAAACTGAGATTTATCACGTATTCATATCATAAACTTTTTTTGTTGATTTATATTTTGGTCCCTAAAATTTCTAGAAAATTTTACTTTGGTCCATTTATTTTACCCAAAGACTTTCAATGAAGGAGTTATTAATTTATAAGAATTGTAATAAAATATTTAGGAGTAACCCATTGTGTCGAATTGAGATAAGATTTTTTTAAAATAATTTTAAAATACATTTCTCGCATCAGATCCTTATATCTAGAAAAATTAAAAATCGTTATATTTAGAAGGTGAAAGTAGTAAAATAATCAAGATTTACGTAGTTTTCATTTGTACGAGAATGTAAACCCTCATTTGACAGTGAAGCCAAAACAGAGGGCGGTTCACATTTAATTTTTTATATATATTTTTAGATTATTTTAATGTCATGATATTAAAAATAAAATTTAAAAAGATATTATTTTAATATATTTTTAAATAAAAAAAATTAAAAGATAACGATTAGTACAGTGAAATCAACAGCAGAATTCTTCAACTGGCACGTGATATATTGAAAAAGTAATGGAAGTACTGGTGTACCAAGAGAAAGACCTTTTTTTCAGAATATAAAAGCAGGGATTCCAAAGATCAAACACGTGGTACAAACGTAATTCCAAGGAAAAGCAGCAGCAGCAGCAGCTCCAGCTAGCACATTGAAAGCAGTAGAAAGAAAAGCATGGAAAAATAGAGAGCAATGTGATCCACACAATGACGACCACACCATGCAATTGTCTTATTGAAGAACATTATTACACGAGTCGGCACTCGACAATCAGAATCTTCCTTCGAGACCTGCTTGTAATCTCTTGAGGTCCACACTCCACATCATTTCATTTCTCCTGAGTTAAGACATGCATATATAGAGAGACAAAAGCTGTGTTGTGAACATTCAAAAGCATTCCTCGTCGATTAGCCGACGACTAAGAGCACGTTTGAAAACATGGTTATGGTTGTGTTTTTAAAAAATTTAAATTTTTTTTGTTAAAATTTAATATGATTTGTATGTTTTGGATCGTTTTAATGTGCTGATATCAAAAATAATTTTTAAAAAATAAAAAAACATCATTTGCATGTATTTTGGCACGAAAAGTTATTTGAAAAGCACCCGTAATCACACTACCAAACACGCACTAAAGCTGAAAGCTAAACATAGTGTAGTGAGTTCTCTTTTCTTATCTTTTTTTCTTTTACAAAATGATGAATAGCATGTTGCAGCAGTAGTTGTTTTTTAAAGTACTTTTTATTTAAAAATAATTAAGATATTTTATAAAAAAATATTTTTAAAACGCAAAAACAAATATGCTCTAAAGCTAAAAGTTAAACATAGTGTAGTGATTTTTTTTCATATGATAAATAGGTAGTTGTTTTTTAAAGTACTTTTCATTTGGAAATAATTTAAATATTTTATTTTATTTTTTAAAATTTATTTTTGATATCGGCATATGAAAACGAATTATCTGAAAACATAAAAAATATTAATTTGAAATAAAAAATTTTTATTTTACTAAAATTATATTTTTAAAACACAAAGTCAAACATGCTTTAACGACTAAAGCTAAAAGCTAAACATAGGGTAGTGATTTTATTTTATTTTTTCATATGATGAATAGCACGCTGCAGTAGTTATTATTTTTCAAAGTATTTTTTATTTAGAAATAATTAAAATATTTTATTTTATTTTTGATATTAGTATATGAAAATGAATGATCTAAAAACATAAAAAATTTAATTCAAAACAAAAAAATTTTATTTTATTAAAAATATATTTTTAAAATATAAAAACAAACATGGTTTAAATATGTATTTACAGTCATGGAATTTTTTTGTTTTTTTTTTTCCCCTCCTCCTATCAGACAAACTACACTTTCCACCCGGATTGTCTAATGCTCCACAGGTCTTGCTAAAATCAAGATATATATAAGACACACACACACACTTCTGTTTATTTCATAACACGGCGTAGCTATGTTTGGAAATCTAAATATATAAATATATAACGACAGAAATTGAAATAAAATCACGCATGCATCTGCTGAGCCAGAAGGAAATTGAATAAACATTGTTTTATGGTGGTTTTGTACATAAAAGAATAAGACCTGTTTGTTTACTGTAAAGTAGGTTTTTTTTGAAAAATAAATTTCAGAAAAATAAATTATTTTCTGATATTTGGTAGTGTAATGAAAAATAAATTGAAAAATACTTTCCAGTATTTAGTTATGTCATGGAAAATAAATTGGAAAATAACTTATTAATGTTTTATTTTTTTCAAGTTTATTAAAATAATGAGGAACAAATCTTATAAATTAAAAAGTTGAATGGGAATGAAATTAAAAATATATATAATTTCATAAATTATCTCAAATAAAATAAAAAAATTGAAAGATGAAGAAATTAAAATAATAATAATTAACATTTCATAAATTATTTTAAATAAAATAAATAACAATCAAAAGAATGAGGACCAAATTTGATAGATAAAAATTTTCAATTAAAATAAGATAAGGGAAAAGAAAATAACAATTATAAAAATGAGGACCAAAATTAATATAAAAAATAAATTTTAAGGAATGAAATTGAAAAATAAATATTCAAATATATATATATATATATATATATATAGAGCAATCAAAAGTTTGAGGATCAAATTTGATATAATCAGCAAATAATATGATATTTCTAAATTTTTCTCGACTTCCAGAAATTATTTTCCGTCCAAAATAAAAGGAAAATATTTTTCTAAAAACCAAGTTAAATTTTTCTTTGACTGGAAAGTGTTTTTTGTTGATCAAAAAGTGTTTTATGTTGACAAATTTTTTTAATGGAAAACAAACACAAAAAAATTTAAAAAATCATTTTCAAGAAATCATTTTCTACAAACCAAATGCAGCCTAAATAAATATGTGGTCCTCTTTGTAACAAGACAAGTTCAAAAATCAGCACTCCTCTCTCTGGGAAAGAGATCATCAATTAAAAGGCCAGATGTAATGAAACTTCCCTAAAGGTGAAATGTTCTTTACACTCGTACTCGATTCGCAATAATAAAGTATCTACACACTCATATATATATATATATATATATATATATATATATATATATATCATGTTACTACAAACGAACTACCTTTGATATGTTTAGTCTGAACTCATTTAATATATAATCTTTTGAAAATTAAAGCTATGGTTTATGTTTATAGCTAACGAGTATAAAATGGGGATAAAGTTAATTTTAATTTATCGCCTGAAGTGAATTTAGTTTTTCTTTTAAAGTTTAATTCGATAGTGTCAAAGTCTCCTGAATCAACTAATAAAAACTATTCTCAGTCTTGAAACTTTTTAAATTTGATCAAATAATATTTTTTATAAATAATTTGAAGAAATAAAATCCTTTACTTTCAATCAAAGGGTCAAATGATGTCAAATACATCACTTATATTTAGAAATATAAATTATAAAATTATAAAAAATAGTAGAATGTATATATATTAAACTAAAAATTCAAGCTATGATTAAGTATATACCATGGAACTCATAAGAAAATCTTAGACAATAACCATTCAAAGAAATTCATTCATTAGGATTGATTTTGATGAATATCCATTGAATTTAGATTAAATCATCCTCTTAAAACATTATATCTAATATTAATATATATATATATATATATATATATAAAATAAAAACTTGATTAATGCTTTCAATTGCAATTGCTTATTTAATTATACATATAAATTTTGATTCAACGTTATCAGGTAACCACATATAGAATTTTCTGTTATTTTAGAAATATTTGAGTTATATCATATCAAAATTTTTTATTTAAATATTTTAATTGACCAATTGAACATAATTATATCCTTTTCGTTTTCAATTACTTTCAGAAATCTGTTTAATTATTTAATCTAAATGATCAAGAGACACTATAATCGCAAAAAGTTAAAATCAAAATCGACAGAAAAAAGGGGTCAAAATTAGTCAAATGGCTTAAGCCCCACTCCAAAGGCATTTGATTTCAGAATAAAAAATAATTCATTGACAGCCGCAAACCTTGAAAAATGAAAAGAGTAAACTAACCCAAAAGTCTTTTTGATTCCCGCTTTCTGGCTTCGGGCCATAGACAGCTATTTAGAGTTGGGGATTCCAACATAGTAAAAAATTAATAAAATAATAGAGTCTCAAAAATATTTAGAAAAAATAGAATTGTTTTGAAAGTTGCACAAGTGTCATAATTAATTGACTTTCTCATATTATAAAAAGCCTATGGAGAAGCGTCAAAACTCCAATGATTATATCATTAATATTATTTAAAAAATTTCAAATAAAGGAGTCCAAAAATACTAAATAAGGTCATCATCAGTGATCGGAAGACATCACATAAGCGGCTCGAGGTAAGTGAACCCCGACAGTTTTGAATGACTCATGTGACCCACTTCATTCCTTATTTTTGATATTTTTTGGTGTCGTTGAATTTATTTTGTTGAGATTTTTCTAACAATATCAAAGGTGTTATCATCAGAATTTCGGTGTGCCTCTAGTGTCATTTTTTTCTTTCTTTGTTTTTTCTATCTTCTCTCTCCTTGTAATTTGTGAAGAGAAAGGAAAGAGAAAAAAATAAAAATAAAAATAAAAATAAACTAAACTTGGAAGCACATCAAAGTTTTAATGATGACATCTTTAATACCGTTGAAAAGATATCGACAAGATGAATTTAACGAAACCAAAAAATATCACAAACATTGAATTGAGAGGATTACATGAATCGTCCAAAAATATTTGGGATTGCTTGCTTTTGGGCCACTCGTGTAGCTAACTCCAATTATTATTAATGATCTTTTTTAATATAATTAGATTTATTTTGTCGAGAAATTTATAACAATAATAATGGTGTTGTCATTGAAGTTTTGGCAGGTTTATAAGATCTTTTTATTTTTTTTTCTTTAGTATATTTACATGATTTTTTTATTAAATACTGTGTCGAATAATTTTATAATCTAACTCTCTAAATATTTTTTATACTTTATTATTTTATCAAATTTTTTTCCTAGGATGGAATCCCAAAGAACTCCTAGTATGTATTGCGAAGAAGCGTAGACTCTGGTAACTGGCGGTTCAACTGCACGTGCAGCGACCCGAGTATACCAGCAGCTCTGTTCACTGGTCAGTTGTTTCCAGTGACATCACCGCCTTTGCTGGATCTGTCGACCACCACTGTCTCACAGTTCTCCGTGTTTAATAACTTCACGGGTCATCGTGGAATCCGTTTTTAATATCATTGTGATTTTAAATAGAATTTTGTTCATAGAGTTGACCATTTAGATATCTTAAACAACATGTTTTCAAAAAATTTATTTTTTTTATTAAAATTTAATATGGTTTGTATATTTTGAATTGTTTTAATGTGCTAATATTAAAAATAATTTTAAAAAAATAAAAAAAAATCATTAGCATATATTTCGGTACAAAAAATTATTTGAAAAGCAACCGCTACTACGCTGTCAAGCACCTTCTAAATAGCATCATAATCAACTTAAGTTTTTGTTAATTTTTACTTTAAAAAACATAGAAGAATATGTGATAGATTTTTTGTAGTTTCAATTTCAGAAAAAAGAAAAATTGATTGAAAATTTGAAAAAAATTAAAATAATATAAAATAAATTATGAACTTAATTTTCTGTTTCTTTTATATTTATATTTGGAAACTATTTTCTCATTTTTTTATTTACATTTAAATTTTTATTACTTTATTTTACAAAGCCAAAAAATAATTAAAAAGTTGTTAATGTTTTATTCACTTATGCTGTGGTTGCTAATATTCTATGCATTCATCAAAACTTTTATGAAATATTAAATTAAAAATCCATGCCTAAATAAATAATACACATTTACTCCATTAAGTACATTTCATCGAAAAATTCATAATTTCCCCCTTCATTATTATTGCACTATCTTTAGATTTAAAAGATCCAAATAATCACTATACTATTTGTTAATTAGTTTGTAACAAAAAAAAAAAATTCTTTTTTTAAGTTTTAAATTAAAATAAAAACTTTTGTTAATGTGAACAAAAAAACACCTTTTAATCATGTCATTAGAATCTTCATGACATTCTTTTCTTGTTAGGGGTAGGGTTTGGCAAGGAAGGTGACATGATTTCTTACTAGCGTCGCTTTCCACCCATCTATTATCTCTTCTCCCTTTGAAATTTGCATTGATCATTCTAATTTTTAGAGTTGTCCTTTTAATTATTGATACTTCAATTTTAATCCCTCAAATTTTGATTGGTTGGGGATTGAACTTCATAATTTTTCAAATTTGGTGCTTTTATTCTAATGATTTAATTAGGTTATGGATTTGAAAAGTTGACATGAGTTGCATTTTTTATTTTAAAAAAACTTATTTTTTTTTCAATTTTATTAGTCAACATTATTTTTTTTAAAAGAAAAAAATAGGCTGTGTGATTTTAAAATAAAAGATGTATTATTTAATATGCTATCTCATTCTTATACAATATGCTATGTATTATTTTTTTCAATTTGGTCCTTATTTTTTTAATTTCTTTTTGTTTTTCTTGACCTTTTGGGTAATTTTTAATGATTTATTTAAACTCCTTTGATTTATTAAAGAATCAAGTGGTTAATGATTTATTTAATTTTTAATGATTTCCTTTAAATTAAAATAAGAACTTTTGTTAATGTGAACAAAAAAACACCTTTTAATCATGTAATTAGAATCTTCATGACATTCTTTTCTTGTTAATGTGAACAAAAAGGTGACATGATTTGTTGCTAGGGTCGCTTTCCACCCATCTATTATCTCTTCTCTCTTTGAAATTTGCATTGATCATTCTAATTTTTAGAGTTGTCCTTTTATTTATTGATATTTGCATTGATCATTCTAATTTTTAGAGTTATCCTTTTAATTATTGATATTTCAATTTTAATCCTTCAATATTTGATTGATTGAGGATTGAACTTTATAGTTTTTCAAATTTGGTGCTTTTATTCTAATGATTTAATTAGATTATGGATTTGAAAAGTTGACGTGAGTTGCATTTTTTATTTTAAAAAAACTTATTTTTTTTCAATTTTATTAGTCAACATTATTTTTTTTTAAAGAAAAAATAGGTTGTGTGATTTTAAAATAAAAGATGTATTATTTAATATGCTATCTCATTCTCATACAATATGCTATGTATTATTTTTTTCAATTTGGTCCTTATTTTTTTAATTTCTTTTTGTTTTTCTTAACCCTTTGGGTAATTTTTAATGATTTATTTAAACTCCTTTGATTTATTAAAGAATCAAGTGGTTAATGATTTATTTAATTTTTAATGATTTCCTTTAAATTAAAATAAAAACTTTTGTTAATGTGAACAAAAAAACACCTTTTAATCATGTAATTAGAATCTTCATGACATTCTTTTCTTGTTAGGGGTAGGGTTTGACAGGGAAGGTGACATGATTTGTTGCTAGCGTCGCTTTCCACCCATCTATTATCTCTTCTCTCTTTGAAATTTGCATTGATCATTCTAATTTTTAGAGTTGTCCTTTTAATTATTGATATTTGCATTGATCATTCTAATTTTTAGAGTTATCCTTTTAATTATTGATATTTCAATTTTAATCCCTCAATTTTTGATTGGTTGTGGATTGAACTTCATAGTTTTTCAAGTTTGGTGCTTTTATTCTAATAATTTAATTAAGTTATGGATTTGAAAAGTTGACGTTAGTTGCATTTTTTTTAAAAAAAATTTTATCAGTCAACATTATCTTTTTTTTTATATAGAAAAAATAGGTTGTGTGATTTCCTTTATTTTCTTTTCTATCAAGTTATCTTATTTTCATACAATATGCTATGTATTATTTTTTTCAATTTGGTCTTTATTTTTTTAATTTCTTTTTGTTTTTCTTGACCCTTTGGGTAATTTTTAATGATTTATTTAAACTCCTTTGATTTATTAAAGAATCAAGTGGTTAATGATTTATTTAATTTTTAATAATTTCCTTTAATTTCTTTTTGCTTTTCTTGACCCTTTAAGAAAGAAGAAAGTACTGTATTCTGAAAAAAAGAAAAATTGATTGAAAATTCGAAAAAAAATTAAAATAATATAAAATAAATTATGAAGTCAATTTTCTGTTTATTATATATATATATATATATATATATATATTGATTTGAAAACTATTTTCTCATTTTTTTATTTACATTTAAATCTTTATTACTTTATTTTACAAAGCCAAAAAATAATTAAAAAGTTGTTAATGTTTTATTCACTTATGCTGTGGTTGCTAATATTCTATGCATTCATCAAAACTTCTATGAAATATTAAATTAAAAATCCATGCCTAAATAAATAATACACATTTACTCCATTAAGTACATTTCATCGAAAAATTCATAATTTCCCCCTTCATTATTATTGCACTATCTTTAGATTTAAAAGATCCAAATAATCACTATACTATTTGTTAATTAGTTTGTAACAAAAAAAAATTCTTTTTTTAAGTTTTAAATTAAAATAAAAACTTTTGTTAATGTGAACAAAAAAACACCTTTTAATCATGTCATTAGAATCTTCATGACATTTTTTTCTTGTTAGGGGTAGGGTTTGGTAGGGAAGGTGACATGATTTCTTGCTAGCGTTACTTTCCACCCATCTATTATCTCTTCTCCCTTTGAAATTTGCATTGGTCATTCTAATTTTTAGAGTTGTCCTTTTAATTATTGATATTTCAATTTTAATCCCTCAATATTTAATTGGTTGTGGATTGAACTTCATAGTTTTTCAAGTTTGGTGCTTTTATTCTAATGATTTAATTAAGTTGTGGATTTGAAAAGTTGACGCGAGTTGTATCTTTTTTTTAAAATTTTATCAGTCAACATTATCTTTTTTTTATAGAAAAAATAGGTTGTATGATTTCCTTTATTTTCTTTTCTATCAGGTTATCTCATTCTCATACAATATGCTATGTATTATTTTTTGAATTTGATTCTTATTTTTTTATTTTTTTTTGTTTTTCTTGACCCTTTGGGTAATTTTTAATGATTTATTTAATACTCCTTTGATTTATTTAAGAATCAAGTGGTTAATGATTTATTTAATTTTTAATGATTTCCTTTAATTTCCTTTTGCTTTTCTTGACCCTTTGAGAAAGAAGAAACTACTGTATTCTCTAAATGATTTATTTAATACTATTACAAACCTTTTAGATAAAGCTATAGTTAAAAGCTTGTGTACGTTCTCTAACCTCTCTTTCTTTCACTAATCAATTGCTAACAGACTTTTTTTAACTATCTAATTACAAGACTAACAACATTACTGCTAACAAACTTAACAAACTTTCTTAACTGTCTAACAAGACTAGTAACATTTTAACCGCTTGATTCTTTAATTTCTTGACATGTGGCAAGACTAGTACCTTTGATTTCTTTACACTTCTAATATCATGCTCCTTGCTTCAAAGAAAATCGACCTATAAATGCAATTCCGCGAAAATATTCTTACAAGTACTGTCGTTTCTTCCCTAAGATCCATTTAATACAATACGAAAACTGTTCCTGTTATTGTCTTTTTCTCTAGAAAATTAAATCAATTATATGCACTGTTTTGATGCTGGAGGGGAAGGGAGAAGTAACTGTTCCGACAGACGTCATCTGTTTGCAAGAAAATTGAGCACATGCTTGCAGTTAGCATTATCGTATGCATATGATTCTACGCTAGCGGCATCGAAGCATCAAGAAAATGGTAAGAAACGTACAGAGATTTGGTTTTCTATTCGATTACCAGTTATTGTGAGCATTTTGTCAGTCATGGCCCAAGATGATGTAAGGTTCTTGCAATATAAGCTGTACGTGCCCTAAAGGGCATGGAGGTTCTCATCTCTTTCGGCTGGCTCAGAGAATCAACCATAGCCCTTCTCTTGAAAGATATGGTGCCGAGGCCGCTGGGGTCTGGAAATTATAATCATATCCCAGCAACCTTTGATCCGAAAGCTGTATATCATGACAACTAATATTATATTTTTATTCTAAAGTAAAGAGGTATTATTAAATAATTAATACTCATGTTAATCAAGACTTAATTCTTCCTCCAAATGATACTATTAAAGACTCATTATTTAAATCTGTTTAATGTATTTAAGAAAAAATTAATAATTTTTCTCAAATGCTAACCCTAATACTTGAAAGAGGACATGCTTTTTTTTCAATACTTGTACTATTGGGCTAATAAGATGCAAATCCGATAAATAAATACAATGTGTATGTATATTTTACAAAGAAATCCGGCAGAGTTTTATCTCTAAATTTTCAATAATTTTTACAAATTACAAAAAACAAATTCAACATCGTCTACCATCCGAGACTTCCTTATTTATATTAAACCCAACCATAAGAAAAACTTATTCTTTTTCTTCAATATTCACTCAAATAAATCAAGTATTGTTCGAAAAATAATACGAATAATAAGACAATTAAATTAGTTACAACATAAATCAAGATACGAGTTCATTTTCTAGTAAAAGTAAATCTAAAAAGGAGTTCAACATAATTATAGACATGCTTTAAAAAACTGCATTAAATATATCATTCATATTTAACTTAGATATATACATGCTTTTGGGTACAAAATTACTTTACAAAGCAAAATATTCATTTCTTCCATTCAAATCATTTGATTAAACAAACAAAAACAAAATATAAATACATGCTCAACATAATAATATTGTAAGGTACTTGAAAATTTATTTAATACTAAATACAATCAACTTTATACACAATAGTTATTTATTATTATCTTTTCTATATATTTAGCACATAGATTACTAAAGACTTAATTTCTTATTTTACCTTAAACCTTTTAAATCAATACAATTAGCATAATTTAAAGACAAACCAATATCCTCTCTAGTCCAATTTAAGGAATTCATGTCTTCCGTGACCTTCAGGTCAAAAAAAATATTACAATAAAGCTAAATTATATAAAAAAAATATTATAGTTTTTTTTTAGAATACTTTGGATTATTATGACTTATTCTATTTAGTTTTTAAGTTTTTTTTATCATTAACATAATTTTTTTTATAAAATATTAGATTCATCTTATCTTTAATTTTTATTATTTATCTAATATTAATTTATTATAATACTATCATATATATTTACTTCTTAAATTTACAGTGCCGCGCGACATACCATCTAGACATTACTACTTGGAGAAAGTGGCAAACTCAGGAAAGCAGATAGATGCCAAACGCTTAAGTTTTAATTTTCGAGTAAATTCTATTTACAATTAAGGGTCGACTTTCTAATTAAAGGTGCACGTGTGAGTGATTAAATTTCTAGATGACAGACCTTTTTTTTTTCCTACTTAATCTCAGAAATAAAAATAAAATTTATTGCTTGATTCAAGGTATCCCAATTTCCAACCACATAAATAGTATTATATAGGAATAAAAATATTATATATATATATATATATATATATATATATATATATATATATATATATATAAATAAAGTTATCTAAATAAGAATACAAATGAGGAACGCACAGAAACGGGGTCCCTCGGTTTTCTATGTTCCACATCCTTACAGCTGTGCAACGGGTCACCATTGTTTGACTTCCATTTCCAAAAGAAATAATCTTTCAAGTATTATATATATAATATAATTTCTTTTTTTTTCAAGGATTATATATATAATATAATTTCTTAATCGAGAAGGTGCTGGGGGGAGCAAGTGGGTTATGGGAAATCAAACATTGCAATCCTAATGTTAAGTTTAGGGTTTTTGTGTTTGTTCTATCGAACTATTGTCTACCAAACCCTAGGTCAGTTTCCGCATAATCTTGGGTCGGAATTGAGAAAGAAACAAAAGTCATCAACCCCATCAAGATCTTGTGAGCTAGATTTTGAGCATGTAGGGATGCTTTAATTATGTTAATAAGTACAAGAATGGCTGTGGGCTTTAATTTTTTTATTCATTCCGATAAAAAGTTATAAAATAATAAAAGGAACGGAAGATAAATGAGAATTCAACCATCCAACATTTTTTATTCGAAGTCTTTTATCTGGTTAAAATTTTAATACTCCGAGGAAAAAAAATATTTTTAATTTATTTTCACCAAAAAAATATAAATATAGTAGTAACATTTATAAACCTATTGCTAAGTGAAAAACACTCTCTAATCATTCTATAAACCATGATCTTCCTTTTCAACCTGGTTAAAAAACAACTATATTTTAATTGAATTCTTTAAAAAAAAAAACAAACTCATTAACATCAGAATTTATATTTTTGATGTTAAAATAGGATCATTCAAACACTTTTTTTTTCCAATATTATTTAGTGATTTTCTCCCTCCTCTCTCAACATTCAAGAATTGAGATGTAAAAAGAAATAAAGTTTAAAACAGAGCAGTAAAATGCTAAATCAACAAAATTTCAAGCCAAATTAATATGGGATCTATTTTGTTTTTTTATTAAGTTTCGTTCTTGTTATTTTAATTTTTATTTAACCACATCCCAAGATTTTATTTTGCAAAATTTCATATACGCAAGAGTACACCGAACGATATGCAAGGATTTCGACACATCAAACCATGCTATATAAGTTAAAAAGGATGAGATTGCAGTACTGCAATGAATAATGGATCTAGGGCTAGAGAAACAATCCACGGTGCACAATCCCCCCCCCCCCTCCCATAATAGTGTAATGAATTGTGGGTGTGGAGAAATAGGACACAACACGTTAGTTCTTCTTCCATGTCCTCTAGTTCATTTTGTGAGTGTACTGTAATATTTATAACTATAGTGTGCGTGGGCGTGCTTTCACTCAATAAAACATGTATTATATATATATATTGCCCGGAACTTTCAACAAGCTTTCCAGAAATGGTTTGACAGGCCAACCAGATCTCCGGAAATGGCTCAACAAAAATGATGTCATGGTAGTTTGAAATGAAGATGGCAGCTCCTTTTTGCACAAGAAGCTACCATGAAGGTAACAAATTACTAACCTGTGTTAGGAAATGGTTCAGTTCCATTCATCAACATTTGGAACTGAAAAAGAAACATAATTCACCGACCAGATGAACCGCTAACTGCTCAATTATTGGCGATTGTTACGTCCTGTCCAAAGCTATGTCTACTTCTTGTTCCATTTCCCCTTCTTGTAAGGAATCCCTCTGATTCTTGCCCAGGATTATTGCCAACAGTTCCAGCTCGATTTGAAGTTGAATTTATGTTTTTTAAGGGTTTATTTAGTTTTAAAATATACTAAAATAATATTTTTTATCTTTTAAATAATTATTTCAATACAATAACTTAAGTTATTAGATGAAATTTTACGATATAATTTTTATTATTTTTTAACATAAAATATCTTGAGGTACAAGAAAAAGCTTTTAATATTATTTTCAAAAACAAGAATAAAGAACAAACAAATGGTTTTTTAAGACATTAGAACCCAACTTAATTATAAACTCCATATACATAAGTAGAGAGAGTTTACCGATTATGAATTTGGAAAGTGTCTTCAGTGAAGTGCTAGATTCGAGCCTGAGTTTATTTATGTCAAGGAAGAGGGGCTGCCGCCTCTGCCTTTATTTCCCAAGGCTCCAATTTAATACTTTTCAATAAATAAATAAATAAAGCTCATAAAATGTCTTGATTTGCCATAGAAAATGTCCATAATTATTTAAAAAAATTTCGCAGGCCTTTAAGGTCAGAAACAGTGCTCGTTATAAGAACATCAATGGAGGCCTACCACACAGTGACGAATGAAATACTAACAACCGCGACGACTCTGAAGATTCTATTATTGTAGAAGATTTCCAGTTATACATAGTCTGTCGAGCTGAAATCCACAATTTCTCATTAAATTAAATGGATAGAATAATTGATGAAAAGTGAAACATACACGCAGAGAATTTTAAGCATAAATGATCCACGTAACAAGGACACCATGACCCATACAAATATGGTGGTTGGAAGGCAATTTTCACAGGAATCCCATCTAACAAACAATAGAATAGACTTGTATTATCTAGTGGGACAAAAAATATCTAATTGGTTCAGAAAATTATTTTCCTTGATTCTTTTTCTTGGGGTAAGAAGCATGTGTAGCTGGAGAATTTATTTATTTATTTTTTTAGCCTATAGTATATATAACCTGTCACATCTAGTACCAATAATACAATATGCCATGGCCAAATTGGGAAAAATACAATTTAGTGGGGGCCAATATTAATACTGAGCCAAGTGACCTCTTCATCCCTTCCTCATCCACTGATGTACATGATGTTCAAAAGAAAAAAGAGAATTAAGAAGAAAAAAAAGGACCCTTTATACTATACTATACTATATTATATTGTCATACTATACTACAAAACTTGGGAATGTTAGGTTATGAACAGTTTTTAATTCAACCTTTTTTTTTTTCTATTCCCCTCTTTTTTCTTTTGATATTGCCTTTTTATTTTCTTTAAATTCATCCTCCCACGGTTTAAAATCTAATATATTTTTTAAATTACGTACATAATATCTTGGTATTAAATTAATACTCACTTTTGCAAAATTTGATTTTTTTTATTTTATTAGTTAAGGAATTGAAATAATGGGATTGGATTTAACATAGAAAAAAAAAACCTTTTTTATTTTTATTTTTACGATTCATGGGGTGTGAAAAAACTCTTGTTTTGTATCTAAAATCTTTACCTTTTTATTTTTAATCATATTTTTTTTAAGGATTCCTAGAATCTGAGAGGGAACAAGATCACTAAAAATGAAAGTGGAGAGAGTGGTCGATTAACAATATTTTAACTATCAAAAAAATTAATTTTAATATCAATAGGTTTGTCTTGGAGATAATGATTTAACGGAGATGGTGTTTCCTCATGAACATGTCATAAAACTTAGATTAGGATTTGTATTTTTTTTTATTATTATTTAGTTGCATTTTGGTTTTGTAGAGTCATTGTAGGCTCTTTTCGGGTTTCAAATGGATTTGTTGAGGTTACTAGGATATTTTTTTGGATGTTTTTAAATGAAATATAAGTTAAAATTAGGTTTTTGAAGTAAGAAAATATAAACCCTAAATTTCCAATCATTTTCAAAAATTAACCAGAAGACAACATATAAAACAGATGATATTTCATTTGTTATATATTAAAAAAAGCTAGGAGGCATATAGCATATCATTCATCCGTTGAATTTTTTTTTCTTTATAATTTTCTTTATTATCCTTTTAATAAATATTTATTATTATATAGTTAAATAAAATAAAAATAAAAAAGACGCTCAAGCATCAAGCATCAGTGCTAGTATATTATTATCTTCCTACCATACCAAATCATTTAATCTCTTGTATTAACCAAATCGTATTTCATGTATTTTTTTTTTTGCTACCATTGCGTATTGTATTGAAGAACTTAGGCTAATATATTGTCTTCCTGCCATTCCAAATCATTTAAGAGTGAAATCTCGTTTATTTGTTGAAAAATAATTTTTTTTGAAAAATAAATTTTAAAAAAGAAAATTCTAAGAAAGTAAATTATTTTCTGATGTTTGGTAGTGTAATGAAAAATAAGTTGAAAAATATTTTCCAGTGTTTGGTTATGTAATAGAAAATGAGCTGGAAAATAAATTATTAATGTTTTATTTTCTCAAGTTTATTAAAATAATGAGGAACAAATCTTACAAATTAAAAATTTGAATGAGAATGAAATTGAAAAAAATATAATTTCATAAATTATCTCAAATAAAATAAATAATAATCAAAATAATAGAGATCAAATTTAAAAAAATAAAAAAACAATGAAAGATGAAGAAATTAAAATAATAATAATTAATATTTCATAAATTATTTCAAATAAAATAAGTAACAATCAAAAGAATGAGGACCAAATTTGATAAATAAAAAATTTCAATAAAAAAAATGATAAGGGAAAAGCAAATAATAATTATAAAAATAAGGACCAAAGTTAATATAAAAATTAAATTTTAAGAGATGATATTGAAAAACAAATATTCAAAACAAAATATATATAGCAATTAAAAGTTTGAGGACCAAATTTGATATAATCAATAAATAATATGATATTTCTAAATTTTTCACAATTTCCAAAAAGTGTTTTGCGTCCAAATTTTACAGGAAAACACTTTCCTGAAAACCAAACTAAATTTTTCTTTGACTAGAAAGTGTTTTTCGTTGATCAACTTTTTTAATGGCAAACAAACACAGGAAAATTTGAAAAGTGATTTCTCAAAAAATAAATTCTATAAAACAAATATAGCCTGAAATAAGAAAATTTTTATGAAATATTATTAATTGGTATTTCGTGTTCATACCTATCTCGTCAAAGGGTTTTATTTATATCCAACGGTAAGAGTTTTTCAATAATCAATACTGTTTAAATTAAAGAATTCATCATCATAAATAAAATCATTAACATGAAATTTCTAAAATCACATTCATTTAAGGAGTTTTATTTTTTAAAAATATTTGCTAAAATGTAGCTATTGCATTTCCTAACTTGATACATGCATTCATTAAAATTAGAATTTTATTATTGCTGTGCTTTGATGAAGAAACTCATTGACTTTCACTGAATTTGCTATCAGTTTTAAAATTGCTCCCCACAAAATAAATAGAATATTTAGCGTTTTTTTTTTTTAAGTACACGAGTTTTAAAGTTGTTTGGACTAAATTAAATGCTCGAGAATAAAATCAATAAATTTAATTTAATATTTTTTAAAGAAAAGCTAAATTTAACAAAGATTAGAAAAGAAAAATTGAGACAACCCTTGTTATTTTAAAAAGAAAAATAAATATTATAGAAAGTGAATAAAAAGAATGTTGGAGAATGAAATTACAAAAAAAAAACATAAAAAAAAGAAAAAATCAAACAAGCCTGATTGAACATTGTAAACACGAACTAAACTCTCAAATTTACAATCTGTTAAATTCTCGACCCAGGCTCAACCCAGAATCTCAACACTTAAAGAATCAAAAGTTGGAGGATGAAGTCAATTAATTTAATTTAATTTTGAAACATAATCCTTTTTTAAAAAAGCTAAATTTAACAAAAAAAAAAAAAGAGGCAACTTGTGTTCTTTTAAAAACAACTAAAAAATCACATAAAAAGTGAATAAGAAAATAAAAAAAATATTGGAGGATAAAAAAGAAAATCAACGAAGCCCATTCCAACTTCTTAAACTAAGATTAATCTCTTAAACTTGCCACTAGTTAAATTCTAAACTCAAACTTAACTAAAAAGCTAAATATTCGACCAATTAAATGTTGGAGAATGAAAAATAATAAAAAAACCAATCTAAAAAAATATTGCAAGGTAAAAAATAGTAATAATAATAAAAAAAATTAGATTTGATAGGAAAAAAAACTCAAGAAGATGAAATTGTAAAAAAAAAATTTAAAAAATCATCTAAAATAAAATAAGTAGTAATTATAAAAATAAAAATCAAATTTAAAAGATAAAAAAATTATTAAGAATGAAATTGAAAAAAATCCTTAATTTTATAATTTATTATAAATAAAAAAATTATAATGAAGAGATTAGGGATGAAATCGAGAACAAAACTTAAAGACTAATTTGATTTTTTTCAAAACCTAGCATGAAAATTAAATAAAAATAAATATATATATTAAATAAAAGACTAGATATTACATACGAAAAACTAGCAACAATTAAGCCACACACAACGTGTACTTGGATTGAACGGTGAGACGTTTCGGCGCACGCGCTGTCATAACCCAGCTGACATTGTTCATGCGCTTCCCATTTTGTTTATTTTGCCTATTTATGAAATTCCTTTAGGAGAAACCTCCAAAACAAAGCTGAATAGTTTTGCGTGGAAAATGAAGAATGAAAACTGAGTTCTTTTTAGGTTTTGTCTTTTAGCTCTTTGTGATAATTAGGTTCAAAAAGTATGGCCACCAAGACAGAGAAAGAGACTTCAACAGTTTATATTTCGGTGTTAACATGCTGTTTTGACTACTCAACGCAGCTAGCTGCAAATTTCAGGATTGAAGGGACTTGTATCAGTATCATCCACAGATGACAGATAATAACGCAAGCAAGTGAGGATTCTCAGTGACGCACTCATCCCTGTTGAAGTGGGAACAATCAGTTTATAGTTTATTAGTATTTTAAATCAGAAAAAACAGAGTTCCTCCATTATTGAAACAAAACACAAGTCCAAGGAGTAATACGTCGTTAAATTAATTCGAACACAACCTAACTTGATTAGCAAAGATAAGTATTTTGGCTGGGGGGAGCAGCGGGAGGGCTTTCACCACAATATCGAACTCTCCAAAAAGAAATAGAAGAAAAAAGCAGGGGTAATTTTACTAGTGTACACTAATTAATGCTCCCACAATGAAGTCTCAAAAGCTCCAGTAGTCGTAATCACATTACTTTCTGGAATTATTGACAAATACTGATCGCTAAAATACCCAGTACCCACAGCACCGTAGTCTTCACAATACCAGGGCTGGTTAATATTGTACGGCCACGAGTCACCAAACAAAACAAACTCAGGAAATTCCTCGAGATTTGTTTCCAGACTCGGCAACTCAACTATCTCGCTCAGTTCTTCAGGAGTCGCCACGTCACTTGGTGATGATGTCACCTCTGCTGTTGACGATGAGGACGGGGAGGAGGAGGACTGTGTCACTAGCGAGGATGATGACCGGTTATTATTACTCGCCGTAGAGTCGTTGCTGTTACTGTTATTTTCATCGTCGCAGACTTCGGTGGGAGCCGAAGGAACAATGTTGAAGTCCATAGAAGCGGCTTTTGCGGCGGCAGCTTGGACATCACGTGGAGAGTTAGAAGCGGGTCGTGGCAGAGACCCGGCAAGTTTGGGGAAATTGAGGATGGCTGAGTTGCCTTTAATGCTCAAGGCTGCCACGTCATGGGCACGTGCTGCCATCTCTGGGGTGGAAAAGGTGCCTAGCCAGATCCGATTCTTCTTTCTGGGCTCCCGGATCTCCGACACCCATTTCCCCCATGTCCGCATTCGGACCCCCCTGAATACCGGGTGCTTGCTGTTGCTGTTGGTGCTGGTGCTGGTGCTGGTGCTTTCTCTTGGCCTCTTTGGTTTTCTTGGGTTTTCTTCCGGGTCGGGTTTAGACACCGGGTTTGGTGATAATCCTGATGAAGATGGGGAAGACAGGGCTTGCAGGGAGGAGGAGTAAGTGCTTGTGGAGTCTGTCTCGGAGTTGGAGTTTGATACCGGCGAAACAGTCATGTTTTCGGTGATCAAGTCACTCAATGTGCTTGTGGTTTTCTTTTGTTAAGAACAAGCTCTTAAGCACCTAACTAGCGGGGAGTGATTTTTTATGTTGAGAAGGAAATGCACAACGAAAGGTTGGTTTCTCTTTATATAGAGGAAGGATGGTGTTGTTACTGTTGTAGAGGAGAGAGAGTGATGCCGTGTACAGCATATAGAAAAAAAAAAAAAAAAAAAAAAATTAAGGTTTTTTATACTCTAAAATTATATATATAAAAAACCCAATTTATTCTAAATGTTAAAACTTTTTAACTATTTTAAAAAATAACATGGAATTCATTTAAATAGCTGAACCAACCTAGCCAGCTTACACCAAAAATCAATTAAAGCTTTAAAAAACAAGTAAGAAATATGAAAATAACAAGAAAAACAAAGCAAATTCTAAAATAAAAAAGTTTCGAATCCAATATACGTATGAAAACAAACTCAGAAAGCATTGACTTTCCAGATTTATTACAAACTAGATCTATATAATATGATATTAAAATCTCATCCTATTTAACAATTGAGTTAAAAATAATACAACTATAAGAGGTAATTAAACAAATTAGATTTTAAATTTATTTTTGAATGATCACCAACTTTTTTAAAACTATTCAAAGTTTATATGTTTATTAATTTTAAGATATATGATATTAATCAAAATACATCTAAATTATTATAAACACTCACACTAAAAAAAATAAAAAAAAAATGCTAGCTTCTCTTCATATCAGTTGTTGCACTTTCGGCATAAAACAGAAATAGGAAGAGAAAAGGAAGGGGTACGGGACAGGTTCACAAACAGCGAGGGGTAACGTGGAGAGGCTATAAGGCGAGGGACCCCACAAAGTGACATTTTCTCTTATATCTAATGTCTTGTCCTAAACCAGAAAGTGGTAACATAGGCCTCAGGTGAGCTTGGACCGCAGGTTGGCACAGGTTCATCGTTGTTAAATCCATCTATTTAAATACAAAATCAGTATCTTGCAGCTACATGATACGAGAGCACTTCTTTTACTCATAATCCAAACATATGTGATTGTGACTAAGAGTTTATATATATATATATTGACATTCCACCTTTTTCATATAAATAAAAGAATGTTTTCTTTATTTTTTTCCTTATCTCCAACGCATGCAAACTCTTAAGGAAGGGAGAGAGGAGGATGGGAATGGCAGAGGAGTGGTGGTGGAGGGGGAGGAGGCGACCCCTAGAGGGTGTGGCAAGGAGAGGGATCACAACGGACAGCTGGCATACCCGTTCTGTGGAACTAGGAATTTTCCGTTATAAAAAATGGGCTATCTAGGCTCCACTGTAGTTAATACAATTTCCTTTTATTTCACCTATAATCGTAATTATTACTGCTGCTGCTGTTCCTCTGTTTCTTCTACGGAGCAACATTTACATGCTACCTGACTAGTATTTGAGAACCTTACACCAGCTTTCCTTTCCTGCGTATGCGTATTAATTTGTGCCAGTTCAGGCCCTCCTCGGCTTTGTCCCACCCAATATAAATAGATCTTCGAAATACAATATATATATATATATATATATATATAATAAAAATATATATAGTATTTTAAAAACACAAAAATAATTTGAATAGCTAACGTCATTCGTGAAATGAATTTAAAAGAAACATATAGATATATATCGTCTTTAAAAAGAATAAGAATTATAAAATATTAATTAGTTTCAAATATCAAATACCAAAATAAGAGTTGATTATGTTTAAAAAAAATTAAAATCACAATTACTTTATTATTTCTCAAAAAAAATTACCTTAGCTATATGTTTCTTTTAAATTCATTTCACGCATGACATTAGCTACCTAAATTATTTTTGTGTTTATTCACAAGTTATTTATTATTAAGGGAAGTTTATTTACTTGAAGTCGGTCCTGAATAAGAAATATCACATCTCAAAGATTTTTTTGTTTCTCTTATTTATTTATATTTCTTGACCTTTTTTTATTTTTTTATTTACAAAACATAAGTTAAGAAGAATACTAAGCTCAATCTATGTTGGTCGCTACTCTAATAAGACTCGTTGACTTATTATTGATCTCGTTTTTATTTAAAAGCATTACACTAGACCTACAATGGTCCCTAAAACTAAGAGACATGTCGATCTAACGTTAAAATCCAAGTTTAATTAAGACATGATGTTAACTTGATGAAAACTTGTCAACTCATTATTAAACTCATTTTAAGGTTAAAAACGACGTGTTAAGCCTATGTCGGTCCTTAAAAAATAGAAAACATATTGACTGAACTATTAAAAAATTCACCTGATGTAATTTGTTCATTTCCTCTATTGAAGCATATAACTTTATATCACGAGTTCATAACTTTTGAACCTACTATGCATATATATATAAATACATATATATATATATACTCATTTTTTTTTTATTATTATGGTTATCAAAGGATATAGTGTCTCTTTCTATTTAGATGATATGTTCTGGATCATGATCGCCAACTTAAGAATTTTTTTTAGCAGATCTATCATTCCACTCTCTAATATGGTGGAATGAGATGTCGAATGTTTCTTTTGCCTGTGTGTTTATGTGTTTCAAAAACACTTTTGAAAAAAAAATTTATATTTTTTTCTTCGCTTCAAATCAATATTTTTTATGTTGTTTTCTTATCATTTTAATATGCTGATGTTAAAAATGATTTTTAAGAAATTAAAAAACATATAATTTTGATGCATTTCCGATCAAAAAACACTCTGAAAAGCAACCACGACCACATTCCCAAACACCCCAACATCAAGTTATCAATATGCAATTCAATTTTCATTAAAGAAATGCGACATATGCATTTAGAAGGGAGATTGTTTTTATAAAACCATGCAAGTTTGCTATAAAGTTATCTTAATAAGGATTATTAGTTTATCAACCATATTAATAAGAGATCATTTAATGTGTGATTGAGAGGATTTATTAGTAGCTTTTGAGAATAAGCAAGAAAAATAGATAGTTGTGATAAAAGAAACAAGAACAAGGTACATACAAAGAGATATTCAGACTGAATTTTCAATTCTATTATTTTAGATGAATTTATGCATAAGACTTCTTTACAACATCATATTTTACAGGTTTGGAGAGATCACACCCATCCATATTAGGCAAAATGAGTGCTCTGAATGGAAAAAAAAAACTTTCTTGATCATATAAAGGCCTTCATAGTTGGGTGTTCATTTGTTTCTATCTACCTTTAGTATTGGAAGAGTCTTTTAAGCACCAAGTCACATTCTCTTAATTCTCTAAGGCGAGTTTTCTTATCATATGTCTTAATTGTCCTATTTTGATATAAAAGACTACGATTAAAGAAGATTAACCTTTTCTTACAAATTATATTTAGTTGCTCATTATATAACTTGGCTCATTCTTAGTCTTTTAACTCTATTTCCATCAACACTCTCAAAGAAGTGATTTTGATCTATATTGGTATCACGACTTCCATTCCATAAACCAGCTAATATAGATTTATACTTATAGATGTCTTTATTGTCATGCAATAAGCATAAAAGGGTATATAAAAGCATTTTATGCTAGTCTATATAAGTAACGACCATCTTCTATATGATTTTCTTGAACTCTTGTTAGTTGCCTTTAAAACACCATTCATTTTTTCCCAGTATCGAAAGGGGTTTAAATGGTTAATCTTCCACCTCTTACAGAGTTCAACCATAATCTTTCTATTGAAGTTTTGATCATAATTTGTTATCAGCATTTCTAGTGAATCACACTGACATATTGGGTATTACTTAATAAATCATCAAAATAGTTTTTAGGTTATATAAGTATAAAACAATGCTTCTACTCATTTGGTAAAGTTATTGATCGCTACTAGAATGAAGCAATGTCTATTTGCTTGCCTTATTATTGATTGGATTGATAACATCTAGTCTTTATATAGAAAATAGCCAAGGAGATAACCATATAGAAAAAAAGAGATAACAGTGGTAGACTTTACATTTATAACACTTCTTGATATATTCAATGCAATTATTTTCCATAGTCATCCAAAAGTACCATGATTATTATATTTGTTTGGTCATCAAATGCCCATTAGTATGTGTGTAACATAAATTCCTTTGTGGACTTCTTGTATAGCTTTCTTAGCTTTTGTTGAGTTTTGACATTATAATAGAGTACCAAAATTATTTTCCATTAGCATGTGTGTATAATCCATTGACATTATTTTTAAAGGTTTCCCATCCATTTTGGAAGCCCTGGTGACTATTTTGGCCTTTGATAAACTATTTAACATTATAATACCATAGTCTTTCATCAATTTCCCCTGTAAATAAGAAACAATCAACTTCTAATTTCAATTCAAATAAGTTGTGCTTTGATCCCACAGTCGATTTTAGCCATGAAAATTAAAATTGCTAGAGCATCTGCAAACATGTTAGCATAAGACCAGATAAATACATTAGTATATTCTTTTAACAACTTAATCAAATTTCTTTTTTCTCCTTATAAAATCAGAGTTCCAACCTTTAATTCTTTTATATTATCATTTGTACCTATATTGACATGTTCTAACTTTTCTTGATTTGGTTTTATAGCATACTCTAATTGTTCCACCAACCTAGTTTCACCATTCTCTCATTTCTCTTGATCCATTACAATTAAAGTTTCATCCAAATTAGGCCAAATATGCTTAATGCAATGATTTTGGAATTTTAAGGATTCATCGCTTTCAGGATTCTTGAAAGCAAAAGGTATGGGGATAAGTAAATGATAAATAAATGAAAAATATGAATAAATTTCCCAAAATTGCATAATTTTATTTTTGGATAAAAACTGCAAGATCTCTTAATATGAAAATAAACTAAGCTCAACGCAAAATAGATTTCTTTTCCAATATCCTAAACTACGATTATTAAAAAAATGAGGATAACATAATAGCAAAATTACTTAGATTTGAAAACGATATGAATTTCTCATACCTTCTAATTATCAAATTCTTCCCTCTCAGCACACATTTTAACCAATTATTCGATGGATGACACCTTTTATAAGGTGCTAATGGTCAACTAGAGTAAGATCATAACTTGAGAACCAATTGACCTCGACATAAGATAGATGACATAGTCTTTAGTCTATTTCTCGTCCAGGTTATGGATGATGAGATTGGTAAACACCTTATTCAGGTTTCTCATTTCATTTTTAGCTTATATTATACGGGCTTGATGAGAAAATATGTTACAAATAGGTGAAATATCATTTTTTTTCATAATTATGATCGCACCTCTCGATTCAGGAAATTCTTTTCTCATATTTCCTTTCCACCACCTTTAAGTAAATGATTAGTACTTAAAAGTGTATTTTTATCAAGGTTTTATATCATCATTTTGCACTTGAAGTATCAATAACTCCTTAGCTAGAGCATGTTTTATAATAACAAGTCTGATAATATAAGATACCTTTAATTTATGGTAAATGTTCATTTTAAATATAGGCCTTTCACATAAATCAGATGATTGATTGATGAGTTTAACTACTGAAATTGAGAAGACAAAGAGATGGCTAAGCTTAGAAAAGAGATGTTGGTTTAGTCCAAACTGGAACATCATTTGGTTATTGGATCATAACTAGAGCTGTAGAGCTTAGATTTAGGTCTGGTTTATATGTATGGAAAGCTAAGACATAGGCCTAAAACTTTCATGAGCGTCCAAGATTTAAAAGTGTCATTTTCGAGTTCAAATGGTAGCAACAACGGAGAAGTCAGAATCTATCATGCAGCCCATATAATGTTCAGTGTTCAGCCCATATCTCAAGTTCTAGAAGTCCAAATGCGTCGATTCTTATTTTGTTGGAAAGCTGAGACAATTTCCCAGAACTTTCATGAAGACTATCTATTCAAATTATGATGTTAGCAATGATGTTTTCTACAGACAAGAAGATAAGGATTGTCACCAAGTCAAGATGTGGCCACCCACTCAACAATTAATCATCAAATTAATAGTTCCGAATTTTAGCCTATAAAAGGAGGTATTTACCATGCATTTAGGCATCTTGTTTTTCAGATCAAGATCTTGCTTTACTCTCTTTCTTTGTATTTTATAATGTTTAAGTTTTATTTCATGTTATATTAATCTCTTGTTTATGCTTTTCATTTCCTTTCCTTTACTTACTTAATGTATATCATTATTATATTTTTATTTTGTTTATTCATGTTTCTCATCTTTATTATGTTTAGCTAAGTTTATTTTGTCAAGGTGAAAAGAATACACTAATGGTGTAAGAATTAGTATAGTATGAATTCAACATGGACTTTAATGTTTGATACTAACATGTTTTGTATTTGTTATCTTACTTACTCTTAATACCTTGCTTGTTAAATGGTTAATCTAGATTTGTGTTGTACAACCCTTGGTACAACAAATACTTGATCCTTTCATAACCAACTGTATGGTATAACTGACACCTGTGTTATGAAAAGAACTTGATTTGTTGTTAACATAAGTTATCACCATAAATGCCTGACCACATTTACAAGTATTGGCATTACTCAAATAAGATAATTAATATAATCATGTTAATAATTTATAATCTGATTGAAACCTCCTTTGTGTGTGATTTCCAGTTGAGTAATAAAAAGAGTTTATAATATGCTTATTTGAAATACCGTTAGTGGATCCTCTAACCTTGACAATTGTTTTATCCTTGTTTAATCCTCACATTTCAAAGTCCTTTTAAATTCTTTGTTTTATTATATATATTATTTGTAATTTATATAATTGATCTCCATGTGGTTCGATCCTGGTCTTGCCGGGTTATTTATTACTTCAACACTCCTACACTTGGGATAAGACATCAATCTTTTGATCGTGTCAGTAAACCCTTTTACTTGACTTAAAACCCAAGCCAAAATGTTGATTGATATTTTTTTAACTTTATATAGTTGATTCACTATAGTAACCCTTTGTTCAAATCATATCTTAGTGGCAACCGGTACTCTATCATATATTTAACAACCGTGTATATAATTTTTAGATTCTTCAACACTGTATTCTTAAGCACCAACTCTGCATTCACAATCTTAAAGGCATAAAGGTCTTAATCTTGAATTCGCTCAACTTTTCTATATAAGGCATTAACATATTATTTATCAAATACAATATCTATTTTATTTTTGCAGTCACTAGCCCTTTATTGACCATATATTTGAGTATTTGATGCAAAAATGATGCCACAACTAATGCGAACCAATTATTAAGTCCACATCAATGTCACCAATCATTTGTCTTAGTGAACCATCATAAACCTTTGCTATCATATTGCTTGGAAGCATATATGATACAACATCTAGTAAACGATTTAAAATGTGCCTTAAAAGCATATTAAGAGATAAGCCATTATGTATCAAACTTTGGCTTTGATGTAATCTTTACATTTACCCGTGATGTGCAATGACTTGTTATGTCCAATATCTTCTAGGACTAATTCATCTTTAGAGAAATATAGGTAGTTAATGGCCTAGATTCTTCCCACCAGATGTTATCTATAATCAAAAGTGATATCTTAAGGAACATATGATTCATTTAAAACCTTCTGAAATGTCTTTTGATGTGGTTCTGAACTCAATATAACATAAATTAGGGATATCCAAGCTAGAGTTTTTTTAATTGATCAACCATACTTTAGTTGCCATGTTTCATTATTTAGGAAACTTAGTGGCTTCTTCATCATATATTGGTTTGTTGACTTTGTTATCATTGGCAACCTTTTTTTACTACTTTTTCATATGTATCCCTTTTTTTTTCCCCAACTCTTTAGAGTAAAACACCTTCTACTTTTTGGCAAATCCCTAACCTCAGTCTACATGATAGAGTGACTCCTTATTATAAGAAGTGTATATGTAATTATAAGATAAAACACAAAGTTATTAATAATCTTATAGGTTATAATAGACATAATCATTATTAGAGTTTCATTATTTGTTAGTTAGTTCCTACATACCTCTATTTTGTCAAGATTTACTCTTCGAAAAGAAATCATTCCCTCCTCATTCTCAATCTTATTGATCTCAACTGGTAGCATATCTAGGATCATTAGTCTTAATTTCATGATGAAACTCATTATAATTATTAGCACCATGCCTTGACTTATTATGGAACTTACAATAGTCATCAGGATTCATAACAGCCTATGTTTTGGAGGGTGTCCTATGATAATTTTCATTGGATAACATAACAAACAAATTTCTCATTATCATCTTCAAGAATGACCTCTTTCATGTCAAACCTAGAGCCATTGAAAATCATGTTTACATTGCATTGCGTTATAGCAATATGGTTTAACAAGGGATTTGTGTTCATATTTAGGGTATTTTGACTCATCAAATGTTACTCGACCCAATTTGATAAGGTGAAGGAGTTTATCTTTAGAGGGATTTTAATGATCAATGTTATGCCTAATTGCACCAGCATTGTATTCCAATTTATGGTTGGGTTTTTACTAATGAGGGTAAGGTGGTTGGAATGGTCTTTTTGGGGGTGGGAGTGATTGTTTAATGCTAGAGAGTATTTTGAAATTTTTTCTTGAAGGTAGCAATTGAGGTGGTAATGTTTCCTAGATTTTTTAGGTATTTCTAGAAGACTGGTTGTCAAGGCTAACCTAGGCATTTGATGTTGATTCGCTTAAAAATGACTAATTTAAAGGGAAATCTTTTGGTTGGTAAGTAGGGAATTGTGAAGATGAGCTTATATTGGCAATCGATGTAACATTGAATGGTGTCAAAATGAATAGTTAAATATTGTAACTACTGGTATCGACTTGCTTATGAAACATTTATTGATTATTATAATGGCATCTGGGTTAAAAATGATTGGTTTTCACCTAGTGCACTTTGTTGTCCTTTCTCTTGCCGATAAACCTTTATTTTTGTTGGTCGCATCACAAGTGTCTAAGATTTTTTTCTATTCTTACTGCTTGATCAATTCTTTCAGCTATAACAAGAATAATTATAAAAGTTTCTCCAAATTGCCAATTAGATATTCAAATCATTGAGCTTTGAATGTATTCGAGAATAGCATGATCATTTTTTTTTATTGGACATTATATACATGTAGGCATATAATGGGACACTGTGTGCCACTATACTTGGTAAACTCAGGTATCTTAAACTTTTTAGGTATTACAATGTCAGACACGAGACATATTTTAACTGATTTTATTAGGATAATAATGGTCTATGCATTCCATCGATTAAAGTCTTTCTTCTATTATAAACAACTTTTCAAAGTTAAGCTCTTTTGCCTTCTTCTATTATAAACAACTTTTCAAAGTCAAGCTCTTTTGCCATCTTGACCCTCTTCTTCAGTTGCGTGGTTAAAAGTTAAAGAAACCTAGACTTATTGTGCTTATGACAACCTCAAGAATGGAAAATACATTGTGAATTGGGACTAAAAAGAAATGTCAGGTGCCCCTTGGTTTAGCGAGGAAAAAAAATGGCCTTGATGACATTTATGATACTAACTGGATATTAGGGCAAAGTGACATTTTTGCTTGAGTTTACCCTGGATTAAAGGCCCCTTTTTTTTAATGGTATAACTTGTAGTGCTCAGTCAAACAAGTTAATGGGCTTACTAAACTCTGTTTTCAGACTCACTAGCTCCCTATATTTGCGTTTTTAAGCCATGATCTCTTTTTATTTTTCATTTTCACGTACTTAAATCTATGGCTATAAAATTTAAAAGAAAGTTGAACTTTTACATGATAACTTATATTTATTCCTTAGGTTATATGTAAAAAATAAATAAGATGTATAAATGAATGTAAAAAGTTGGATTAAGTATGCATGTTTATTATTGTTTGAGTTTATTAGTATATTGAGTTTATAAGGATGGATTAGTTTGAAATTTCTTAAAAAATATCTCACTTAGGACACTAAACCCACATGAATTTTGGTTGATTAGAAGAAAATTTGCTACCAATAAGAAATAAATTTTCACTGAATATTTCTCTTATAGGAATTTATTTAAACATAAACTAAACATCAAATACAAAGTAAACAATTGGATATCAAGAAAGAGTGATGGAATGTCTTTTTATTAATCCAAAATAACAATGTACAAAGCTTGTGTGATATAATACAAACTTGTTCTAAAAATCATTGTCATATACAAAGTTACTTTGCTCATTCTTTCCATAATTTTAAACCCGGATATGGTGTGACTTTGTTGATGAATTCTTGAATCTGACCAAAGTAGTGCAAAAGTTTATCTTATAAAGCTAATTGACCCTCTGCTACGTGTTGAGCTATGCCTCTTAATCTTATGGAATGATTCTTGACATATGGTTTTGAAAGCCTAATGATGTGCTTCCCTTTTTAAAACATCTTTCTCATTAGTTAAGGTTTGTCTAATCGAGACAAATTCCTTATGTTGGCTAACTAACTCTTAATGATGATTTTTGTTACTCCATTTCAAAGCCCCCAGACAGTTATCCAACTATATGATCAATTTTAATTGTTGTTGACATTGTTTTTAAAGCATCCTTTTTGTTTACTCTAATCCATTTATTCCAATTTGGGCATCTTTAAGCTTGATTTCTAACTTTCACTTTTCCATAATTTTCTCCTAAGCTATCAATATTGTGTGCACCATTTTTACCACCATGTGATCTTGTTCCTTATTGGCTTTTAACATCCTTTTGAGTCTTGCTTCAAATTCCTCAAAAACATGTTTTTGTTATTGCAGTTGAGTCAACAAGTCATGTCTTTCTTTTTCCATAGTGACATGTATATGTTCTCGAGCTACAAGATTAACCAATATTTTTTTCTTTTTAGCACTCAGCTCCTCTACCTCTAAGTTTAAACCTAAATTGTAAAATTTTTGTTGTGCTTAAATATTCTCTTGAACATTTTACAAGCTCTAAGCCATCAACCTCTATGGACAATCAAAGGGTAAAACTCGATACCTTTTTCCTCTAGTTTATTGCAACATTTAATATCTAAGAGTAACCTTTCCATCAACTCTTCTAACAGTTGTGACCATATCAAGGCACTTCCAAGCTCATTTTACTGATTCTAATGACCCTTTAAAATTCTGAATTCCTCATAAAACTAAGCCAAATTAGTGGTTCTCAAAATGAATTGCTTGAATCCTGGGGCAAGCCTGAGCCTTAGTTTTCTCCCCTTTTATAAAAGACAGGTGAAATGTCATCAACCGCTATCTTTTTATATATATATAAAAAGGATGACAACGCATCACTGTTGTGGCAAATTACATGTCCTTTATTATTACAGATTCCGACCGCCATAGGTGGTTAGAAAGTTGAGCTACTAACTTTTAGGCAAAAAAAAAATCATTTTCACATCTTTTTTTCAATTAAACACAATTACAAAACACCAAATGGACCTCAATAAACTCCTACATTTGGTCTTAAATTAGCGTTTAATTGGTTAAAAATGACAAATCAACCCAAATCTAAATAAATTCTCAACCCTACATCTATTTTTTTGAGTAAGATAAAGGGGGAGAATTAGCTAAATTAAACTCTCTCATTAAATAGAACTCGTTGATCTCAAGAACAAAAAGTTTCGTTAAGAAAAATGGTCATTCACCAACTTTCTCTTTCCATCACTATTTTTCAGTGACCCTCTATCTCCTCTCTCATGCTCAAGGACTAAAATACTAGAAAAATAAAGTTTTGAAACAAATCATTCAATTGTTAAACTAAATTGACCAAAAATGAGATTTGCAAAAATACAAAAGTAAAATTTTGGTAAAAATTCATTGAAACAATTATTTTGTTTTTTTTTAAATACTTCCCATTTTTCTTTTTTTCAATCTTGGTCCCCTCATTCTCAATATTTTTTAAACAATAAAATATAGTTTTTTTTTAATGAAATCGAGCACCAACCCAATATCAAGATATTTTTTAAGACCGATATAAACACATAAAAAGTAGATACAAAGAAGTTATCAACTCAAAATCCTAATCAACGCACATTATAACATCAAATTGAAAACAATTTTGATGACTTGAGACCATAAAGAAAATGGACCAGAATTGATACCATATTTTTCTTGGAAATAAAAAGCTTGATATTTTTTATTTGTTTTAATTTCTTGTAAACAACAAAATTGATTTTTTCTTGAAATTGAGTGTCAACTCAATGCTAGGATGTTTTTTCAAAACAATAATAATGATGCAAAAGGGAAACCAAACTCATCATCAACCTCAAATTCCAATTAAATGATGAAATGATAAAGAAAAAAAAATCAATGATTGAAGTGAAAAAAAAATACTTTACATGAATTCAGAGTGATCCCTTTCACATGTTATAGTGATACATTTTATTTTTTTAAAAATATATATATATATATATTCTAATGCATTTTTTTGTTAACTACTTTTGATCGAAATTTAAGATTGTTCATTTTAACCATTCTCTATTGTTTAACTGAAAATTTCTTATATTTTCTATTGCATTCTTTTTCGGCCTTTAAATAATATGATTCAAGTACGAGTACAGAAAAGGATGAGACCACTTGGTATACTAGATCTCCGTCTTGCATGTTTTTGGGTTTAATTATACACAGTATATTAAGCAAAATTATTAATTAACTTTCACTGTTCAAATCCTGACCACTATAATCCAAAGTCCTGAATTTAAGCCATAGTGACAATTTGAATGCATTTAATATCCTAAGCACTCCATGCTTTTTCCCTGGGCTTTGAAGTTTACTACTAGCTATAACATGACTCATTTCTTTACAGTGCAAACCCTTGCTTCATGGCATGGGGTGCTTCTCTATTTTCTTGGCAGACTTTTTGATGTATGCTAATTTGAGGGTAAAACAGAGCTAATATATAATGGAATCTCAAACTTTGTCCATTTGATTTTAGCATTGATGGTGAGATGATTAGTTGATTAGAGTTTATATATATATATATATATATATATATATATATATATATATATATATATATATATATACATTTAAGATAATAAAAATAATACAAAACATTGGACCTTATTATTTGATTAGTTGATTGGATATTTGCTTCATAATCTCATTTTTTTGTTCTTAGATTTTCTTCCTTTCATTGTTTAAAACAATCAAGAATATTCATATCTTGATTATTTTAATAATTATGTATATTAAATAAAAAAGAATCATTTCAATCTAAAAAGCTGAAGTCATGTGAGATTCAAGATATAATTTATTTTATTCTCCAACACATTTCTTTTTAATAAAAACTATTTAGACTTCAAATTTGTGGAAACTCATGCTATTTTATACTTAATTTTTATTACATAGAATTGGGATAGTAAAATTTGAACTCATGATCATGTGGTCATAATGCCATATAAAATAATCATCATAACTTAAAAATTTAAACTATAAAATAAGATTTGTTTTATATCATTCTGTAATATTAAGCTCATTGTTTGTAAAATAAATAGATTTACAAATAGATTGACCATACATGCAATGCAAAGTATTATAGTAGAAGAACCCTTACTATATTTTTGACAAGGAGGCTATTTCCTCAAATGGGTGCAAAAATGCCTTCTAAAAAAGAAGAAGAAGTTAGAGATGAAACTCGAATATGAGGTTTTATATTGTAATCTTTTCTTTTATCATCTGAATCAATCCTTATAGCAAGTTAGATCAAGATTTCGGAAGAGTAATTCAGAGTATAAGAATAGGACCCATGCCTGCCTTCATTAAAACTCTAGTGGGAGCCCTATGATCGTTTTTCTTGTTCAGTACAAAGATACATGCAGGGTATTCAATAATAATTCAGGCTCGTCCACATGCCACCCATACTCCGAAGGTATTGAGCCCTCTTCTCTTCGACTTTTTTACTGAAACTGCAGCATCTTGTTCAATCTTATACTGCTCCCTGTTCTTCGCTAACACATGGCGTGGAAGATGTCATGAACCATGCTGCCCTGCCAAGTATGCATCTGTTCATTGAATTATATTTGATTTTCATATCTAGGTAGAAGGCCCCTGCAAATTTAAGGGCATCAAGTAAATGGGCCGGGGTCCCTTTGAGCCTACTATAGTTGGATTTCTGAGAGAGACATGTGCTTGTACAGAGATGTCTGTGGGAGGAGAAAGTCTCATATAGAACACCTCATTACAGTACCGCTTACATGCATATCTTCAAGAAATCGATGGCCTGCTTATTTTGGGCTCTCATCTCACTACTTCCGTAGACATTATATCAACATGCATGTTTTGCTCATCGTGGGAAGATCCTATCTAGCTTCTATGAACTGAGAAAAGAAGCACCACCGAAAGTCTACAGGTTTGGTGCTGGAGACCTATGGGAACTCTATGATCGGAGGACACAGAGGAGACTGGAATAACAGGCGGTGGACTAATGGTGGAGCTGCGTTTGATAGTGGAGCCGACGAGGGAAACCCTGGAAGTGAAAACTTTGCTTTGCTTCAGTGGTGAGAATGAGATTTGAAAAGTTTTGAGCAAATGCATCATCCACCTTGGAGTTTAAGATGTAGGATCCCAAAATGAAGGGATTTGAAAGTTTCTGACATTTTACTTTTTGAGTTCTAACATTCCAAATTCCTGCTCTCTTGCTAAATCGATCATTCAGAATGTATTAGTGTTTGTAATACGGCATGATATGAAATAAAATGTACAAAGCGTGAAATTAAGCAATGAAGGAGACAAGAGCGCAGATCGTAACTTGCAGCAAAAATGTTTCTTCCCTTCAATTTATGATTCCCATAAGCAAGGAGCAAACGTCACATGGTGCTATCTTCATAAATGGGAATTCGAGATCAAGAGGGCCCAAAACAATGACTTCCTTGTAAAGAATTTAAAAGGCACCGGAGACATCTCTTTCTTGCTTCATCTTGCCAAGCTCCACCAGCATAGTCAAAAGAGCCTCGCACATTTCACAAGAATCAGGTTCACTAGGATCCTTCTTTCTTGAAGAGTAAACCATCCAAGCATGATCCAGCTTCCTATCTGGCCTGACTACAACTGAACCTGGAACTTCAGCATCACGGCATGTCACTAACCCATCACTCTTCTCTCCATACCTAAGCTGCAAGTGGAGTGCGCACACAGCCATAGCAGCAGATGCGGGAATCACTACTGGCACCTGGTGTCCTGCTTGGAAGTCATCAGATTCCTCGCTCCCAAACTTTGGGAGGGGAAGCCAAGGAAGTTCTGCGTGTGCTATGTGAGTCATTGTTGCAAGGACACCTGGAGCAATGCTTGCTTCCGAGTGGAAAGAGATAAGAGGAATTTCCTTTGGAAGCTGGTGCTTTGAGATGAATTCCCTCCGCTTATCATACGTGAGATCCTCCAATGCTCGTATGTCACCCTAAATTTATTCATGATGATATAAGAAATCAGCCAGATATTTCAACAAATTGGGATGCAGATGCAGAAAAAAAAATCATATAGTCAAGAGAAGCACAAAAAGCACCCAGCCACAGACAAGATCCAAGTAACATAACACAAGGACACATTTCAAAAATAAACAGTAATCCTGTGTAGGAGCATAACTATAAACTCTGGCAGTAGATAGGACACAAAGGAAATAAGAATCAAAATAAAAACAACATGGAAAGCTATTTATATAAAGCTCGGGAAACATATCAGCATAACAAGAGTTTCCTTGTTATTATTTGCACAGACTTTCTTATGGATTTGTATCTAGGCAGAGACAAGGACTACCTTAATTATTTTGCAGATCAAAAGCTCCATGATCCTCCGAGTTTCTTTGTCAGCAATCTGGCCTTCACGAAGAATGTCAGAAGCTATGGGGGTTCCAGCATATGGACTCTGTACCAATGCCAGTCCAGCAACTTTGTTTTTCAAGTCAGAAGAGTATATCGACAACGCAGCTGCAGCATCAACCCCACCCTTGCTGTGCCCAAGCAGCATCACACGCTTGCCTGAACCCCAATATAGCTCCTCAATATATTGCTTCAGCTCCCATGCATTATGCTCCACTGATGCCTTCATAACAATGGCAGCGCGATGGATAAGCAGTTGATATCATAATAGCTTATGATCTAACTTAACTATAGAAGTGAAAGAAAAAGTAAAATTAGAGAACAGGACAAACAACCTCATTAAATAATCATTTTTGTAAAACTTTCTGGTTCTCCAGTCAATTTTAGTCTAGATAAAGGACCGAGTAAACAGTGATTACCTCACTGTGAATTTTTGCAATGTGGCAAGCTAGACCCATCTTAGAAAAGAATCTCTTAGTACCCACAAAATACAGGGGGCCGTGATTACTAAAAAGGCCTGATAAAGGTAAAAATTTGCATTACTGTTGGGTTTACAACATGCCAACTATTGACTGAAAAAAAATTCCAGATTTGAACATCAGGGTACACAGGGATTTTCTAAACCTGGTATTAATAAATAAACAAATGAGTTCGGAAGGTTGTGCTCTCCATTCCTGAGGAATAAGCATAACAAAGTGAGAGTAAGTATCAATAAAATTATGAACCCAATTATAAGAATTCATATCCCTGACAGAGCACAGAGTAGCAGTTAACACTCAAGTGAACAATTTGTTTGAAAAAATAGTAACTTTAAGTTGAAAATGCAGTTAAATGAAAAATCATAGTTTGACCACTAATGGATCTCACTATCTAGCGCATACCGGGCAATCCCAAACACTTCTTTGAGACAAGGCACAACCAAGGCAACAAGCATATACCAGTATGAAAATAATTTCAGAGATACTGCATTAATTAACGAGTCTCAAATGAAACAAGTCAAAAAAGGCAGTTACTGTTAAGTCCTAAATATTCCATCTCCAGTGCCTAATGCCATCACATTTTTTTAGTTTCCCAACCTTTGAAACATAGCAGTTGGTTAATTTCTACTTATCAGATATATCAAATAAAAATTGGTCCTTACCTTATTTTCTCAAGCAGCTCTAAGAATCTAACTGTACCATCCTCCACTGGAGCCATGTCACGTGTATGCTGTAGCCATCCAATATCATCTGACGAACCGCGCAAAGTTTTGCGAACACGAGAAGTAATGCTGAAGATGCAAAAATGCAGACTAAAATCATACAAGAACAAAATGAAAGGAAGCAAAATTTATACAGATGGAGTCAGTAATTTCAGCGTAGAAGGTAAAGCCTAAAAGAAACCTTCAAAAACTCTTCTACAGAAAATGACCTATGAGCCTGCAAAGTTGTAAACAACTTCTTTTACCTAAGAACTTGAGCTTGCGTACATCTGATATAATAAAGTGAACATCTCCAGGAGGCCAATGCCAACCTCCAGGCAAGTCGTAAACCAAACAATGGGAGCATCAACCTGCACCCCTCTCAGAGTAAATTTGTGATAGAAAATGATATTGAAGGAATCGACTATCAAATAGCTGCAAATAACAATAGCATATTTGTACTATCAAATTTTGTATCTTACTTACTTTTGAACCTTGTGCATTAGAAAACCCATTTGAACCTTGTGCATTAGAAAACCCACATGGACATGTGCATGACGCAGATAGTTCAGATTAAGAAACTGTTTTGACAAATTATTGAAGAAAAACAGGAGGAAAAAAAAAGCAACAATGAATTAATTAAAAAAAATAATCAGTCATTCAGTTCATTTATGGATAAATGTATGATCAGCTCAAAGAAAAAAAAAGAAATTTACACAGGCTCATTGTGGAATTTCAAATTGAAAACTAGATTAAACAAGCTTGGTTTTGGTTTTATTTCCTTGACAAATCTAACTTTTTTTTCAGTAACCAAACAATGGAGAAGTTTAACAGAAAATATTTATACCCTTGAATAATTAATGAAACACCTCGATGACTGCAACCAGTTCTAGCTTCGTATCTGGTATTTACAAGTAACTCTTCCCTAACTTCCGCCGCTCTTGTTCTGTGGATTTCAGGACTCTTATTAGCAATATGATGTTCAGAAAACAATGAAAAACCTTCAACATTAGATCTATAGATGTTGTGTCCTGAAGAATGTGAATGCGGTCCAGAAGAACTGGCCACAAAACTCTCTGAGTATCCATTGACATCTTGGTATATAAGATCCTCTGCAGAAACAGCTTCGTATCAAATGTAGCCAAAATATTCCAAAAATATGAAAGTAAACCAGAAGAGCTAATTCAGCACGTATGATAGCCTACCACTCACCAATAAAATGAACCAGTCGACGCCTTAAATATGTAGTCAATGTTAAGAGGCAGGTAAAAATGTCATCCAATGATGAGGGCGATCCAACAGAATCAACAAAAAGACTCACGTTATTCACAGCATCATTATGTGCCTGATAAGAGGACATATAAGGTCTAGAAAACTGAGCTTTCAAATCAAACTGAATTGAGTACAGCATAGATAGTCGCAATGAAAGTTTACACCATAATTTCATGACAATCCTTCATCAATGAAGAAGCGTTTCATCACATTGGTTCTTCCCAGAATCCCATCTTTTAGCTTTGACCAAATATAAACTACACCAAGTTTCAATAGGCACACGGCACACGCACGTCCACACACACACTCACAAATGCACACAAATTCGAAATGCAAGTCTTACCACATGCTTTATTTGGCAACCATGTCTTTCTAGTAGGCCGCATTCACTTGATGGATGATCAAACTGGTGCCTCTAAAATCACGAAACAGAGAGAGTCAAAAACACGGTTAGACATAACGTTGAGTTAGACATCAAGAATCACCTCAAGAAAAGAAAAGGAACTAAGCATTAGAGAAATTATATGGGATATAAGATGTGATAATTACACTTGAAGGGATATCACTAATTTCTTCTTTGATACAAAAATCTCCCATTAGATCTTCGTATCCTGAGATAACATAAAATCAAAATGATTTAGAGAACAAAAAAGCTGTTCCAGCCCATTCCAACAGCACACATAATGGATCCCCAGGAAAAAAAAAATGAAGTGTAGAAATGGTTAGGATGGGAAAGGAAAGCAGCCCCTGTTTTGAGATGGATTGTTAAATGGGATTTGTGGTCATCAACTTTGACAGAGACCAACAAGAATTTCAGTGTTTCAAACATTGTCAAAGGGCAAGGAAAGGACTGAAAGAGAAAAGGCAAAAACAAAGGAAAATCCAAACCAGAGTGAATTGAGTTAAACAAAGCAGAAGCAGCAGAATGATTAAAAGAATTCAAAGAATCAAAAGAGCAATAGAGGTTAGCAGAAGGGCCGGTGAGGCTGACTTACAGAAATGAAGGCACAATAAAATCCAAACCTGCACACCACAGAAATAGAGGGAGACTCTTTATAGACAAGGAAAAAGGCCGTCTAGAAAAAACCAAAATTAAATAAAATTAAGAAAAGAGTAGGCAAAGGAAAGTAAGCAACCGAATAGTCATGGGGATGGGAATGGAGCCCATGGATGGATGATCATCGTTATCCACTTATTATTATTATTACTACTTCTCTGTTGCCCATTTGTTCAGGATTTCTATCCTGTTATTTTTTTTTAAAACAATAATAATTCATTTATTTATTTGGAGGAAAGAAACAGAAATTCAAAACTTGCTTGAAAGCAAGGAAAGCCGAAGGCAGTGAAGTGATGCTGATCACCGCTCCAGTGGGTAATTGCTTCTTTACCTTCCTTTTCTATTCCTTTTTGGGAATAGGAGAGACACGTGGCGTGTTGGGTCCAATTCCATGGTGAGCGTGGACAAGAGCTCCTCCATGAGAGCGGAACCTGCACCCAATCCCACGTTGCTTTTCTTCTCTCTTTGTAAACATCAAGCAGATTGGTAGTTTTTTTAAAAAAAATTATCAAAATAATATTTTTAAAATTAAAAATTAAAAATTAAAATAAAATTAATTTAAAATAAAAAAAATTAATTGTTTTAAAAAATATATTTAAAACACAAACTATCATTGCGAAAGGAATACAGAAACGGCAAGAAATCAGACTAGCTAATTTACATCATTGCTTGCACTGCCTAATGAAAAGAAAACTTCCTAGTCTGTTGGCATGTGCCCATCCTGAAACTCTTGTCATGGGAAACATCGAGAGGGTCTTTGTACAAGTAGAAAATGGTAAAACAAGACATGTACAGAAAACTGTCACTAATGAGATAATACAGCACAAAAGGCACCTTCAAGTGTTCTTTCTGAAATTCAAACAGCAGCTCTTTTAACGGCTTGACAGGAAAACAAAGTGGATGATTTCTTTGCTAAAGCTTCACAATGAACTTCACCACTCTTTCATATGCTACAATTTCTTCCATTTCGGCCACTGGTCTTCGTGTGCTTGTTGCTTGCTCATCATATCCAAGGACATGCTTATCTAGGTTTTATCTGATAAACTCTATTATACCAAATTGAATGGAGGGTCATGTAGAAGAGATCATACTTCATTGGGCTTGCATGCCAAAGAAAATGTCGCTGAGCTTTCCGGACCCCGAGTTGCATTTGAAGATACTTCTCCTTTGGAATCGAAAGTAATATTTCTTTTAGGTTGGATATGTCTTTCTCTGCAAGGATTAATGAAAATGCTCCCCAATCCAAGACATCAAAAAATGGTGGCACGAAGTTATCTGATATAATTACAGGTACACACTCGTAAAAGATGGCTTCAACCACCCGAGGACTGTTGACCTCATAACCCTTGGGACAGATACAATACTTGCTTCTCTGCATGTGATGGATGTAATTCATTTTGCTTGCAACACCAGGAGGCATGGGACCAAAGATCTTCATGTCAGGATCTTTGTCTTTCCAGTACTTCAATAAGATTGGACGCAGGTAACCATGCATGTTTCCAGCATAGAAGGCAAGAATGTTTCTCTGAGAAGGTGGTTTTCCTCCAAGATCTCGGAGGGGATTTCTAGCAGACCGAACATATGTTTCAGGAAAAGACACATCCCTCCCTATTTTGAAGCCAGCAGTGACATCAGCATTGCACAATGCTTTGATGCAATGTTCCATATGGTGCCTTGTTTCATATGGAGCCTGCAAGAGTTTGATATATCATGTGACTCCCAAATGGTTAGCATGAAACAAAACAAATAAAGATAAACAGATCCACATTCAAAAATAAAAAATCAAGTTTCATGATTCGATTATAGTGAAACCTGTAAAGTGAATTTAATTCATGTCCAGTCTAGAAAAAGGTGGAATCATTCGAGTGAACAAAGGATCAAGTGACCAGGTTAGCAAATATCCCCCATATTACATTGAGATTACCAAGGCAACCTCAATAGCATGATGTGTAAGCAAATTTGTTAGTCAGGATCATCAAACTTACATCCAGTTCTAAAATCCCCAGCAACATCCTAACAGAGTAACATGTTTCATAAGCATTCAAAATAAGTTCTTTCTCGAAAAAAGAAGAAACAATAAAAGAAAAGTAGCAAAGCATTCGAAGAAAACCATGACAAGGAGGGACACAAGAAAGGCATACCCAGTCATGGCAGGCAACAAGGAAGTGATCTGCTCCACCTGTTCTATTCCAGTACGAATATTTAGCTGCAATGCTTTCTGCGTATCTTTTCATATATAGGCGAAGGTTTGTCCTATTGTGAGAGTTACGTACATAGAGGGTGTATTCTAGCATTCGTGAACTGAATGGCATATAAAATAGGTGAGCTTTTCGGGGGTCTTTCACTACAAAATGCTTATTTCCCTGCATCAGTTTCATAAACCATCCTTCTGAGGCATACAGTCCCTTCAATATTGGTAGATGAAAAATGGGTTTTTTTCCGTCCTTATAGATATAGACCTTCAGGGTGCGTTCCATGAGTTCGTAACTCCTAAAAAGGCAACAAAGAAGAAATTGAAAATTACATCTTGATTGTTAACCAGAAATTCCAATCTCGTTATCATAACGCTAATAGATGTCAAAGCACATATCTAAAGGTACCATGAAAAATAGAGAGATGACTCAACAATTACAGTTGATCTATGCTTGCGGTTTTAAGATGATGTAATCTGCTCTACTAGGATATCGTTACGAGTATTATTCTTCTTTATTTCCAGACTCCAAAATATGTCTACAAGCACTCCACATGATAGATTGCAGTTGTCTACTGGAGACGCTTATTACAACCAAGATTTGAAATGAATACAGAGATTGGGTGATTCCAAAAATAAAACATAAAGTATGAATATCCTGTACCAGGTTAAAGACCAAACTATACAGTTACTCAATTCCAACTGTCCCCAACTTGTGGTTTCAAAACCCATGTCACGGTCTAACCCCAACAAAATAAATCCATTGCAGTTTTTACTTGACACATTCATAACAGAAGAAACATATATTAGATGCATGAACTCTACATTCTTTTTTGGATCTGAAAAGGTTGGTTATTAAATTTTAGCTGAATGTATCCTTTCAAATAAGACAAGGACTAAAGGATACATTCAGACATCTCCATTGCTTTTAAGCATATTAGGAATATCTCAGGAATTTTAATGAATAGGATGAGCTTTATAGCATTCAACTGTACAAACATACAGTAGCAGAAAAGAAAACCAAGAATGGCATCTTATTTAAGTTTGGCCAACAAAGTCATAAGCCACATACACAGCATGATGTACGGATCTTATTGCAGACTTAATAACTCTGTTATAATGGCAACTTGTATATTTGTTGTTACTGCAGTTTCTCTTATGTTTCTATTTCTTCTTCTTCTTTCAATTTTCTAATTAGCTTCTCTGTCATAGCGCTGAACTAGACCAGTGTTTAACTCTCATCAAACATGAAAGTAGATCAGGTATTGACGGTCCAGTAAGTTGTTGACAGTAAGGGTCGTTAACTGATCTAGTAGTCCAAAGTTTATCTAAGCTTACCTTTTAAACTTGGAAACATTTCGAAAGAGAGGAGCATAAAGATCTCGATCACGCACCAAAGCTGGAGCACTTTCAATCTGGGACCTGACAGCCAAAATCTCCTTATCGCGTGCAGAGGACCATCTTGGTCTCTGCAAGAAAAATGTCAAGGTTTAGATTTCATGTTTTGAGTAGAGCGCTAACCAAGGTTCTGTTATTCAACAGAATTAGTAGAATACCATCGAGCGTGAAGACCTACGGTGCCGCACTAAAATACTGTTCATTTCATCTATTAATGTTACTGATTTTGGTGGCATCTCACACCTCATCTTTTTTTTCCCAGGTTTGGCCAGCACTACAGAATAATTTTTTGCGGCTGCAGAATCACTTTTTAAGGCAGCAGGACCAATAGAGGAACTTCCATTAGACTTCAAATAGGTGGCCTTTGTGGATGAAGCCACTGCTTGAGAGTCTACAGGAAGAGTAGAGTTTACATGCTCAAATTCTTTATGTGCTTGACTTTTATTTTGTTGCAGTACATTGTCTGTCGGAATATCATGGTCTGATTTCACATTCCTCTCAAGAGGAAGGTTGAGTCTGGCTTCATTTGCCAATTTCAGGACAGGGCTACTTTCTTCAGTTTTGACTCCGCCCGATGCAAAAGTCTCATGTCTATCCTTAACATCCTCAGATGGAAAATCATCTTCCAAATCTCTATCCACCTCAAGCTGGATGACATCATCCATGACCTCCATGTCCCCTTCCTCTGATGAAAAGTCATGATCTGTGTCTTCACTATTTTTCTTTGTTCCGTCATCGTGACCCTCTTCTCCAACACCATTGGAATCATCAGCGTTTTCTAGCACCCCATCAAACTTGAAATAATTATTCACGCTCGACTTATCAACCGTGAGAGGGTAGCGGACCATGACAGACTTTTTGGAAGACTGTATGACAGCGAAGCTGCTTTTATCATACATTGAATCATTTAAATTGGGAAACAGAGAGCGAAGAGCATTTCCATAAGGAAGCAATAGAAACTGAAACAGTGTGTGAGTTACAGCCACCACCCCGAGTACAAGAAGCCATCTTCGGTTTACATTCTGGAAAAACTTAGGAAGCTGAAAGCAAAGTTCCATGTCGAAAAGGAAAAAAATTTGTAGAGCAGAAATCACCCAGTCATTATAGGTAACAACTCCAAATTCCTTCTCTAACGCTGCCTAAGTTGTCCAGAAAATGAGCCAAGATTCAGAAGAAGAAGAAGAAGGAGTTATTTCAACCAGAGCATTAAATTAAAAATCCAGTCCTAGAAAATAAATAAATAAATAAAAACTCCAAAATGAAGCTGAAGTAACAAATCTAGATAGAACTCAAATTTCCCAGACATCCTAAAATTCAAGAGAATGTTTTTTTTTTTTTTAAAGTAAAGTAAAACTTGCTCCATCGAAGCAAGCAGAACAGAAAACGGACAAAAATAAGCAAGTTGATATAATAATTAATAATAAGCATATGATGCAATGAGAGAATTGGAAGAAATAAATTGAAAGACTTGCTGCTATGTAGTTAGGCAGGAGTGATGATTTAAAATGCATGTCATGCCTGTTATTAAGAAACAGGAATCGATCTTCACAAGGTGCAAGAAGAAGAACAAGAAGAAGAAGAACAAGAACAAGAACAAGAACAAGAAGAAAGCGATGCGTGAAAGAGAGAAACCCTAACCTGAGTAGAGTTCAGTTGTCGGTGAACAAATGATATGAAGCTTACTATGTACTCATGAGTTATAGTTTTCACTTTAGCAACCAGAAGAAGAAGTTTTGAGCGAGCGAGCGAGCGAGTGAAGAATCAATATAGTAATGATTCTTCAGAACAGCAAGTAGCGATGATATACAGAAAGGAACGAACAAATTAAAGAAGAAGAAGAAAGAGACAATTACTTCACTTCTGACAGACAACTTGCTATTTCCTTTATTTATTTATTTTGCTTATCTATTTTCTTTTTAAAACTTTATATAGTTATTATTTGATTGTGGGATAATTTAGACCGGCTGCATCTGTCATTTTCATCTCTCGCAAGACGCAAGTGGAAACTAACCGGGTCCATCGTGGTTAAATAGTATTTTAAAAAAAAACTTTAATTATTTTTAATTTTAAATTATATTTAAAAAAAAAAACTTTAAAAAACCATATTTGCCCCCCTCCTAATAGATCCTGAGTGAATTGAACGAATGGGTCAACTGTAGAGAGATGTCAGGTGGGTTCCATGTACGTTTGTCTTCTACTTTAGCACTAACGGGAACATAGGAAAACATCTATCTACATTTATTTTCCTTGTTTACGCGGTTGCGATTGTTTTTAAAGTAAACTGTAATTTGTAAACATTTGGTTAAGGAAGTTACTGTTCATAGATTCCATAGTAAATTGCGTGTGAAATGTAGGGAAAATAAAAGCAGCTAATTGCTGCTTTCTTGCGCGGATGAGAAGTTCAACCATGCTGAAGCATGTTTTTATTGTTTACGTGGGGCATGGCTTCACAGTTCTGGCCGGACCAGGCCTGATTTAACGTGTAAAATGCATTGTACTGGGTTTAACTCAGTAAAATAAAAAAATTATTTTTTATTTTTTAATTATGTTTTATTTAAAAAACAAGTATTTAACATTATTCAATAACACTACATAAAGTAGACGAAGATCACTTGATGACATAGTATTTGCAAAATTTGAACACAATCCTAATTTTGTTTCTGATTATATTTGACATGTTGTTGTTGCGCGTTTAAGAAACCAAGAAAACTATCGGATATATTTCAGACGTGATAGAATTATAGATAGTTTAATGGAATAATAAAAAATATTTTATATAAATTATTATTTATTTCATGATGTAATAACAATAATTAAATCTATAGTATTTAAATTAAAAATCATCAATATTAATATATATTTTTATAACCTTAATTTCAAAAGCATTCTTAACCAAACATATTAAACTATTTTTTATTCAACCTCAATTTCAACCACAGTTTTAACCAAATATATATAAACATCAAATTAACTTCAATCAAAAGTACTTTTTATAAAATAATTTTTTTTAAACCGCTACCACAAAAGCTACCACAATACCAATAATCACGCATATAATTTTTTTTATATAAGAAAATAGAATAGTAAAGTAACACAATTTAAAAATAAAAAAATAATGAAATAATACTGTTTAATTTTATGATGATTCAGAAACGTGATTTTTTTTTTATAAATATCATGATTCTAAATAGCAGTAATTTAAAATATTGCAATTTTAAATTGTGAAATGTTGTAAAATTTAACTATGCCCTCTCTTCTCCCTACCACAAAACCAGTCCACACCCTTCTCCAAAAAAAACCCAAGACCCAGCCCCTCTCTCCTTGAAAAATAAAAAAAAAGCCCTAAAAACTCACATATTTCACCATAAAATATATATTAAAAAAAATTATTTAGTTTGTTTTTATATTTTAAAAGTATTTTAAAAAAAATTAAATTTTTTTATTTTTTCTTTACTTCAAATTAATATTTTTTTGATGGTTTTAGATCATTTTGATGTGCTGATATCAAAAATAATTTTAAAAAAATAAAAAAACATTATTTTGGTACATTTTCGAATAAAAATCATTTTGAAAATTAACCACAACCATACTTTCAAACTATATTAATTGTTATTGGTTTAGTTGTGATTAGATTATTATTTAGAGTTGGTTTAAAATTAGATTTTCTTGAATTTTCTTGAAATTGTTATTGGTTTAGCTATGAATTTAAGCAATGAAAGTTGATTTCATGCAATTTTGTTTGGATTGTGTTCAGATGATCAAAATTGATTTTATTATTTTTTCTATGATATGTTTAACTGTTTTATATTATGTTATTATATTGTTTTTTATGTAAATAATAACATTACTTACGATGAAAGTAATGTCTTGTTAAGTATTAATCTAAGCATGTTATTTGCAGATATTAAACAAGTTATATGTTATAAACTTGGATTAAATTATAATGATATTAAAGTTAATAAGTATTATACTGTATTGATTTAATGTGATATTAGTTTTAACATAACTGCTGATTTTTTTTGTCTTTGTCCCATCTTTTGGTCGAGAGGATAGAATAACATCAAATGTAGATATGACTCAAAATCTCCATTAAACTTTAAATTTAAGCTCCATTTGTTTACCTGGTAGGATTTCATCACTCAACCATCCCAAGGGTGTTTTATTTTCTATTATACTTTCAAGTTTCGACTACATTATCAAAATCACACCAAGTTTTTGCAACGTTATGATTAAAGCTAAATTATTGAAACATACTTTTTCCCTTTTCGGTTCTAATATTGTATAGAAAATGAATGAGAAAAGCAGAAGGGGGGAAAAATGGCATTCCCATCTGGTCCCCAACAGGGCCAGAGGATGGCAGTGGTACACGACATTTTGCCATCTTTTTTTAAAAAAGAAAGAAAAAGAAACAGGTCTTCTGCCAGCCAATGCCACCGTGGTGGATGACTGGAAGGTTGGCCACAGTTGCCTGGAGGGAGGTCAGAGTTATCACCAACAAAGCAAAGCTTTGAATGAAATATTCAGTTCCCACAGTCAAGAGTACACACCTGTTGCTTTGCACAATTTATGTACATAAAACAGCATACAAATGATTATTGTACCAACTGTCTCAAGTAATCACATTCTTCCCTTAAACATTACATCATGGTGTTTTACCCTGTGATTTTTCCCACTTTTCTCTGCTTCCCATTACCCAGAAACGCAAAGTATTAACACCGTCATTTGCTTTCCATCTGAAAAACTCTGCTGTGCCAAACTGAATGAAGAATCATATGGAATAAATCATACTTCACAGGTTTTTTGTGCCAAAGGAAATGCTGTTGCACCTTCTTAACTCCTAACTGCATTGCAACGTACTTCTCTTGTGGGATCGAAAGCAGAATGTTTCTCAAATTTGGGATGTCTTTCTCTTGAATAAATACAGAAAACGCCTCCCAGTTCAGTACCTCGAAAAGAGGAGGCACGTAATTGTCTGATATGATGACTGGCACACACTCGTAGAAAATTGATTCAACCACTCGTGGCGTGTGAACTTCATAACCCCTGGCACATATGCAATATTTGCTTCTCTTCATATATTCCCGGTATCTTCTTTTGCCTGCAATATCACGAGACATCGGACCAAGGATTTTCATGTCAGGTTCCTTATTTTCCCAGTACTCCAGCAGAATTGGTCGGAGATAACCATGCATGTTTCCTGCAAAAAAGGCCAGGATCGGCCTTTCTGAAGGAGATTTTCCACCAAGTTCTTTTAGAGGGTTCTCAACAGAACGTATGTATGTAACAGGCAGAGTAGTATCCTTGCCTATCTTGAAACCTTTGGCAACATTGGAGTTGCAAAGAACCCTGATGCAATTCCTCATATGATGCCTCGTCATTTGGGAGGCCTGAAAGCCAATATGAAATCAAATGAGCTACTACCCAGAATTATCAGAGAAATATGACAGTAAGACTAGGATTAGCTACACGATAGCAAGTTACATATCATCATGGTCAATAATTACTCTATTACTAAAAAAACATCATAATTCAGGTCCTTTGCTATCCAGGGCACTCAGAAGAGTCTCCCTATGAGCACCATTCAAACTTCTCAAAGTTATCAGTCCAATCTCACAAATAAGTACAATCAAACTAGGCAAGGAGGCTTGTGGCCAAGGATGATAGTTAATTCTGCAAATTAATTCTGCCTAACTGTTTGGTCATCTGGCCATGAATAAGGGTTTGCCTGCAGCCAACCTACAAAGTCGAATGCATGTCATTGGATGCTTCTGATAACACTATCAACATTCTAAAGCACTTTGACAACAGTTCAAGAAACCCATGAATTAAATCTGTATGATGCACAGAACTGTAAAGCATACCCAGTCATGACAGCCAACAAGAAAATGATCTGTTCCTCCAGTTCTATTCCAGAAACTATACTTTTTAGCAACTAAATCCACATAGTTCTTCAAAAATTCTGCAAGTTCCTTTTGATTGAGAGAATTGTGATCAAACAGGGCCATCCTTAACATATGCGGACTAAATGGTAAGTAAAACAGATGAGCTTTTCTTGGGTCCCGCACTACAAACTTTTTGTTTCCCTCTATCAGCTTCATAAACCATCCTTCTGAGGCATATATTCCCCTCATCTTTGACTGGTGAAATATGGGTTTTTCTCCTTCCTTATAGACATAAACTTTGAGCATGCGTTCCATCAACTCGTAACTCCTGCAAATGAAATATATGGAAGCTTTAGCTCAGTTTCTATAAGAGGTAATTCTCCAACCATCATGCAGATCATGTATTCAAAAACACATGGCATCTCTTCAGGAACTCAGGTGGAGCTGCATGCAGGCATAATTTTGCAGTTGATGTACTAGAACCCAGAGGTCAGAGCAATATTATGATTCATCAATTTCGGAATGTTATTGAGTCAAGTAATCAAGGAACTGAAATTATTGGAAAAATACAATGCAAGTAAAACCATTAGCATACCGTGAATGAATGTTCATGAAGCAAAATACTAGTGTTCCCTGCTTCAAATATTAGGCAGTTAATTATGTTGTGATTGGGGGGTAGAGAGAAAGAGAGCACAATAGGTTGCGTGTAGAAAAATCATTATGTTGGCCAAAAATTTCACAATGCTACAGAGATTGGCATGTAGATGTCTAGATATGCTGCAGAATGGATATAAATCTTCTGCGACCCACAAATACCCCAGATACTGCCCAGTATTCTAGATCACTGCACATATGCTAGTCTTACCAATATTTTACCACACCATAAGGCATTCCTCACATGTAGAATAACTTACCAGGTGATTAAAAGAGAGAAGAAACATTAAATATGAAATAGTTCATAGATATAATTATATAAAATACTGAACATTTAAAGAGGCTCACCTTTTGAACATGGAAATATTTCGAAAGGCAGAGGCATAAAGTCCAGGAGGGTTATCTACACGAGGAGCATTCTCTATCTCCAATTTTGCTGACAGAAGTTCACGATCACGAACAGACAACCGTCGTGGCTTCTATTACCAATAAAAGAAATAAGTGAAAGTTCCAACAAACAAAACTCCTTCCTACCATTCAAACAGATTCTTGAAACTATGAATTCTTACCATAGAATGGGAATAAACAAGACTATGAAGCAATAGTGAATTCATTTGGGATATTGACGTGGACTGCTCCCACCTCTTCAATGTGGATATACTATCCCTCGTAGAATTATTGTTCGAAGTGACAGAAATGGTCTGCAATAATTCAGCATTCTTGGTTTGCGTCTCCATATGGTCCAAAGAAATTACCTTGGTATGGAAGAATGAATCAGAGGTTATTGAATCTCTATCCCTATTTTCCCCATTCTTTTTAGAAATACCCAATAATACACTTGGCACAGTGCCAACATTACTTTGAATTCCTCCAAATGTTGAGCTCGTGGTTGCTTCCAAGATTTCAGTTTTGCCAACCTGCTTCAGGTGTTTGCTTCCAGTTTCTATAGATTTTTCCTGTGAAGAAGTATTGTCTGTACTTTTACCGAGCATTTCCCCCAACTTGAGCAAGACATCATTTTGTTCAATCTTATTAGATGACAACTCATAGTCTGCATCTGTGTTTTCTATTTCATCCTCATCACCAGCTTCTTCACCCAAATCAGATGAATCAGAACCATTTGTCATGATATGAAATACACGTATGCTTGACTTTGAACTGTTTGATAAGATGGGATTGCCGATCAGCATAACTACAGAATCCTCATCAGCAGATGATACAGACCAACCTTTCCCATAGGGAAGTGCAAAACATTGAAAAAGAATGATGACAATAATGGCCACACCAATAACCATCAGCAATCTCCTAATCTCTACAAGACATAACCTCTGAAAAAGGGCAGAGGTTTCCATATCACACAAGTGTGCTATCACCAACTATTCAAATCAAGCTCAGCAATCTGACAGGCCATAAAAAAAAAAAAGCACTCCCTCCCTTGCAAGTATTTGAAGCTAAGCCTTGACTAACCAAATGAAGAGTCTGGGAAAGTATATCCAAAAGTTGAAGTCTTTTCTCATATTAGAAACTAATCGAAGGATAGTCCACCGAAAGCTGCTTCTCTCAATTACCAAAGGAGACAAGAGGTTGCCAAATTAAGCACCACACGCCAGAAAACACAAAAAACCTTAGGAACTTAAACCTTACTAAATCAACAACAAAGCCATGAAAACTCAAGTAGTGTTACCTGTTAGAGCTCCCTCCATGAAAGAACGACCTCGATTAGCTTTTCAGTAAGTAGCCCAGCCACTCTCAGCTGTCTGTCGGTGACTGTCTCTCCGTATCTAATCCTCTTGTCCTTTTCATGAACACAACCTGTCCTTATTATTTGCCTAAAATTACAAACAGACCACTACAATAAAAATAATTCCCAACGAAAACCGACACCGTTTCATCTCTTCCCAGTTCTTTCTTCCTAAACCCCCACTCATTCACTCTAATGGCGCTAAAAAATTATTTCCAATCCCATTCCCAATCTTTGCACCACCAAACCCTAACCCATCACACTGAGGTTCGCTTCTCTCGATGGAACAACGCCAACGCCGAGAAACCGAAGACGATATCCGCCGCCATCGTCGCTTCACTTCTGCTACCAACATTGTCACGACCTGAATAACGCCACCGAAGAAAAAAAATTTTTTAATATCCACCGACACACCTTCACCTCCCTCAATAATAACCCCTGAAAAGATTCCACCCCGCATTTCGCAGCAAAATTACCAGAATGCCCCAACCGCAAAACAACGCCGAACCACCCATTGACATGAAAGCAGACATCAAGCTAAGCGAGGACGGCGTCTCCTATGTAAGAGACGGCACGCCGTTCGAGTTCGAGTTCGAGTTCAAGTACAGCTGCATGGAGACGCGGAAGGTAAAGCCGTTGAAACTGCGCGAGGAGAAGTTGAAAGAGATTGATTTTGTTTTGTTTTGCCTCCCCGGATAAGAAGGGACTAAAGCCGGTTCAGGCTACTCGGTAGGTGAAGAGTAGAGAGGAGATATTAGGTGAGGCTTTGAGGCAAGAGGAGATTAAAGAGTTGGTTGATGGGTGCTTGAATGGAAAATATATATATATATATATATATATATATATATATATATATATATATGAAAGAAGGATGCTAAATGTAGCTTGGTGCGGGGGCAGGGAGAGATGGTTTGCGGCATAAAACATGCGCCTCGGGAGCGAAGGAGAAGGAGAGTGTGGAGTGCTGTTGATATTTGGACAAATGTGAGCCAGCAATTAGATTAGAGGTAGTTTTGTAATGCTTTTCTCTTCCACAACAAAATGAAACTCCCTCCCTTTCTTAGTTAAAGATGCGAGCACATTGAATATGAAGACATCTATAGATTCTGAAGAGCAAGGAAAGGTTCTCTCCGAAAAAGACATAGATGAGACGTCTGCTGCTAAGATTTCTATTTCAACCACAACAGAAATCTATGCAAGTAAAACCTCACCAGATAATGCTGGCAGGCAATATTGGTTGATTTTAGGGTATATTGATCGAACGCTAATACTACGTCATCGGAATCTGACGCCTCACTGGAAAGAGCTCCAAAATGCTAGGTGCGAAAGAGTTTAGTGAACTGACTAGTCCAGTGAGTATTATGCAAGAGGGTTTTAGAATTGTAGAAACAAGCTGTTGAAATTGGGAGTGCAGTTGTCCTCGTAGATGAAAATCTGGATGCTGACGAGGTTTATCAAAAGGCAGTTGCTTTTCCCAGTCTTTTCTTCCTGGTCTTGTTTTTAGTCACTGACCATGTAAGGCTGTGGCTCAAGAGAGAGAGAAGCAAGAAAATATTGGGGATTTGGAAGCTAAACAAGTCACAACATGGGAGTTAGCGAGAGGAAGAGTTCAAAAGTTTGAAGAAGAAAAGATCTCGACGAACATTATGTAGATTCATTACCACAAGGAAGCCCAGGGGTAGATGAACTTGCTAAATTGTCATCTAAAAAAAATGTGATGTTATAGGTTATAGAGTTGAATTTATCAAATAAGTTGACTATATTTCAATTAAATAAGAAAAAATAGAAAATGATAATTGATGTGTCGAATTTAAAAAGAAAAATAATTATAATAATCTAGAAAAAAAAATATTTTTTTTTAAAGGTAAATAATTTATTTCAATTCATCTTCCAGTGACTTAAATACACAATTTTGAAATTCAGGATTTCTATTCTTAACATACACCCATTATTTTTTTTATAGTACTTATTTTCATACCAAAATAAAAATAAATAACTTTATTTTTAGATTTTTTTTTGTTATTGTATATTTATTATATTTTTTATCTAAAAAATACTAGTTTAAGCTTTGAAATTCCACAAAACCACCCAAAAATAACTGATTTGCAGTGTTAGGATTTTTAGATCTAACTACCACCTTCCCTTTGCCATGGAGAAAAACTCGAATAGCATGAATACCTTAAACACATTATCCAATCACCAAAAAAATCATATTTCTGAGCGTAATGGATTTCAAACATCATCAAATGCATAACGTATTCCTTTTTTGAAACTGACAGGGCTTGTGAAATTGATACTGTACTCTTACAGACATTGCAGAGTCCTTGTAGAACATAATCCATAACAGCAACTATGTTTTCCATATTCCAGCAGGTTATTATCTATACTTGTGATGCTGACGAAGGCCCGGGTCCCACTATCCTCTTCCAGAACCAGTGATTTTGCCAGAGAAGATACACCTCCTCAATCGGTACTTGCTTTGTTTCTGGCAGGAAGAAGAAGATGAAGGCACTCATGATGAAAATTAAACCACCGAACAGCAAGAAAATTCCATATTTAAGGTGACAGAGTGAGATAAGGAAACACTGTGCTATCAAAGCTGTGAAGATCATGTTGACGCAGACCACCACACTCTGACCAGCAGACCTCATCTCCAAGGGGAAAAGCTCACTTGGAACAAGCCATCCAAGAGGACCCCATGACCTTCCATAAGCCAGGACAAACAAACAAATGGCAATCACAAGGAAGATGCCAATTCCTTTGGGGATTGGCTTTCCTTCTCCGAACTTCAAGGCCAAAGTTATGGTCACAGCAATCTGCAAATCAAACAAAGACAATTATGGATATGGGGTGCTATAATATTTTAACTATATGCTGTGCATATATATATATATATATATATATATATATATATATATATATATATATGTTTTTACAGGGTTGATTAAAACTTAAAAGAGAGTTACCATGACGAAGAACATTTCAGTCCCGGCTTCCAAGAAGAAAGCTCTTCTGCCAAATTTGTCTACTAAAGCCATTGAAATGAGTGCACCAACAACAAGTGCTGCATTGGTTATCACAGATGAAAATAGAGATGCGTCGTTGCTAAAACCCAAGCTCTGAAATAAGACGGGAGCGTAGAAGAGTATGGAGTTCATGCCAGTGAGTTGTTGAAATGCAGGGATCGCCAAGGCCCCAATTATGAACTGGGGTCGGTTCTTCCTCGCAAGAAGATTCCTGAAAGGATGCTTTATGGCTCTTGCTTCATTACTTGCATCAACAAGATCAGCAAATTCAGCATCAACCCGCGTTGTGCCTCTAACTTTCTCCAATACTATTCTGGCTTCCTCTAGTTTTCCTTGTTCTACAAGACTGTTAGGGGTCTCAGGTAGGAAAATACCACCAACAAACATTATAGTTGCAGGAACTGTAGCTAAGCCAAGAGATAGCCTCCATCCCCATGGATGAATCTTTTCGGTTCCATAATTAATGAAGTTTGCTACTAGGATTCCTAAGCAGGTTGTCAGTTGAAAAAGTTGATTAACTGCACCTCGGACTTTTGCCGGAGCCATTTCTGATAGGTACAAGGGAACAGCCTATACCAAAATCCCAGCAAGATTACAATCAGTAAATTAAACAGAGAACCATTACATAACATTATTATTATAATTATTTTGATTCAGAGTAGTGGGCTAAATTAATTACTTGGTTGCTGAATCCAATGCCCGCACCAAGAAAGCATCGTCCTATGATCAGCATTGTAATGTTCTTTGCAAAAGCGTTGACAAGTGCTCCTGTAAAGAAGCTGACAGCTCCAACAAGGATGCTAGCCCTCCTACCTCGGCTTCTTGTTACATAGGAGGCCCCGAATGTGCTAACGAGGGCCGCAAAGTACAACGAGGATGTAAAGAGAGTCAAAACTTGGTCATCATATTTGCAGTAATCTGTCTCGCGGAGATGTGCGTGCTTCCTTCTGTAAACATCTGGGAAGAATTCTACCAAGAAATCATCCATGGAAGTGACTCCACCTGAAACCAAGGTATGTAGAAATCCGTTTACTTCAAGAATCGGGTCATTATATACGTGCGAGCGTGCGTGTAATAAAATCTTTTGTTCATGTCTTTTTCGCTTCTATAGAAAAGCGAAGACATCACAGCTAAAAGAATCAAATTAAGAAAAACTGACCTGAAACACCAAGATCATATCCAAAAAGCGATCCTCCTAATGCTGCAACGATGCAAGCAAAAATGAAATAACCAGTTATCTTGTACTCATAAAGATGAGCTCTCTTAAGATTTCCTGCATCGACGAAACCTCCTGCCATTGCTCCAAACTAATATTACTTTTCCTAGTAGAGGCTAAAGTCAAGTGCAGCAACGGAAGTAATAGGAACTAAGTGACTAGCTTAGCTACAGATCCCTGCTATCAGTATCAAATCACACGCAGTTACCCTTTTAGACGGAAACAAGAAAAATCATACAAACTAGGCTTTCCTAATGAATTGCCAACAAGGTTCATGCCTGTGGAGGCAGTTTGTTTAGATAAATGAAATAAAAACTGACGAGCTATCTTCGTATTTAAACACAAGTAATTGCTAAATAAATTAAAAGAAAAAGAAAAAAAAGAGTAG